>JARQOD010000001.1:185610709-185776468 GCA_033576555.1 Oophaga sylvatica | reverse complement strand
TTTTTTTTGCTGTATCTTGTGCATGCTGATAAAGTTTAGTGCCCCACAAGAAAAAAGAACAAACAAAAAAAAAAACGATGCCACTTCCTTAGGTTTTCGGACCAAAAACCGCAGCAAAACACCATATTTACGTTGTTTGCTGCATTTCTGCACCTATTCATTGCTTTCTAAGGGTGAAAAAATTCTGCAAAAACGCTGAAAGAAGAGACATGATGCAGTTTGCAAAAAAGCAACAGTTTTCCAATTCAGTCAGGAGAAAAAACCCAAAGTGTGTGCATGAGATTTCTGAAGTCTCATGGCTTTTGCTGGTACTGTAAAATGCAGCTTAACATTTGCATAAAAAAGTGTGAAAACATAGTCTTATGGTCTGGTTATAATGATACTCTGTAAGAAGTAATTTGGGGATAACAAGTCAGAAAATCGGCATCTCCTGGAGCCCATATTTAGCCACCTAGATTGGAACAAAATGTGAAAAACTAGTTTTTTTTTTTTTTTTTTTATAAAAGTACTTCTATGTTCCAGTAGGATCATTGGAGGTTACAGGCCGATATGAAGCTGCAGTTTTTCTACATAACAATCAGACAATAAAAAGACATTAGAAGCTGCCATGTGATAAATTAAAATGACCCTCCACGTACATGCTCGGTCTCCAAACACAGTTTAATACTCGTCGTTCCTGCCAATTGGACTGAAGTCGGGGGAACCATGGGATAGGGCTGTGGAGTCGGTAAGCCAAACCTACGCCTCCGACTCCTCGATTTCTCTGACTTAGTCCTGACATTTATAGGACATTTCATAACTTTCCCAAATTAATATGAAAAAATGTACAGCACATCCTGCATTGTAGTACTGTACCCAATTTATCATATTTTAGGAGTCGGTCCATTTTATACCGACTCCACAGCCCAGCATAATGAGCTACCTGCTATGTAATTATCCCCCCAGGCCAAGGTTAATCCATTTGAATTCCTCATTCCACTTGCTGCGTGTAGGACGATAGATCTATGTATGCAGTCATTATATTACTGTGCAATAATGACCTGCCCTCAGGCCTCCGGTGAAGCCCCCCACATAGAAAGAATGCCAAATCAGCCTCATCTTCCCTAGGAAAGGCCCATCCTGACTGACAGCCACAGAGGAGGGCCAGCCAAGATGTACTTACACGCATCCCATCGTTAGATCCATGCTTTCAGATCTGCATTGTTCACATACACGAGCATTATCAGCCTCTCGCAGTCCTTAAAGGCACACATGGAATAAGAGGAGGCTAAATTGTTACTTTCAAGGCAATAATTGTATGCTGCCAACAGCAGCTACTTCTCCACACGTCATGGAAGAAAGACTGTGACAGACGTGCAATTCACGTGTTAGAGCCAAGGTGATTTCTTCAAGCGAAAGTATCAAAGTGATTATCATCAAAAGACTTCTGTGAAAAGATGGAGAAACCGGAGGACATTTTATGGTTCAGAAAATAGAAACGACAATCTCGAAGTGTAAAGAAGCAATCAGTGTGGACAACACATCTGACTGACGGGAGAGCACTTCAGAGCTAAAAGTCGCACTTTATTTGCTTTGGAGAAAATGTAATAGGATTACAAGGGATCTATAATTATGACTACGGTAATAAGTCTCCGGGATCACCGCTGGAGGAAGCGGCAGCGTTCACACGGTGAACATGGGTACATTGACCTCAGGCAGCTAATCCAGAGATCCTACCACGATACTCCCCAAGATCTCCCCTGAGACAAAGCCATCATATTAGACAATCATATCCAACTGCTATTTCAATAGCACAAGTAACCATGACGCACTTACAATCAGGACATTGGGCAGCTTTAATTACTCACAACATGCTACAAGGCATAAGCAGCGAGACAGGTAACAGAAGATTGTCCCGTAAGTATGTGCACTCCCAAACAAAGAAACGGCTTTGCTTCATAACCAGCCTTACCTTCTTCAGTGGGATTGAATCCGCAGATGTCGCATATGCTTCGAACCCACCGATTCATTTCCTCTTCACTTTCGGCCACTAAATAAAATATCCGATCGATGGTTTTGATATCAAAAATATAACTATGTTCAAATTCTTTTTTGGGGAAAACTAGTCCAGCATCAACTTGCGCACAGAGGTTCAAGTCAATAATACGAATAGGCTTCTTAGCGTGGTCATTCTTGTAGTATTCGAGCACATCAGGATCTCCGGTTAGGCGTCCACTGCGAAGGATAAACCACCTGCGCTTCCATGCCTAGAAAAGAAGGAAGACCGTTATCTATACACGTCAGGTGTCATTACAAAGAAACATTGGATTTTGGCCCCTGTGGTCAAACAATACAGCGGCTCCCTGCAGCTCAAATTAGTATTTCACATTGACTTGACAATTCCAGGTCTCTGTATTTCCCTTCTATCTGCAACTACAAAATTTTAGGAAATGGGGTCCAAGCCTACAGATACAGATGTGTGCGAACCAAAACTTCAGTATTGGACATCAGTGACCAAAAGCCAATGCCAGAGCCACTTAACCAACACAGAGGTCTTGCCCTAAGGCTAAAGACCATGAAATGGAGCTGGCTGTCTGGCTAAGGACCCTGTTACACTCTTCAATGTCCCAGCGATCCCACCAATGATCCGACGTGGATGGGATCGCTGGGACATCGTTATGTCACGCTGTCTAGCAGATGTATAAATATATAATGTCAGTAATCTAGCAAGTGGGACAACATTCTATATAACATATAAATAGATAACATTAACATGTATATATAGCATAGTATTACCTGACATAATATCCTGTGGGTCAATACTGAATCCTTTTCACGCTGTCTCTGGCTAGAGGTGGACCGGGGTCTATGCTGACCCTAAACTGGGGTCCTGACTAGTCCCTCTACCTGGAGGTACTGTTAATGGTACAGAGGTCCAGGCCACCAGCGTAAACCCTGTCTCCTATAAATCCCTGACCACTGTAATCTAGTCCTTAGAAGGACCCTGATTACCACCATAGGGAATGGACAGGTAAAGGTTAACAAACAGTATAGACAAACGAGACAGACAGGGGATAAAGTAAATACTGTCTTTCATACAACATAAAAACACAGAGGGAACACCAAAGGTCTAGAAGATAAACTATAAGCAAGGAGTGGAGAAACAACAAAGAAACTCTTAGCTTATGTCTTCTCAGAACCGATCCTAACTGCAGTCTGTATGAATGCTTTCACCGGCATCTAACACCCAGACTGGCAGGGATATAAAGGAAACTAATTAGAACATAATCAAAAGCAGCCGGGCGAGGCTGGACCTAGTCTTAGCAAAGAGCTAGGTAAAATTAACTCCCTCACCACCAAACACAAAGTAACAGCAACTCAGCTGCGAGAAGTCAGAATGTGCAATCGTGACGATCCTCGTGGCGATGCACCCATGACAGTACCCCCCCTTCTACGAGGGGCCTCCGGACCCTCAGGGCCAGGTCTGCCCGGGTAAGTTGTGTGGAAGGTCCGAACCAATCGATCTGCGTTAACCTCCGACGCAGGGACCCACGTCCTCTCCTCAGGACCATACCCCTTCCAATGAACCAGGTACTGAAGGGACCGACGATTCAGACGTGAGTCAATGATCTTCAACACTTGAAATTCTAAGTTACCATTGACCACCACTGGAGGAGGAGGTAGAGGTGACGGTATAACTGGCGCCACGTACCTCTTAAGCAACGATTTGTGGAATACATTATGGATTTTAAACGTAGGAGGGAGGTCCAGACGAAATGCCACAGGAATTAATTATAGAACTGATCCTGTATGGACCGATGAACCTGGGACCCAGTTTCCAGGAGGGAACTTTGCGTTTTATATTCTTGGTAGACAACCACACCAGATCGTTCACACCTAGGTCCGGACCAGACACTCTCCTCCTATCAGACCTCCGCTTGAAACAGTTCCCTATAGCACTCAGACCATTCAGCACTCCTTCCTGAAGGATAGGAACCGGGTCATCCGTCTTTCCAGCCCCTGGGAAACTACGAGATAAGGCATCAGGAAGCAATTTTATTGAGCAGTCATACGTGCGATGAGGAGGTAACTTTTGACACCCCTCTTCTGAGAACATCTCCCCAAAGTCCTCCCAGAAAAGGAGGCAAAGTCCTAGGCACGACCGCACCGATGACCGTGTTCATGCAGTTATTCTTGCAAAATTCACCCCACTGGCTTATCTTTCTGGATTGCCAATCAATCACTGGGTTATGTTTAGCCAACCAGGGAAGTCCCAACACAATAGGAGTAGGAAGACCCTCCAACACATAACAAGACAACTGTTCTTTATGTATTGCCCCTACTCGAAGGTCTATGTTATGAACAGCTTGTACAAAGCTACCTTGACCGAGAGGTCTGGCGTCAATAGAAAGTATAGGGATCGGTTTGGCCAATACACTCAGTTGCATACCTTGCACCTGGGCAAACCGAGCGTCCACCATATTAGCCCCAGACCCACTATCAAGAAGAACAGAAATCCTCTCAACTCTCGCACCAACCATCACCTCCGCAGGCACGAGAAATTGAGACGGACCTGGGGACGAAATACCTACTCCCAGGTTGTCGTCCACTACACAACCTGGGATTAACAGTTTTTCGGTGACTTTTTTGCTCAAGGAGGCACGGAAGGGACACCCCCCAACAAAATGTCCCTCTCTCCCGCAGAAGAAACACCTTCTTGTCTTGCGGCGCACCGCTGATTCCCTCCTACAAAATGATGTCCCTCCCAACTGCATAGGTTCCTCAGAACAGGCCAGGGGAACCTCAATAAAAGGGACTTTAGTAGTGGGTGGAGTCATAACAGGGGGCGGAGTTACCTCGCACCTCCCCCGAAGCCGTCTATCAATAAACAAGGGCCATAGCAGCCTCCAGTGACGGAGGAGAATCATACTGAGCCAAAACATCTTTTAATTTGTCAGACAACCCTTGACAAAACTGGCTCCTAAGAGCTGGGTCATTCCACTGAGTATCTGTGGCCCATCTACGGAACTCAGAAGAAAATTCCTCTGCCGGACGATCTCCCTGCTGTATCCTACGTAACTTCGTTTCAGCAAGGGAGACCCGATCCGGGTCATCATACACCAGACCCAGGGCAGCAAAAAATCGATCTACTGACTGGAGGGCCGGGGAACCCTGGGGAAGAGAGAACGCCCAGGATTGAGGGTCCCCTTGTAAGAGCGAGATGACAATTCCCACCCTCTGCTCTTCACTCCCCGATGACCGAGGCCGCAGCCGAAAGTATAATTTACATGCCTCCCGGAAGGTAAAAAATTTGTCCCGCCCACCAGTGAACCTGTCTGGGAGAGCAACCTTAGGTTCAGACCTGGTTTGCTCCGGGGGGAACAAAACCTTGGACTTAATGTCCGCAAGCTCCAAGGACAACTTCTGCAACTGCAGGGCAATCTGGCCACTGGGTCCATGGTAGCTGGGGAGAATCTATAGTTTGGCCGGTGAAAATGTACGCTGTCTAGCAGATGTATAAATATATAATGTCAGTAATCTAGCAAGTGGGACAACATTCTATATAACATATAAATAGATAACATTAACATGTATATATAGCATAGTATTACCTGACATAATATCCTGTGGGTCAATACTGAATCCTTTTCACGCTGTCTCTGGCTAGAGGTGGACCGGGGTCTATGCTGACCCTAAACTGGGGTCCTGACTAGTCCCTCTACCTGGAGGTACTGTTAATGGTACAGAGGTCCAGGCCACCAGCGTAAACCCTGTCTCCTATAAATCCCTGACCACTGTAATCTAGTCCTTAGAAGGACCCTGATTACCACCATAGGGAATGGACAGGTAAAGGTTAACAAACAGTATAGACAAACGAGACAGACAGGGGATAAAGTAAATACTGTCTTTCAACAACATAAAAACACAGAGGGAACACCAAAGGTCTAGAAGATAAACTATAAGCAAGGAGTGGAGAAACAACAAAGAAACTCTTAGCTTATGTCTTCTCAGAACCGATCCTAACTGCAGTCTGTATGAATGCTTTCACCGGCATCTAACACCCAGACTGGCAGGGATATAAAGGAAACTAATTAGAACATAATCAAAAGCAGCCGGGCGAGGCTGGACCTAGTCTTAGCAAAGAGCTAGGTAAAATTAACTCCCTCACCACCAAACACAAAGTAACAGCAACTCAGCTGCGAGAAGTCAGAATGTGCAATCGTGACGATCCTCGTGGCGATGCACCCATGACACGTTAGCTGATCGTTGGTGAGCTGTTACATAGGCAGACTCGCCAGCGATCAGGACCAGCGAGCACGCTGGTATCCAGGGTAAACAGCGGGTAACTAAGCGAGGTGCTAAGTTACCCGCTGTTTACCCTGGATACCAGCTCCCAGCGTCTGTTGTACGGCGTTGGGAGCTCGCTGATCGTTGGTCTCCCGCGGTCACATGCAGCGATGTGTGCTGCCCAGCGGGAGACCAACGATAGATTTATGGTCCAGTACATTCTGCAATGATTAACTATCAGCCGAGTGATCGTTGATCGTTACTACGTGTCACACAGCAACAATGTCGTTTGACATCGCTGCAACGTCACCAAACCGGTGACGTTGCAACGATATCGTTCACGATATCGTAGCGTGTAACGGGGCCTTAAGTTTATTACCTAAGCCAGTTTAGCTATCTGTCTTACCAAAAGCTACCACCAGGAAGGGGACTGGCTTAGCTAATGAATTGAGCAAGACCGCCAGCTTCCTTCAAGCTAGACATTATTCTTTTATTCCCTTGCCGCCGTAGAAGAGGAAGGTAAACATCACATCTCTGCAACAAAAACTCCACTTTTGGAGCCACAAGAGGGAACTGAAGAGGTCTTCCATAAAGTTATCAGAAATAAAATGCATTAGCACATTTAATAATTCACAATGGAAAGCCAGTCACGAGCTGCGTGTCATTGGACGCTATCAGGAATCATTAGCGGGATTTAAGGGTATGCCACACTAAACAAT
Source organism: Oophaga sylvatica (assembly GCA_033576555.1). Lineage (NCBI taxonomy): Eukaryota > Metazoa > Chordata > Amphibia > Anura > Dendrobatidae > Oophaga > Oophaga sylvatica. The sequence continues at coordinate 185,769,482 of JARQOD010000001.1, read as the reverse complement.
ATCGCTAACGGGATCGCTAAAAAACGTCACTATTTAGCGATCCCGTTAGCGATATTGTTCAGTGCGGCAGCTTCCAGCGACGAGCTTCCTGCTGTGATCTCGCTCGTCGCTGGAATCGTTCCGGACCCTATTTCATCGCTGGCGCTCCCGCTGGGTAAGTATATATCGCTAGTGTGGCACCTTTTCTTAGCGATTTAGCGGTACTTTTGTACCGCTAAAGTCGTTAAGAAGATCGCTAACGGCGATAGCGTCGTTAACTATATCGCTAAATGTGGCCGCATTTAGCGATATAGAAACAATCCCGCTAGCGATCTCATTAGTATGCAACGCTAACGAGATCGCTAGCGGGATAGCTTAGTGTGGCAGTACCTTTAAAGTGAATCTGTCAGCAGGATTTCACACCTTAAACTATAAATATGAGCATGAAGCGCTTTCAGAGACAAAGAAATCAGTGTTTGAGTTGATAAGCAAAAGAGGCTAAAGCCATTTATAGCTCTGAAGCCTCTGTCACTCCAGCTCTATTAGCTGACCAGAGCTGCCAGATGTTGCTTCACTGACTGCCCCTTTGCCTCAAGTCACAGTGCAGAGGCCATCAGTTGCGATGGAAGTGGCGGCTGCTCTGGATGGCGACTAGAGCTGGAGACAGATGCTTCAGATCTACAAATAATTCTTCAGACGATTTTGCATAGCAATTCCAACGCTGATATTTTAGTAATGGAGGAACATACTAGCCACATCAAGGTATAGCCTGACTTGTCTCTGAAAGAGCTAAACTTGCATTAAAAAATAGTTTGGGGGGTTAAAATCCTTCTTAGAGATAATGCTCTAAAAGGGTTTTCAACTTATTCAAAAATTGGACCAAGGAGAATAAACAGCATAAAATAAAAATGCATTACTACTAAATCTGACACCGTTACATCCTATCTGTATTGAATTGCTGCCGCAATCAAGCGCCATACTATCCACGTGACTGCTGCAGCCCATCACTACTCTCAGCAGTAAACCACTGAGGTCAGTGACTGGATGCAGCAGTACAACACTGACCGGTTTGCTCATATAGGTAGTCAGGGACATCGCTGGTGATCAATGTGCCATCATTTTATGCAATTTATTTCTCCTTTGAGACAAGTTTTTAATAAGTCTGATGATCTCTTAAAGGCACACTGCAATATCTTACCACTTACCACTCCAGCGTATGAGTTTGTAACTGTATTAGAATTACTCCCTTCCAATACTAACATGTAAATGAGTTATCCAAGCTTTTTTTTCATCCATAGGGTTTCAGCTGTAGAAAATAAACTCCGCTATAATAACCTCACTGCACTGCCTCCCTGTCACTGCTTCAGCTTTTGCGGACCGTCTGCAGCAGTGATGTCATGACTACCACTTACAGAGCTGCTGAGTGGAGCGATTGTCTGCAGCACTGTAGCTGCGATGTCACCGCTGCAGAGGCGGCGAGGCAGTGCTGGAGCAGGTGTAGAAGAGTGTAAGTGATTGCTATCTTCTACAGATGAAACCCTATGGAGTAAGGCAAGGGTCATGCGACCTACTGTACACTTGCTTGGTGCCACAACTACATGGCATATAAAAGTGAATGGTGTCACACTACACTATACTACCACAACAAGTCACAAAACATCCAACTAAGACCTATTTTTGCAACTTGCTTGTCGAAGTCTGTGTATTACTTTATAATGCCGCAATGTAGCAGCAGCCATGTGTGTACTCTGACCGCTACAGTTTTTGTGCGACCTCTGTCTCCATGTAACCCCAGCCCAAATAAGAAAGTAAAACCTCAAGCTTTTTCATTCCTGGTGGAAATGTTGGCGCTATGTAAAAATAAAGACCTAAAACTCGAAGATTTAATAACAGCGATACGTTCTGAAGTGGTGTCAGAGGCCAAACATGTCACTTCATTACAAAACAGTCATCCTTTTCAACACATCCTCAATCTCCCCTTCCCCAAAAAATAATGTCTGAATCGCTTGGATTACTCATCAGAACGCCTCTTTCTGGCTTTGAGCTTCGCTCAGATGTCTGATTGCTGTGCGCGCTCCATAACTGCGCACTTTACAATATAAGCACCTGCTACGCTTTATGATGGTTCCCTTCAAAAAACATGAGTCACTCATCGGGACTGGCACAGATTACACGAGAACGGGGGGAGCAAATCACTAACTGTGCACTTTAATAGGGCATACACAAAGGTCTTCTGGCTGCCAGTACAAAGAAGAGTTTAGTAGTAGCATAAAGCTTAATGCCAGACAAGCAAACTGACATCAGCACCCAGGCTAATCAGAGCACAAAAGTGGCTCTGTTTTCATCAGATTGCACAAAACTCCACATAAATTACTCTTTGTTATTGGAGAATATCTCACATTCTTACAGCACTTCTATTTTTGGATTTAACATATTCAGGCCCGCAGTGGAGCGCGTCCCTGGCCGTATTTAGAATTTACTTAAAAGGTAATTCATTTAACCCTCCCCCAAAAAAAAAAAACCTAAAAAAAATTAAATTTGCTTATAATCAAAAATAAACTATAACGTAATGTATAAATAATCTTAGAAGCAGCACACACATGATGCAGCAGTTGCTATTAAAGCTCTTCTGCACAGAAAGAAAATCTTTGTGTTGCCCAAACCTTAACCCCGCTGTTCTGTTCTTTGACCGAATTTGAAATTTTTTTTTTTTTTTTAAATCTTCATTATGCGGCTCTGAAACTTGTGGTTAATTGACTTTTCCTCATTTGAGGGGTTCTTACTATGGGTATCTTTTTTTTGTTTGTTTACCTTTTGCTCCACGTTTTTTTTTTTTTTTTTTAACACTTGTACTGTTCTGTCAAAAAATACTAATACAAATATACTAATCCAGCCATTTCTTGAGTAAAATAAAGGAGTTATAATCTCATTTGGGACTATACATTGCATCTTCTACTATTTATCAATTTATCTAGGAACTTTTGGTCCGTGCAGATTTACACATACATACATTTTCAAATTACAATACTGCAGTTGGATTGGTTTCCAGTATAGTTGTGTGCAAAATGTTTTCGCTGCATCTTATTTACCCTGCTGTTCATATAGAAATAGTTAAATTCAGTTACCAGCATTTCACATTGTAAATGAAAAGATTCTTATTTTCCCTGTGTTAGCTGGTTCTATTACTGTGTAATGCTGACCTGAAAAGAGCACTAATAAATTCTGTCTGACAAATGTGTTTGTTTTAAAAGAATTTTTATAGGAGTTGGTATCAAAGAAAGTAAAGTAAAACCCAGAGATGATGGAGCAGCAGCCATTGTCACCAGGATCCAACATCACGCTAAAGAAAGTGAACCAACGGCTTCCACCAGCACTGGTGCGATACCCACGGCACTGCCCCAGGAAGAAGCGTCATTAGCGAAACGCGTGTCGGGGTATTGAGATCTAGTGAAGCCACTCAGCAGTCATTGATGTAACAGCTGGGAAGAAGGTAATATGTGCTGAACAAGGGATTTTCAGCTAACTTAATGATGCACTATAGATTGTCTTGTATGGATTGGTTACTTATGGAATAGAGTCTGATTCATGAAAGTACTTAATTTTCTGAAATCCCATGCAGGTAGACTTAGCCAGGCTATGTGGTATTGTGCAATTTGAGGTCCTCTCACAGACAGTGCATATATGTAGGCTCTGAAAATAGAGTAATTAACTCTCTCTTTGGGAGCTTATGTATATGGATTTATTTAGGCCATTGGGCATGATGCAATATTAGGATTTTCCATTTACATATATGCACTATTGTACTATAATTGTTCAGACTGTGAGGATGGAGAGAATTCTATTTTTTATGCAATTTTAATATTTGGTCTTGAATATGGGCTATTTTTCACATGTGATGTCACTTGCAATTGTTATCAATGATTTCTTCCCTGCTATAACTTACTTACTAAACTCCATGTTATTGTAGAAGGTTTGGGGTATCTTGTGTATTTAATTTGTTCTATATGTTTTGAATAAAATTTGAATTTTTAAGATTAAGATGTGTTTATATCACACTTCTTGATTCATGGGGAGTTTACAGCTCTAATATGATCAGTGTGTTTATATTGGTAACTGAAGTATGACCCACTCCCTTTTTGTAAGGAGATGGGTTTGTGTAATGTGCTTATCATTTGTATATCATTTATATAGAAAAAACAGAACTTTTTATTTTTTTATGTGCAAAAATGCAATATTCATTAATATTGCTATAAGTAACATTTTGACAAAAAAAAAAATAAGTTTTTGATTTCGTTTTTCATTTGTTTATGAACAACCATGTTCACATACAGTATAATAATGCAACAGGTATTCAAATAAAACATTTAAATTAGCTAAAAATCAAGATTTTAACAGGTCCGGTCAAAAATGAACGAACATTATAAGTGTATAGTAGACCCGAACAGAACAGCAGGGTTATAGAGGACATGACTATTTTAGGGTATGTTTCCACGGTCAATAAACGCTGTGGGTCAGACGCTGCATACATCCGCAGCGTCCAGCCCACAGTGGCCAGAAATCCCATCTCCACTACGCGGGCACAGATGCCTCCGGCAGCATTGCGTATCCGGACATGCGGCTCGTCTTTCTAGACCGCAGCATGTCTATTTATCTTGAGAAGACGCTCCGTCTCCGCAAGATAAATGTCCTATACAATGTATTGGATGTGGTGATTCCGCATGGTTCAATGAACACATGCGGAATCACCGGCGTTCAAAAGCCAGCAACGCTTTGGACGGAGCGGACATGTGCTGCAATACGGAACGTGGAAACATACCAGAGATCGATTGTGGCGTCATGTTTGAGTTTACATTGCAAACATTGCTGACGGCAGCCAACAAGGAGTCCACTTAGAGGAAAGAGTCTGACATATTCATGAGCTCCCCCTGCACTATAGCCGGCAACTAACCGCTTTCTCCATGTGTGGTCCGTAATTAGAGGGACACAGCTCACAAATACATGGATTACTTTTCTCTCACAACATAATCTTTGTCTTTCGCCCTAGGAAAAAAAAAAAAAATTTGCAATGCAAGGATACATTCGTTGATGTTTTGTTTTCTATCAAAAGTCTTTTAGAGGGAAAACTCTAATTTTTTCATATTTTTGCTCTTTTTTTGCAGCTTTTTGATTGAACAGTGAATAGTTTATAGCGTTTTCCATCAGGACATGCTTCAAATTATTTACATCCACTTTGTTTTCTCCTTCTGGGCATTTTTGAAAGCGTGAAAATGTTTAAAAACAAGTCTAAAAGATTGAACACAAGAACAAGTCGTCTTTCCATAGAAAGGAATAGGAATGTTCTTTTTCATGCTGTTGTGTGTATATTTCAAGAGTTTTTAGGAGCGGACTGAAAAAAAAAACAAACACAAACATGCTGCACGTTGCAAGGTTTAGTATGCAAGTTTCCTAAATGCCTACACAAATGCACACTAGTGACATCACTGAAATCAGGGTGGTCTCACTTTAAGATTTCTAGGAACATTAGAGGGCTTTTTTTGCCAGAATCAAGAAACCATCTAGAGTGGACAAAAAAGGTACACCCTCCGAAGCTGTTGGGATGGGACAATTCAACCTGTCCAATTTGGGGCAGAGATTTTTGACTATTCCCTTCTCGCGCAATAAGTGTGAACTAAAATCGATGAGCAGACAAAAATCTAATATGCATGGCCACCTTCACTGCTAATGTAAAAAGCACTGCGATGCAGGGAGGCACACAACAATCCCATCCAAATTTCAGGTAAGTGTTGGCTCATATCCTCCCTTGAGAAGAACACCAGCTCCATAATACTAGAAGAAGCATGCCATGAATTTCTTGCTTATTCTCATGAGAGAAGAGAGCAGTTCTTGCTCTGGACAACCGCACTCAGGACACAAACTGATAGATTTACTGTTCAGTAGGTTGTGCTTCTAATTCAGGTAATGGAAGCCGAGACGAGGATTTATGGAACTTGTGTTATGAAAAACACGAAAACGATTTATATGAGAGAAGCAATTGGGATGATGAGGACGGGTGACGGGGCCAAGAAATGAAATACATGGTAATTAACACTTTAGGAAATTGTTTTCCAGGAAATGAAACTGATACATGACTGAACAAAATAAGGAAAAAACAGGCTGAATGGAAGTTTCCACTCCACCGAGCACCATCCTGATCATCTGTTCCGCGTGCACATTTGGAGAACATTTCCTGTTTTCATCTATTGTCGCCACTAGCTAGTTTTTCTTTTTTTTTTTGGGGGTGGGGGGGTTGCTGTGGCTTCTAACTTTAGCTGAGCTGTGTAAACATACAAAAGTACTAAAAATAATAACTGCAACCGCACGGTTACACTAAAGAGCTACTTGTCACTAACTGGGCCTTAAGGGGTCATATAACCGCACTGCCGGTCACCATTATCATTAGATGTTGCTTCAATAGATGGAAATCTGCACATTCAGGGAGGACCAGTGTGATATTGGAAAATAAAAGATATCATTACTTGTAATGACAGATGATTGTGAATGGTCAAAAAGTTTACAAGATTTTTTACTCTATAGGAAAGTGCAGCAGGCTAAGTCAACAAAAAAAGGCACACTTTCTGTGACATGCCACGTATAGCTATACAATGCCATAGATGAGAGCTTTTAACAGGCTAACCATGGCAAGACCCAGCACAGCGGCTCTGCAGCATATCAGTGATGCTCACTATGTGCTGAGCGGTGACTGAAAGTTGGAGGCTGCTGGGTGGAATAAAATTAATTTCCTCCCGCTAAACCGGCTTTCAGTAGTGAGGCAGGCAGTTTTATAAAACTCTATTAACCAGCAGAATAACCCCATATCTGCAGGCTAATAGCATTTCGGGACACGAAAAGGAACCTAGGCGATGCCAACAATTGGCATCTGTGTGGCACACTGTCAACCTATACACAAAAAATGGCTAGGAACTGAAGCATGTGTGCTAAATCAGAGGAGGACTGAAGAGTTGACTACACGTATTTCTTTTTGTGTTATTTTAGAACATTTGCTGCTCCGTTCTGCACAGCACAGAACAGTTATAGAACCGCCATCCTCACGTTATTTTAGATTACTAGGTATTTTGTACCTTCAAACATTAGTGTCTCATTAACGGCAGGATCCAGCATGCAACAACAAATGCAGGGTCAGAGCTAGCGGGCCACCGATAATGTTTATTTAAGAATAAATAGCTCTGATCCCAGGAACAGTGACGTCAAGAGGAATGCTAGACTCCGAAAAAATAGATTGTATGAAGGCATGTAGGCGAGCCAAGGAAAACATCACAACGGAGCTCGTGAAAGCACAGTGCACTACCACATGGAGAATGGGATTTCACACATTCCCATACACTAACATCTGGGTGATGCAGGATTTTTAAGTTTAAGCAGGTCATATTTAGAGAAGTTTCTCCATCCAAAGATGATTATTTTTTCTGCCTGCTCCATAGTGCTGCCCCCCTTAACCTTAAATCAAACAAACATGAAATTTCCACAGCCATATCATGCAGCTAAGATGGCATCCTAGTCCGATCTAATTTTTTCACTGACCCATAGCCTTGCATTTTTGAGTTTGATCTTGAACTAGGAAAAAAAAAAAAAAACAACACAAGTTTCTCTTATTTGTGGACTGCTTGATCCCCAAAATAGCTTGAACATGTGAACATGCTCGCAGACTGTAATGGAATAGTAGCGCTACTCGTGAAAAGCAGATTGTGACTCTTACCAGAATCAAAGGGGTTTGGGTGAGCCCTAAACTTGTATCCACGTGCTAAGTAAAACAGTACAACCTTTAACAAATCTCATCTACAGTTGAGCTCAAAAGTTTACATACCCCAAAAAAATTTTTTGCTTTCTTGGCCTTTTTTCAGAGAATATGAATGATAAACACCAAAACTTTTTCTCCACTCATGGTTAGTGGTTGGGTGAAGCCTTTTACTGTGTTTTCTCTTTTTAAATCATAATGACAAACCAAAACATCCAAATGACCCTGATCAAAAGTTTACATACCCCATTTCTGAATATCTTGCATTGCCCCCTCTAACATCAATGACAGCTTGAAGTCTTTTGTGGTAGTTGTGGATGAGGTTCTTTATTTTCTCAGATGGTAAAGCTGCCCACTCTTCTTGGCAAAAAGCCTCCAGTTCCTGTAAATTCCTGGGCTGTCTAGCATGAACTGCGCGCTTGAGATCTCCCCAGAGTGGCTCAATGATATTGAGGTCAGGAGACTGAGATGGCCACTCCAGAACCTTCAATTTGTTCTGCCGTAGCCAATGACAGGTCAACTTGGCCTTGTGTTTTGAATCATTGTCATGTTGGAATGTCCAAGTACGTCCCATGCGCAGCTTCCGGGCTGATGATTGCATGTTTGCCACCAGTATTTGATGATAACGTGCTGCATTCATCTTTCCTTCAACTTTGATCAAGTTCCCTGTGCCTTTGTAGCTCACACATCCCTAAAACATCACCTATCCACCTCCGTGCTTTACAGTAGGAATGATGTTCCTTTCATCGTAGGCCTTGTTGACCTCTCTCCAAATGTAACGTTTATGGTTGTGGTTAAAAAGTTCAATTTTGGTTTCATCACTCCAAATTACCTTGTTCCATAAGTTTTGAGGCTTGTCTCTGTGCTGTTTTGCGTATCGTAGGTGAGATACTTTGTGGCATTTACGCAGTAATGGCTTTCTTCTGGCGACGACCACACAGCCCATTTTTCTTCAAGTGCCTCCTTATTGCACATCTTGAAACAGCCACACCGCTAGTTTTCAGAGAGTCCAATATCTCAGCTGTGGGTTTTTCTTTGCATCCCGAACAATTTTCTTGGCAGTTGTGGATGACATTTGTGTTGGTCTACCGGACCATGTTTTTGCTTTTGCAGAGCCACTGATTTTCCATTTGTTAATCACAGTTTGAACGCTGCTGACTGGCATTATCAATTCCTTTGATATGTTTTTGTATCCCTTTCCTGTTTTATACAGTTCAACTACATTTTCCCGTAGATCCGTTGACAATTCTTTTGCTTTACCCATGACTCCCAATCCAGAAAAGTCAGTGGCTGGATGAAAGATGGAAAGAGTGTCTGGATCCCAGAAACTCACTCAGATTTTATGCCACACACACTGATTACAATTAAACAGGTCACAGGTGAGGATGTTACCTTTAGTAGCCATTCAAACCCATTTATGTCAACTTCTGTGCATGTTATCAGGCCAAAATCACGACGGTATGTAAACTTTTGATCAGGGTCATTTGGATGTTTTGAGTTGTCATTATGATTTAAAAGAGAAAGCACAGTAGTTTGACAATAAATTGCTTCACCCAACCACTAACCACGAGTGGAGAAAAAGTTTTGGTGTTATCATTCATACTTTCTGAAAAAAGGCCAAGAAAGCAAAAATTCAGCCTGGGTATGTAAACTTTTGAGCACAACTGAACATGATGTGGAAGATAACTGCATAGAAACTGACAAATACGCAATATGTCAATTGTTTGTGCAGAATTGGTCAGTTTACACTTTGCAATGCAAAACTTGCTGCCACTTTGTGATATATGTAGATTTTGGTACATAAGCTGGAGAAAGCTATGGAGTGAATCTTTTCCGCGTGACATGCATAAAATTTCAGTTTGGTTGTGCCAGAAATATCTAGTATGTGTGCAGCAGGTTTAATACTAGCATTTATTTGTACTGTACTTTGTTGCAAATGGTGCAAAATACTTACAGAAAATCTAAAATGAAATGGCAACGAATGGGTACGTTCACACAAAACAATTCTACAATTCTGCAGATCGTTTTCCTGCGATTTTCCAAAATCACCACGTTTTAACTAACAAATTCGGAAAACCAAGAAAAGCGGAAACACCACAAAAACTTCTGTAACTTTTGAACACTAGACTGAATATACACTCCTCTTAATTATTCAGTTCATGTGTTAGGGTGCTTTCACATTGCATTCAGGCACCCATCCATTGGTTTCGTCGCGGCTTATTTCCGAACCCGCCCCGCAAAACGGAATTCAGGAGTATGCTGAGACGGGGCCATAGAACATAATGGTGCCGACAGGGCGAGCGGGTGATGTCGTGCATCCCTTCCGGGAGTCCTGATCCCACAGTTATGTCTGACTGCTGCTCCCTCTTCTTGCCAACCTACCAACAGTGGAGGAACGGTGGATAAATTCCTGAGGCAATTAAGCAAAAGAAAACTGTAAAACTGAAAAATGTCAAACAGGTATTCCCATGAGATATTCATGGCACATCCACCGGATGCAAGGTGTACGGTTTCCCACTGTGGCCCTTTCTGAATGGGCCAGGCGTCCCTTATCCCAACCATTTCTGTTTGGCTTCTATCCCTGTTTCAGTAATGTCGATCTTCTTGAAATCTGTTGGAGTTATAGAAACTGACAACTAATCTACACTGGGTTCTTTCTGTAACTGCTATAAACTTATGGAGACGGGCCACCTACCTGCTAAAAGCAATAGGGAAATCATCACTAAAGAGTCCGTGAACTAGAGGGGGAAAGCACGAGACCGGTTCACCTACACACATGTAATGGCATATTCTGTGAACTACTAATTCAGCATAAAAGATGGCGTGCAGACGCTCTCGACCTACACATCTGCCATCCATAGACTATGATGGGCCGAATGGTACATGCTCGGGAAATACAGACTCAAGAAAAAATGTTGGGAAGAATGAGGTAGTTAAAAGGGTTGTTTGTGGTTAAATAAATAAAAATGAAGTGATGTATACTCACATGATGTAATCCCCATAGCTCCATTAGCCGATGAGGCAGGAAGCGATTACACCCATTTCAGTCAATAGACTGCTGCAACCAATCATGGCCTTCAGTAGTCAGGTGATCGAACAACAACTAGATACACAGTTATTTTATCCTCTCATTCTGTTAAACACTTAACCAAGTGAATTACTGTAGGGTCATCCCACATAGCATGTGAACCATTAAGGGCTGAACCCACAGCAGTTGCACTCCACATGCTTTGCCGTGGAGCGTACCTCCGTATACACGGCATCTGATGGACACTACACATCCTGTGAGACACAATCAAAGTTCAAGTGTTCACAGTTTCCATTGCTTAATATAAGTGTCCCATCACACAATCATGTGATTTGACAAACAAAATATATGGCAATCGTGAACTACAAGAATAAAAGCAAACTAAGTCATAGTAACAACAGGATATAAAACACACAAGTCACGTAGCACAATGAGAAATACAAAGCCAGGGTGGAGCCCATTCAGTGCCCTCTTCTCCAGATGAAGCAGCTGTATTGTGTGTAATGAAGGTGCATGCATGGCTCCTCGTAAAGGACCTCAGAAGAAGTCGACACTAGCAATGCACCACTGCCCTGGTAACTCAAGAGTTAAAAGCGGACAGAAGAACAGCCGCTCTCATTCACACAGCAGGAGCATGGCAATGCCGGCTAACAATCCCATCACATACAACATCCTCTCCATTCTCTGCTATTGAAATAGAAGTGCAATCACAGAGGGCGAAGCAAATTACCTTTGGTTTCCAAGCAGAAAAACAAAATGATGTAGAAGCTTGTGGGAGAAGAGTTTAAGCATGCAGCCGAGGTTTGCTTTCCTGTAAGCTTCCCATCTCCATGCAGTACCCCATCCTTATAACCTTTGACCAACAGGAAGCAGACACAATGGAAGTGGAAATAACAGTGGCTGCAATCATCCAGTGTGATTTAATGCATGAGAGGTGGGGGGCTGCCTGGTCCTGCAGCCGAGGGGCGAGAACAACAAAAGCGACACAGAGCTGCCTTACAACAGGTGACAATGGGCAGACATCGATGAGGCCGTCTCCAGTCTGTGACAACTATTCAATGCTGATATTTCCACATTACCATAAGGCTGTGTTCAAATGTGGCGGAAATACTGCAGTTTTGTGTGCAGAAAATCCGCTATTTAGCTGTCCAAGCAAAATGGATGGGATTCATGAAACTGCGCCCCCTGTTGGTCTAAAATACACAGCTGAACTGGGTTTCTATGGGGAGCTTTAAAAAAAGGTAAAAAACATGAAGTCAAAAGCATTAGGCTATGTCCACACAGTGCACTTTTTATTTGTTTTCGCTGAGTTTTTTCAGCGCGGAAAAGAGCCAAAAAAGCTATTTAATCCTTATGCAAGCTTATTCAATGACCGTCCTGAAGTGATGTGCACATGATCAATAAATTTCTGTGCTTATTTGCAGTGCGTATTTTTCTGCAGCATGTCAATTCTTTGTGCGCTTCTGCAGCATTTATCACCCATTCACTTCAACTGAGTCAGTCAAATCCGCAGCAAAAACGCACGTATAAAAATGTTTGCAGATTTGCTGAGTTCTTGTACTGCGTTTTACCGACTTCCTATTGCGTTTCCCACGCTGTCATCTGTGTGACAGCGTGGGAAACAACGGCGTGGTAGTTTTCATCGGCGGTAATGCTACCGCCAGTAAGATAGTCGGTCAGAGCAATGCAGGATCATGCTGTCAGATGTCACCGTGACCCGCAGGCGTGGGCTGATGAGACTACTGCTCCCATCAGGCTATGTCTGCGCCTTTGCTCACAGTTAAAAAGAAAAAAAATGTAAAATTACATATATATTCAAAGAAAAAAAAACCATTATACTCACCTCACACCAAATCCCCGATGCCCTCGTCTCCTAGAAATAAAGTAAAATAATAAACCAACATATACTCACCTGTCTGCTGTAGTCCATGTAATCCAGAGTGTCCACGGCGATCTCACATTGCTCTACCCGGCAATACACTGATAGGAGGTAATCACTTCCGCAGTGTATCACTGAGCTGCCGTGAGAGTTCACCGGAGTTCATCAGCTCCGGTGCTCTCACGGCACTGCTCCGCGAGAACTTTCCCACGCAGCAGTGGTGCCGTAAGGGAGATCACCGGAGCTGATCAGCTGATGAACTCCGGTAAACTCTCTAACGGAAGTCCAGTGATACACTGACTGGAGGCAACCGCTCCCGAAGTGTATCACCGGCTGTCTTTGAGAACAGTCACATCAGTGACTGCTCTCAAAGTGATCAGGATCATTGTGGGACATTATGGATTATCTTCTCTGTGGACAGGTGAGGAATACTGTGGTTTATAATTTTATTTTTGTTGCAGCAGACGTTGGCTTCGGTGGATTAGGCGTTTGGAGAGTATGGTTTAATTAAGATTATTAAAGGAGTCTGTTATTATTTCAAATAAAGGACTTTATTCCGGGTGTGTGGTTTTATACAATATCACTATGGTGTTAGTAATGGATGTGTGTCTTATAGACACCGCTCCTATTACTAATCTGTGGGCTTGATGTCATCCGACAATACAAAGGTGACATCAACCCCATAACCCCACTTGCCACCATTACAGGGCAAATGGAAAGAGCGAGGCTAAGCACCAGATTTGGCGCATCATATAGATGCGCCTTTTCTGAGGTGGCTGAGAGCTGATGTTTTTAGTCTGGGAGGAGACAATATCCATGTCCCCTTCCTAGGCTATTAACAGCCCGAAGCTGTCTGCCTAGCCTTTGCTGGTTAGATTTTATAGGGAGACCCTATGTCAATTTTTTCTGGGGTCCCCCTGTAAACTAGCCAGTAAAGGCTAAGCAAAAAGCTGTGAGCTGATATTAATAGCCTGGGAAACTTTAAAGCTATTGGCTCCTTCCCAGAATATTAACTTTAGCTTTAGCTAGCTAATAAAAAATATTCATTGCTTTACAAAAATGCATGTAAAAAAGTGTGTTTTTTCTGCCAAGTGACGCAGAAACCATGCAGAAGTTTCTGCAAGCAAATACTCAATGTGCGCACATAGCCTTAAAGTGCAGAATCAAAGCATTTTTGCACTGGGAAAAAAAAACTTTTGCAAATCTGCAGTAAAAACGCATTGAATAAAGAGGAAAACGCAAAAAAAGATTGACATTGCGTATTTTGATACAACGAGACTTGAATGAGATTCGGCGGCTATCTTACCGGAGTCCCCTGGCGGCCATGTTTGAGGACGCCACCGAGATGCAGGAGGGAGCGGAGCTGCGGGGGGCTTTCCGGCTAAGACCGAAATGCCGGCGGAGCCCCCCTGCAGCACAGAGCCGGCTGCTGCCCCGGCACCACCGCACGGAAGACTTCGTCGGGACCGCCACCGGAGGCCCCTGGCGGCCATGTATCAGGAGGCCGGAGCTGCGGGGGGCTGTCCGGCTAAGAGGGAAATGCCGGCGGAGCCCCCCACGCAGCACAGAGCCCCGCTGCTGGCCAGACACCACAGGAAGGCTGCCGCCGCCACCGGGACCGCCGCCACCGGATTTTTTGGTATGTTGGGACCATAAGGCGCACCCCCATTTTCCCCCAAATTTTGGGGGGAAAAAAGTGCGTCTTATGGTCCAAAAAATACGGTAATTATTTTCTTGGAGAAGAAAAATGGTCTGAGTGTCATCACTGTTCAGAGTTTCATCAGAGTTTGGTCAGAGGTTCTTTAGTTTTTCTCAGAAGGTGGGGAAATGCATAGTCGGGGAGAGATGGGGGCCGCTTCTCCTATCAAACATTCTATCTCCCCTAACAGAAACATTTATAGTTCTAAGAAAAGATGATGAAACTTACTTCCCAGAAAACACAAAGATCTGACACAGCAGAAAAGTCAGAAGTCTACAATATACTAAAATACACACAAAGACACTGCATTTTCAGTACTTGCGAAAAAGAGGCATGACTAAGAAATGGTGAAGTGTTAACCTGTTCCCGACTGCAGATGGTAAATAAACGTCGGCGCTTGTTGGGCTCTGTGCAGCCTCTTACATGTATTGGGCCCCCCACAGTCCTGAAAGAGACAGGATTCTGGTGCAGAACGCTGCCTTTGACCGGAGACATCATCAAGACCTGCCTGGTGCAGTTCAAAAAGAAATTATCATCATACAAGACAGTGTCCACAATCGATGGGAAAGTTTGTGGTAGTAAAAAATATTTTCCCAGCTGATTTTCTTCATATATAACACTGTCTCATCTGATCTCTTTATACTCTAAAACGTACAAATCAGCTCCCGCCTTTCCTAGTTACCTTTTCAGTTAGCGCCATAAACTTATTAGCAAGGATATACACTGTGTTTCAAATTATTATGCAAAAATTGTTTAGGAGTGATAAGGTAAGAATTTTTTTTGTTTGTCAGTTAAACTCATTGATGGTGATGTGTCAGGGCTCTTTATATCACTGTAAGCAATTGCAGACACCTGTGCTAATTAGTTTGGCAGGTGTGTCCAATGAAAGGCAAGACTACCATATTTTTTGGACCATAAGACGCACTTTTTTTCCTCCAAATTTGGGAGGAAAGTGTGGGTGCGTCTTATGGTCGGAATGTAACATGTGGGGAGGGGCGCAGCGGTGGAGTGAGATCGCAGGAGGCAGGAAAATATGCCCTCACCTGCAGGAATCCAGGCTGGGGAAACCCCCAGTCTGATACTTAAGTGCAGTGAATATTAATTAGCCGCTTCCCCGCCCACCTATCAGCTGAGCAGTGAGTGGGGAGCAGCTAATGACAGAGCCACATGGTTCCCCAGCGCCTGATTCCTGCAGCAGCTGGGCAGATCGGTGTCTGAATTAGAAGGAGGCAGCAGGAGCAGAGTGCAGCAGGAGGCATCGCATACCTGACAGCACAGGGGCTGTGCTGATGCGATGCTGACTGCTCCTGTGGAGGACCTGTGATGAGGTCATGAAGAGGGCGGGCTGGAGCATCACATGACCAAAGCCCTGCCTCTTCATGATGTCACCACAGGTCCTTCAGACACACTGTACAACAGAGAATTAATTAAAAGGTTAGGCTACTTTCACACTTGCGTTTTTTTGCGCAGCGCATCGTGCACACAGGAAACACATTAAAAAAACGCATCTCTGTCCTGTCCTATCATCTCTGTCTCTATCATCTCTGTCTCTCATTGCTCATTTCTATGCAGCCGCACGCTCCAGTCTGAGTGCCGGCGGCAGTGCCGGGTGTTCATGCGAAAGACTCACACGAAATCGTGCGAGTTTCTCGCATGTGTGACCCCGGCCTTATACTCACCCTCCAGCGTCTTCACATAGTAGTTTACAGACACCACACTGGTCCCGCAGTACCATCTCCTACCCGTAGCTTCCTACATAATAACATGCTATTATATATAATAACACCACATATAATAGTATGTTATTTATGTTATTAAATATTATACCACATTTTTTGCTTCAAATATATTTTTCCCTATTTTCCACCTCTAAAACCTGGGTGCGTCTTATAGTCCGGTGCGTTTTATAGTCCGAAAAATACGGTACTTAAGAAGGCTGTCCCACATTATTAAGCAGCCTACATTTTCTGCCAAAATGGGAAAGAGAAAGGATGTGTCGGCTGCTGAGAAACAACAAATTGTGGAGTGTTTAGGTCAAGGCATGACTGCAATCAACATTGCCAAGACACTTCATCGTGATCATCGCACAATCAAGAAGTATGTAGCTGATTCACAGTACACACGTGTGAGTGCTGATAAGGGAAAATTGAGGACTCTTTCCTACAGGAAATTATGTCAGGTTAAAAGAGCAGTGGCAAAAAAGCCTTGTCATAGCAGCAGACAAGTTTTTGAAGCTGCTGGTGCCTCCAACGTCCCCCGAACAACAAGATGCAGGGTCCTTCAGAGGTTAGCAGTTGTGCGTAAGCCATCCTGTCGACCTCCTCTATCCACTGCACAAAAGCAGAAACGGCTCCAGTGGGAGAAACAATACATGAAGACTGACTTCAAAACAGTTTTGTTCACCAATGAGTGCCGTGCAACGCTCGATGGTCCAGATGGATGGAGTGGAGGATGGCTGGTTGATAGACACCCCATGCAAACACGGCTACGGCGCCAACAAGGAGGAGGTGGAGTAATGTTTTGGGCTGGAATCATGGGGAGAGAGATTGTCGGCCCCATTAGGATCCCTGAAGGGGTAAAGATGAACTCTATAGTGTATGTTGAGTTTCTCAAACAGCACTTCCTGCCATGGTTCAAGAAGAAGAACCGTGCATTCCGCAGCAAGATCATTTTCATGCATGATAATGCACCGTCTCATGCTGCACATAACACATCTGCATCTCTGGCTGCTATGGGCATGAAAGGGGACAAACTTATGGTGTGGCCCCCATGCTCCCCTGACCTCAACCCCATTGAGAACCTCTGGAGCATCATCAAAAGAAGTGTCTATGATGGCGGGAAGCAGTTCACATCTAAGCAACAGCTCTGGGAGGGTATTCTGTCCTCATGCAAAACAATTGAAGCAGAAACTATCCAAAACCTGACAAATTCAATGGACGAGAGAGTTCAGAAGCTCCTTTCCAACAAGGGGTCCTATGTGCAAATGTAACATCACCTAGAATAAAGTTATGAGTTGAAAACTGTTTGATTTCAGTTTGTAATAACCTGCTAATGCTTATAATTTCAAAAATGACCATTTTTTTGTTCTTTATTAAAATGAAAAGGTTGAAAACTCTGCTGTGCATAATAATTTGGAACATGCATTTTGAGTGCAGTTTGAGTGTTTTATTTTTTAAAAAATATGCTGTTATCATAGGCAGTTTGTACAAAAACCTTTCAATTGTACTCTAACAGTTATTTGACTGGAAAATTACAATGACTGAAATTCATAAGTAATTTGGAAAATCTGAGAAAATATTATTTGCATAATAATTTGGGACAAAGTGTAGACTGAAATAGGCTTGGTGTTTAGCATGATTTGATTTATAAATTAGATTATTCATAATGACACACGTTATGAAACAATTTAAAATAAAATCAGCTTAATTATGTAATACATATATTGGTAAATAAATTGCGATTTATTTAAATCAATTTTTAGTAGTTATGGTACATCAATTATTTTCTCATTCATAATTAATTTCACTTAATTTTTATACAACTCGTTTATTTTTTATTTATATCCTTATACATAGTTCAATAGTTAGGGCTGATCAGTTCGTTACGTACGTTAATTTGTTCATTTTTGCACTAGTATACAAATACTATATATACACACTATACAAAATTTAATGGGAACGTATTTTCTACTAAAATATAAATATAATACTGTAGTGTTCTACTAGTTCAGCAATTATATAGGTTTATATACTGTATTTTTCAGACTAGAAAAGCACCTGGGTTTTTAGAGGCGGAAAAAGAACAAAAAATTAAGCAAACATAATGCATTGTTATGGGGGGGGGGTATCTGCTGCTGACACTGTTATAGCGGTAATATCCCCAAATTCTGTGTACTCAATCTCCATCCCGGTGTGAGTGTATATACACATACTGATATATATGATCCCCATCCTGGTTTACATTGCCCTCCCCATCCCTAATCTGGTGTACATGGCCCCAATTCCCATCATGGTATATATGGTTAACGTCAGTCTGCACACATGAAAAAAATAAATATTCTACTCACCTTCCCTCTGCTCCCTTGCATCGCGGCGTCCTGTGTGGATGTCAGCAGTCGATTAAGCGTGTAAGCAGCGTATGAACGGCACTGCCATGCGCCCCCACACGCCGAGGTCAGCTGACAGAATATTCCCTGCTCCCCACGTCCAGGACTATGGGATGGAGAACATTAATTTTCTTTAATAGCAGGCACACTGTTAGCCGCAGCTGTCGGCTCCTGCAGCGGGATGGGCGATCACCTGTGCCTGCTATTAAAGAGAATGAATATTCACTGCTCTCCATCCCATAGTCACTCCCACCTCTCAGCAGCAGATTCAGTGCATAAAGGTGGGAGAGACTATGGGTGTGGGGAGTAGTGAATATTCATTCTCTTTAACAGCGGGCACATGTGTTACCTGCTGCAGCTGCCGGCTCCTGCCTCCTGTGACCCGCTGCTCTGCATCAGCCTCCCATCCCACCCCCCACAGCCATATTATAAAAAAGGTATGGAAAAAGGTACATCAGGACTATAATTCGCACCCCCCACTTTCCTCCAAAATTTTCTACAGCATTATAGAATGCAGTAATAAGCCCTGAAAGGTGATGGCCGTAACTCGTATCAGCCAAACCTGGTGACAGGTTTCCTTTAAAGAGAACCTGTCAGGAGGATTGTGCTCAGTAACATAGTGTCATGTTTGCGGTGTTATATGGATCTAAATGATACCTGGGTTGATGAAATCTGTCTTGTGGTTGTTTAATCTTTACTTATAGTTGTGGCCTGTGTGGGGGGGGGGGAGGGGGTAAAGAGAGAGAGGCTGTGGACTGCACTGTGGATTTGAGGCAATTCTGTGCATCCAAAAACACTGCGGAACCGCATCAAAATCCGCATCGTCTGAACATACCCTTACACTTACTTTCATGGTGCTCCCTCGCAGAATGTTGTTCAGATGCCAGCAGCTGTTTATTGCTTGTAAGCAGAACATGGCAGGGACGTCATGCGCTGCTCACAAGCAGAGCACAGCTGCAAGAATACTCACTGCTCTCTGATCGCACAGTCCCGGCGTGCACAGCAGCGAGTATTCTGGCAGCTGTGCTCTGCTTGTGAGCAGCGCATGACGTCCCTGCCATGCGCTGCTTACAAGCATAAAGCAGCTGCTGCCAACGGAGCAGGACGCTGCAAGGGAGCGCCGGGAAGGTAAGTGTAATTTTTTTTTTAAATGTTTTCTGATTGGGCTAAGCATACGAGGATGGGGGTGAGGGCCAATTATAAGGATGGGCCATGCATACCAGGATGGGGGTGAGGGCCAATTATAAGGATGGGCCATGCATACCAGGATGGGGGTGGGGGGCCAATTATAAGAATGGGGCCAAGCATACGAGGACTGGGATGGGGGCCAATTATAAAGAAGGGGCCATGCATACTAGGACCGGGATGGGGGCCAATTATAAGGATGGGACCATGCATACTGAGACCGGGATGGGGGCCAATCATACCAGAATAGGGATGGAGGCCCTGCATACCAGGATAAGGATGGGCCACTCATACTAGGATGAGATGGGGGCCCAGCATACCAAGATAGGAATGGGGCCATGCACACTAGGATGAGATGGGGGCCATGCACACCAAGATAGGCATGGGGCCATGCATACCAGGATGAGATGGGGGCCCTGCATACCAGGATAGGGATGGGGCCATGCATACTACGACGAGATGGGGGCCCTGCATACCAGGATAAGATGGGGGCCCTGCATACCAGGATAAGATGGGGGCCCTGCATACCAGGATAAGATGGGGGCCCTGCATACCAGGATAAGATGGGGGCCCTGCATACGAGGATAAGATGCGGGCCCTGCATACCAGGATAAGATGGGGGCCCTGCATACCAGGATAAGATGGGGGCCCTGCATACCAGGATAAGATGGGGGCCCTGCATACAGGATAAGATGGGGCCCTGCATACCAGGATAAGATGAGGGCCCTGCATACCAGGATAGGGTTGGGGGCCCAGCATACCAGGATAGGGATGGAGCCATGCATACTAGGACAAGATGGGAGCCTGCATTATAGGATAAGATGGGGGCCATGCATACCAAGATAGGGATGGGGCCATGCATACTACGATAGGATGAGAGCGGTCATATCTGCCAGGATAGGGACGCGGGGTGAATGCATACCAGGATAGGGATGAGGGATCCATGCATATCAGGATAGTTATGAAAGGGCCATGAGTATCAGGAAGGGGATGAGGGATTATATATACCAGGATAGGGGATAAGTACAGAATTGACCACATTTTTTGCTTCAATTTTTTTTCCCCTAATTTCCTTCTCTAATATCTTATAGTTCGAAAAATACGGTACACTCATCATGCAGGCGCAGACTGTGTAGCATGATCGGATCTAGAATATCCATATTTTAATTTTATTTGGTCATAAATTTAGAGAAAAAAAAATTCTTCCTCAAAACAGGTCCGGCCGCACCTGCGCAGTAACATAATTCGGAATGTGATAGATGCTACTGTACAGGCATGACCGGCGCCATCTTGGTGGAGACGATTTCTTTTTCTCTATCAAAATGGCGCTGGCAGTGGCGCATGCACAGTAGCATCTATCGTGTTCTGAATTATGCTACTGTGCAGGCACGGTGGCAGCCATTTTGAGGAGGACTTTTCTGAGGAAATTGATGACTAAATAAAATTAAAATATGGATATTATAGATCCGATCATCCTACATCGCCAGCATGATGAATGTAATTTTTTTTTCCCAAAAAAATAACACATACAATATGTAAGATAGGGGGCAGGTCACTGAGTGGTGACCGGTCATAAGCTATAGAGTTAAGTATATAAGCAGAGCTCCACATATAGACCCCCACAGCCCTCCCCTCCAGGAGCACCAGAATCTCATTAACTGAAAATTACAAATACAGATTAAACAACAAGTCGGATTTCATCACCAAGGTATCATTTTAATCAGAATAACGAGACCGACCTGATGCTGTCTGTAGGTTACTGAGCACAATCCTGCTGACAGGTTCCCTTTAAATAAAAAATGTTCTCCAGTGTCAGACAATAACCTTAATTTATATCGTATGTATAGGCCCCCACTCCCCTACAAATGATAGTGTAGCATGTGAATACAGCCTCAGCAACTCTGCAGTGAGTTTCACGTCGAAGCTGGTGTTGCGCTGTAGCTGGCGCACGCCAACACGCGCGTCCTGTACAGCATAGTGAGGATTTAAAGAAATCGCTCCACTACAAAATACCAGTGCACCTGCGTAAACGACATGGGCAGTCTTTTAGAAGAGCATGTCCTCAGCGTATGCACACGTGCGTCGCGCAACAGAATTAACACAGGCTATAGCCTGCGCTCTTCGGAGTGTTCCGGAGGTGTCCTGACACCTCGAAGTCGCGCTCATAAAGGCGGGTTAGACGACGGATTCGCTCCGTCAAAGCGCATGGTTCGACCGTGAACATACCTCTGTCCAACATTAACTGAATGTTACACACAAACCTCGCTGACACAACTGGAAAGTTTAGATAAGTCAGCTGCAAGTTTCTGATTCAATCAGCTAAGAGAGTAATGATGGAGTTCCCTCGCTTCCTGAAGTAAGCATACTAATCCCCTGACATCTATGCAGCCGCCATCTACTAATCTGTTACACCTACTGAGAAATATGCTTCCTTGTGCTCCTATAGGGCAAACTGATAACAGGATCTAAATATATCCATTAGCTGAAAAGCTAATAAACAGCCTGACAACTGCACAAATAAAATAAACCTCTGACAACACTATGGAGGAATATTCACTGGCCCCATAATACTGCCTCAGATTCGGAGTGCATTATGGTAACATGTGGCCGGGCCCCTCCATCGCACCTTGTGACTTCAGGCTGAGGTTAGTAGTGCAACACTGACACTCCACCCAGACTCACAGAATAGGATTTATACTCCATGCAATGAGGGCGTGCTGCCTGTACCGCTCTAAATAAAACCAATGCTTCTTGGGGTTATAATTGGACATAAGATTTTTTTTTCTGTCAAGCATACAGAGGAACAGTATCCATGAACCTCTATTGGTGCCCTCCTATATAGACACTGGCAGGTTAAATCACATTACAGTTACCCAAGTGCACAAAGCCCCTGTTGAACATTTAAGGGTCCGTGCACACGGCCCAAAATCTACTTGAAAAATGACCCTATAAAATGTGCATAGTGTACCGCAATAACAGAATGACATTGTGGTGCACATGTTCAGTCTTCTGTCACTTTTAACCACTTCAGGGTTCAGAAAACCTGAAGCGGTTAAAAAAAAAAGTGACACGCTCATGCTTCTGGCAGCATCCGCTGTGAAGCCACTTGTTCTCTATGCTTAACAGCATAGAAAGAAAGGCGGTGGCGCAGTCGTAAGAACGATGGCAGAGTCGCCACAAGATCACGACCGCCGGCATTTTCATGAAGTGGGGAAACTAGCGGCTGCACCGGTATCTAAAGGACACCGTGTGCAGATACAGTAAACGAGTATTCATAGTTTCTCAAAATTCCTGTCCCCCGCTGCAGTCTTCAGGGTAGATGGGGGGTTTAAAGGGAACCTGTCAGCAGGATTGTGCATTATGAACACCTAATCAGAGCACCACATGAAGACCCTCCACAGGCCGCCCCGGAGCACGAGCATATCATTAACACAAAACAGAAAATAAAGAATTAAACAACAACCACAAGACGGATTTCATCACCCAAGGTAACATTGTAATCAGTATAACAGCGCCGACCTGACACTGTCTGTAGGTTACTGTGCACAATCCTGCTGACAAAAACTTCTTTACTCACCATCTCCGGGCCCAATGCAGGGTCTGAAACACTTCTCCAGTGTGTGTTATTGTCTGCAGCGCTGCTGTCATGAGGACGTTGCTACAGTTAATAACTGAAATAATCACTTCTATTTGAAAAAAAAATGTTACATCGAAATGCTTATTAACTGGCTTTTTTAAATTTAGATTCTAAACCTGTACTGTTCAAGCCAAGCACAGGCACTCGGAGTGCACCCTTGGTGTGTCTGAGCAGTTCAGCTCACCTTCCAAGCTACTAAAGCCAGAGCTGTCAATCAAGGAAGAGGCTGGCAGAAATAACAAGCAAAACAAGCAGATGAGAAGGTGCACTGAACTGCTTGGCCATTGCTTGGTTTTAAATACTCATTTTGTACTGATGGACCCTTTAACTAGTTCTCTGCACAGACAAAACATATCAGTCATTTGCATTCAGATTGTATTAGGGTATGTGCACACGGTCAGTAGGTGGCAGCGCTTTGGACGTAGCACATGTCCGGTGCGTCCAAAGCGCTGCCGGCTTTTGAATGCAGGTGAATCCGCATGTGTTCATCAAACCGTGCGGAATCAATACATTATACGGGTCAAATTTATCTTGTGGAGGCTAGCGTCTCCACAAGATAAATTGACATGCTGCGGTCTGGAAAGACGCGCCGCGGCACGCATAGTGGACATGGGATTTCTTGAAATCCCATCAATTATGCTGTAACATCTCAATGCTGCGGGTGGGACGTTTACTGACCGTGGAAACATACCCTTAAAGTTCAGAAGACTCACTAGCCCCAGGCAGGTATGGCAAGGCATGTGTCAATACATGTGTCCTTTCTAACACAGAGGCAGTTTTTGATTTTTCCCTTATTTGTTACCTCTTCTGTACCAATAGTTGGGAAAAAAAAATAGCACTCTGATCAAAGACCATTTTCAAATAGCCGTAGGATTTTAGAAGATAATTTCCCTATACCTTTAACAAACACAAGTGTTTGTCAGCAGTGGTTACTTTTGCATACATAAAAGTTATGCTCACTAATATGCTACTTCATATTGTGCCAATCACAGATACATAGTAAATCTGCTGCTGTAGACACCATTCTTTACTGCAAACTATTGACTTTCTCATAACAAGTCAATATTCCCAGCCACGCTTCTTCGATGGATCACATCGGCTTTCACACAGTCCTACCACAGCTACAGGCGGATTTTGACTGACGTCGTACGACTGAAGTGTGAAAGAGGCCTTAGGATTTCAGTTATTTGCTTAGAAATCCCTTCTCAATCAATCACTTCAAAGCAAATAGGAAACAGTTAAGGGTGAATGCAAAAAGTTATTGTGTGACTATAATACAAAGTGCCAGTAACACCTGCAAGCATTGATTAGTTATATTACTTGTGAACAAGTACTTTGAATAAAGGGTATGCCACACTAAACAGCGTCGCTAACGAGATCGCTAAAATACCTCACTATTTAGCGATCTCGTTAGTGACGCTGTTGTGTGTGGCATGTAGCAACGACGTGGCCCCTGCTGTGATCTCGCTGATCGTTCACTAGAGTTCTGGACCGTATTTAGATCGTTGGCGTCCCGCTGGTGACGCTATATCGCTGTGTCTGGCACCTTTTGTGAACGATGTGCGCTGTTTTTTACATCGCAATGACCGCCAAAGTCGTTAAGGAGATCGCTAACCGCTTATGAGTCGTTAACGAGATCGCTAAGTGTGGCAGCTACTAGCGACATTAAAACGATCACAAAAACGATCGCATTAGTATGCGTCGTTATTGTGATCGTTAGCGGGAGCGTTTAGTGTGGCAGTACCTTAAGGCTTCATTCACACATCAGTATTTAAAAGCCAAAACCAGGAGTGTCCCCAAAATAGAGAACAGGTGTCAATCTTTCAATTCTAGCTTTCCTCTAAGTTCCACTCCTGGTTTTGGCACATAAAAAATACTGAGGAGTGAATGAAGCCTTAGGGCTCATGAAGAAGTCCGTGGATCTTGGTCTGGTCACGGACCGCTTCATAAATCTCAATGAGGCTGTCAAGCTCGGGTGAGCAGACCAGCGAGTGCATTGCGGCCCGTGATCAGACAGAGATCCACGGATATCTGCATGAGCCTTTCTAGAGAATACCAAGTCCTTGGCTATGCTCTCCACAGTATCACACCTCTGTGGCACCACAGATTTACTTATAGCCAATTATATAATTCTTCATGGCAAAAATAAAGTAAAAACTACAGAATGTTAATTTTTTTGTCGCCCCAAATATATCCACTGTGCAAGTCATCCCTATGATTGACACAACGCAATCAAACACCATTACAGATGCTTGAAAGGTTTTAAATGCTCATTAATATTGCATAAGGTTCCCTGATTCTCATCAGCCCAGAAGATAAAGTGCATTGAATATCAACCACAAGCGAAAATTCAAACATGTATACTGCCTCCCGTACAATGCTACAATATGGGGGCTCCCAAAGGTTATAGCATTAGATTAAAACACAATAAACTGTTACATTTTGGCTAAAAATGGAGATTTAAGAAATGGGCTAGACAAACAATCTACTGTTACATGGAATATTAGGGCTGCAGAAGATTGATATCCCTTGTAAATGTGGTGAAAGCTCAGAACCTTACAATGTCCATTTACACTACAAATAACCGAATGCCAGCTTTAAGCTTCCAGTATTGCTTTAACTTTAATAAAAATTGCCACCACCAAGAGCGAGTGGCTCTGAAAGGAGGCTTGCATGAAGAAGCAAATAAGCAGGACGAACTTGCATGAACTCAGACTGTAATAACAGAAGTAGAATTTGCTGCACACTGAAAATCAAACCAAAAGACAAACCTGTTTGCCGTAGTACCTCTAAGATCCAGCAGCACGTCAGTCCACAGAAGCTGCGCTCGGCAGATGACTGACCTTGGTCAAAGTTAGCCAGTGCAACCGCTGTATATTAATAAAACAATGCAGCAACACACAAGGGACCATGAAGAGCACACGAGGATTGGTGGGCTAGCACTGTTCTGCCTTCCATACACATTATGCAGCCTCACAGTTTAGAAAAAAAGAGCCAAGGTTATGTAGATGCCTCACTTGGAAAGTGCGCTTACAAACAAGAAAAGGTCATGTTTCGCTTTTAATATAAAATATAGGCAGACTTGCATCATCATGCTCCGAACAGAGGGAAGAGATGAACATTTATCGATGCAAAAATAGCAGCGGCAAGCACCAGTATGCAAAGGGTCAACTGAAAGATATATACAGGAACTCGTTTTCAAGCTTATTTGCCTTCAGATTGTAATAATTACCGTACTTGTCATTTTAGACGAATTATGCCAATTGAAACATCCATGATATGCTATGGATGGGAAAACAGTAACAGTTATAGGGGTCAAAAGAATAGCTCCAACGACCAACAAGCGTTTGCTTGGCCATTCAGCTGCCAATGTAAGAGGGCCTTAAATAGTTAGCATTTATTCCCCCCCATAAAGCACTAGTATCAGTGAAGGCGAGAAACTGGAGCAAGTTCAGAGAAGAACCACCAGAATGGTGTCCGGTCTGCAAACCATGTCCTATGAGGAACGGTTGCAGGATTTGGGAATGTTTAGCTTGCAAAAAAGAAGACTGAGAGGAGACTTAATAGCTGTCTACAAATATCTCAAGGGCTGTCACATTGTAGAAGGATCATCTTTATTCTCATTTGCACAAGGAAAGACTAGAAGCAATGGGATGAAACTGAAAGGGAGGAGACACAGATTAGATATTAGAAAAAACTTTTTGACAGTTAGGGTGATCAATGAGTGAAACAGGCTGCCACGAGAGGTGGTGAGTTCTCCTTCAATGGAAGTCTTCAAACAGAGGCTGGACAGACATCTGTCCGGGATGATTTAGAGAATCCTGCTTTGAGCAGGGGGTTGGACCAGATGGCCCAGGAGGTCCCTTCCAACTCTATCTATTCTATGATTCTAAGTGAAATATATCCATTTTCCCCACTTAACCACTTTTTGTCTCCAGCACCAATTAGGCAAGCACAAACACAACTCAAATCTGTCTACAAATCTGTCTGCAGTAGTAGACAAAATGATACCTGGAAGGAGCAGGAGGGGAAAAAAAGGCTGATCACACAGCAAAAAAGCAGAGGTCTCTTAGGAGTTTGTCAAAAGGGCACTAAATGCAGGATTCAAGTCATGACTAGAACTAGTGTCATTCCTCATGTGTGTACAGTTCTCAGTATAAATGAGGGCACCACAACAAAAATGTCAGAAAACCTTTAGTTTCCCTTCAGAACTAACATTTTATATGGGATATCAGACTACAAAATACGCATTCAAATGTGACCCACTGATTGCAACCAAAACTGTAAATTTTCCTAAATAATTAAACACCATGTTGCAAATAAGTAATTATTCATTAAAGAGGCGTCAAGCTGAAAGTTAACTATAAGACATTAAAAAGAAAACGACCCTTCCCATTTTATGCTGTCAGCAATGGCACCACAAGGAAGAGAACTGTCACAGAAAAGACAGAAAAAAGATTAAAAACACAATGAAAGATGCAAAAAAAAGTCAGCAAAGTTTTAACTAGCCAGAACACAGTAGGAAAAGCAATACAAAAATTAAACAATGATGGAACTGCAACAATCTCACAAAAACATCCAGGCCGACCACAGAAATGAACTAAACAGGAGCCTCTGTTGATGACAAGGGTTGAGGGAAAACGACATGCAAGTTCACTGCAATTAGCTAAGGAAGGAGAAAGCCAAACCAGTGCGAGCATTTCCCATTACAAAATATGGCGTACACTGCGGAAGAATGGAATCCATGGGTGTCGTCCACAAAGGAAGCCTCTTCTAAAGCCCATGCACAAAAAAGTCCACTTACAATTTGCCATGGCCAATGCTGAAAAACATGAAGACTACTAGGACTCCATTATACTCTGGAGTGACAAGACCAAGGTCACAAAGGTGAGGAGTACAAAGATAAATGCATGATGCCTACTGTGAAACATGGTGGTGTCAGTGTCCTTACGTGGGGCTGCATGAGAGCTGCTGGTGATAAGAGCTACATTTCATTGTTGGCATCTTGAATTGATAGATGTACTGCTCTATATTGAAAGAGAAGATGCTATCATCACTACGTGCCTTTGGCAGATGTGCATGTTTCCAACCTGACAATGATCCAAAATGTACGTCCATGTCCACTGTTGCATTTCTGAAGAACAGGGTGAAAGTGATTCAGTGGCCAAATGTGTCTCCAAAACCCAATCCAACACCTATGAGGAATTCTGAAGGCACAAGTTGAGAATCACTCTCCACCAAGCCTCTAAAAGAGGCAATTCTTGAAGAATGGAAAGAAAGATACATTTTACAATATGTCGCCAACTTGTTTCATTCCATGCCTTGGAGACTTGAGGTTGTCCTTAAAAATCAAGGAAGTCATATAAAATATTAGCTGTAGTAGTTTTTGATGTGGGGTGTATTCATTTTTTACATCAACTCAATTGAGTAAAACTGAAGATTTTGTAATGAAAATTTCATTAACCGTATTTTTATGTTATAGGTTAAAAAATGTTCTATGAAAATCAGTCTTGTCAAGAACTTCTACTTGTTCTAGTGTTCAGCGAGATATTGATTACAATCTTACTTTACTTTTTTGGTGTACTCACTTATGCTGAGCACTATCTTTACACACCAGCTTACGGTATTTAGAAAGTCACCTGAACGTGCAGTTACACTTTAACCCCTTCCCGACCTGTGACACAGCGTATGTGTCATGAAAGGATCGCGTTCCTGTGGGTCGGGTGACCGGAGTCACTGAAAGGTCACCCGAACCGCAGGCACAAGACCCTTTGTGCTTCACCACAGGGGGGTTGGCTTAACCCCCACATGGCTACGATCGCTTTGATTGGCTGTTAAAAGTGAAACAGTGCTCCCTTTATTCCGTGCCCCGATGTGTGCCCAAACAGTGGTTTACCCCCACATATGGGGTATCAGCGTACTCAGGAAAAATTGCACAACAACTTTGGGGGTCTAATTTCTCCTGTTATCCTTGGGGAAAAAAAATTGGGGACTAAAAATTATTTTTGTGGAAAAAAAAATGATTTTTTATTTTCACAGCTCTGCGTTATAAACTTCTGTGAAGAACTTGGAGACTCAAAGTGCTCACCACACATCTAGAGGAGTTCCTTGGGGGAACTAGTTTACAAAATGGGGTCACTTGGGGGGGTTTCTACTGTTTAGGCACATCATGGGATCTGCAAACTTATCATGACGCACGCAGACCATTCCATCAAGTCGGCATTTCAAAACGTCACTACTTCCCTTCCGAGCCCCGACGTGTGCCCATACAGTAGTTTTCTCCCACATATGGGATATCAGCGTACTCAGGACAAATTGGACAACAACTTTTGGGGTCTAATTTCTCCTGTTACCCTTGGGAAAATAAAAAAAATGGGGACTAAAAGATCATGTTTGTGGAAAAAATATGATTTTTTTTTTTCATGCCCGGGCGTTAAAATCTTCTGCGTAGCGCTTGGGGGTTCAAAGTGCTCACCGCACATCTAGATAAGTTCCGTGCGGTGTCTAGTTTCCAAAATGGGGTCACTTATGGGAAGTTTCTACTGTTTAGGCACATCAGGGGCTCTGCAAACCTAACATGATACCCGCAGACCATTCCATCAAAGTCAGCATTTCAAAACGTCACTACTTCCCTTCCGAGCCCCAACGTGTGCCCGAACAGTGGTTCCCCCCCACATATGGGGTACCAGTGTACTCAGGACAAACTGTACAACAACTTTTGGGGTCCAATTTCTCCTGTTACTCTTGTGAAAATAAAAAATTGCGGGTTTAAAAAAATCAGTTTGAGGAAAAAAATGATTTTTTATTTTTACGGCTCTGCATTATAAACTTCTGTGAAGCACGTGGAGGTTCAAGGTGCCCACCACACATCTGGATAAGTTCCTTGGGGGGTCTAGTTTACAAAATGGGGTCACTGGTTGGGGGTTTCTACTGTTTAGGCACATCAGGGGCTCTGCAAACGTAACAAGATGCCTGCAGACCATTCCATCAAGTCGGCATTTCAAAGCGTCACTACATCCCTTCCGAGCCCTGCCGTGCGCCCAAACAGTGGTTTATGACCACATATGAACTGTGTACTCAGGAGAAATTGCCCAACAAATTTTAGGATCCATTTTATCCTGCTGCCCATGCAAAAATGAAAAAAATTGATGCTAAAAGAAAATTTTTGTTGGAAAAATTAAAATGTCCATTTTTTCCTTCCACGTTGCTTTAGTTCCTGTGACGCACATGAAGGGTTAATAATCTTCTTGAATGTAGTTTTGAGTAGCTTGAGGGGTGCAGTTTTTATAATGGTGTCACTTTTGGGTATTTTCTACCATATAGACCCCTCAAAGTGACTTCAAATGTGAGGTTGTCCCTAAAAAAAAGGTTTTGTAAATTTTGCTGTAAAAATGAGAAATCGCTGGTCAACTTTTAACCCTTATAATTTCCTAACAAAAAAAAAATTTTGTTTACAAAATTGTGCTGATGTAAAGTAGACATGTGGGAAATGTTATTTATTAACTATTTTGTGTCACATAACTCTCTGGTTTAACAATAAAAATGTAAAATTTGAAAATTGCGAAATTTTCAAAATTTTCGCCAAATTTCCGTTTTTTCACAAAAATTATCGACCTAAATTTAGCACTAACATGAAGCCCAATATGTCAATAAAAAACAATCTCAGAATCGCTAGGATCCGTTGAAGCGTTCCTGAGTTATTACCTCATAAAGGGACACTGGTCAGAATTGCAAAAAATGGCAAGGTCATGAAGGGGTTAAGCTTGCTGAATAGCGATTTAATCGAAATACTGTCATTAGACTGGTGTCATACATCTATATCACGCTCTACAGTGGGGAAAATAAATATTTGATACATTGTCGATTTTTCAAATTTCCCCACCTACAAAGAATGGAGAGGTCTGTAGTTTTTATAGTACAGTGCCGGCAAAAAAAATCTTTACACATAAAATCCACATAACTTCACTTTTAAAAGTGTACACAATGGGGGAGATAATAAAAAACTGTCTAATATTAAAGCTTGCTTTGTTGCAAATATCATCCAATCAACGCTCAGTTTTCACTTTTCTGGTAAAGCGAAAGCTGCACTCTGATTGGTTGTTATGTGCAGCTCAGCCAGTTTTGCTATTAGGCAGTCTTTCCTAATCGCCCTCAGTTTTTTATTATCTCCCACAATGGGTTGAAAGAAGTTTAAAATGGAAGAGAAATCCTGTGCCTTGACTCTGCTCGACAAGGGGGATTCTGTGATTGCTGTAGCTAGAGATGTGGGAGTGTCAAGAGAAGCAATTTATCAACTGAAGGGTCGGCAGCATCAATGCCTCCTGGGATGGTACCGCAGAGGAAGTCAGGCTCTGACGCACCTAAGAAGACTTTACCAAGGACTGATAAGCTTCTGAAGAGTGAAGTGATGTCACGTCCTTCTATAACTGCCGTTGAACTAAAAAACAAGTACCCTATGCTCCTCCAGAACATCGCAACTAGGACAATTCGTCACCGCCTGCAGAAGGACCTGGGTCTACCAAGTTGCCGTGCCGCAAAGAAGCCCCTGCTCACAGCAGCAATGAAGAAGAAAAGGCTTGCCTTTTGTAAGAAATATCAAGATTGGACATCTGAAGAGTGGAAGAAAGTGATGTTTAGTGATGAGAGCACTTTCAGGCTGGTCAGGGGAGGCTCAAAGGTTGTGTGTCGTCCGTTTTTGGGTCATACATCAGTGTGATTACTTTATGCATGATGGAGCCCCTGTACCACAAAGCCAAGGCCATGAGAAAGATCCTCAGTGACCATAACATTAACATTTTAGAGTGGCCAGGTAATTCCCCTGACCTTAACCTCATACAAAATGCCTGGAATTTAATGAAAAACCAGGTTCAAGAGACACGACCCAGCAACATCAACAATCTAAAGGAGGTGCTGAAGACACTGTGGGTAAACATGGACTCCACATACTTAGCCAGCCTTGCTGAATCCATGCCTAAACGACTGCAGATGGTGATAAAATATAAGGGTGACATGACAAAATACTAATTGTAATAAAATATCCACAATAAAACACTTGAATCCACTTGAATATTAAGATTTTGTGGTTTCATTGAAATTGTAAAGATTTTTTTTGCCGGCACTGTAGGTACACTTCACCTGTGAGAGACAGAATCTAAAAATAAAAACCAGAAAATCACATTGTATGATTTTTACATAATTCAATTGCGTTTTATTGCATGAAAGTCTAAGTTACTTACCGTTAACGGTATTTTTCGAAGTCCATGACAGCACTACAGAGAGAGGGGATCCGCCCCTTAGGAACAGGAAACCTACAGATATAAAAGGGCGGCACCTCTCCCACACATCAGTTGGATTACAGAGCATAAGAGGACATCAAGGTTAAATGGTATACAGCAAAAAAATTTCATGCATCACACAGTAACATTAATCAATTGTTTATTACATGTGGACTACATAAGCGGAAGAAGTGCACATAAAACCTGGGTGGGAATGTAAGGGTGCTGTCATGGACTTCGAAAAATACCGTTAACGGTAAGTAACTTAGACTTTATTCGAACGTCCATGACAGCACTACAGAGAGAATTACAGAGAGTAATAACTACTTAGGGAGGGACTACAGCCTGCAGCACCCTTAGTCCGAAAGAAAGGTCTGAGGAAGCACCCAAATCTAATCTATAATGAGTGTAAAACGTGTGTGGAGAAGACCACGTAGCTGCCTTACATATCTGGTCAATCGAGACTTCTGCCCTTTCTGCCCATGAAGTCGCCACAGCTCGAGTGGAATGCGCCCTTAGCCTCTCAGGTGGCTGCTTGCCCCTCGAGGTGTATGCCAGAGAAATTGCTTCCCTAATCCATCTGGCCAATGAGCTCTTTGTTAATCTACGGCCTTTGTTAATTCCTTGAAAAGAGACAAACAATGCATTGTCCCTTTCCAGGGATCAGTGACTGCCAAATATTGCAGCAGACATCTTCTAACATCTAAAGTATGAAGTTTCATCTCTTTTTGATTAGATGGATTAGGGATGAACGAAGGGAGAATAATTTCCTGTGTTCTGTGGAAAGCGGAAGACACCTTAGGTAGGTATGCCGGATCCGGCTAAGTATTATCCTGTCATTCAGGACCTGAGTGTAAGGAGATAGTCTAGATAGTGCCTGGATGTCACTTACCCTCCTAGCCGAGGTTAATGCTACCAGGAAAGCGGTCTTAAGGGAAAGAATTTTTATTGATGCTGCTGATATAGGTTCAAAAGGGGGCTCTGTTAAAGCAGTGAGAACAAGATTTAAGTCCCATGGCATGATTCTCACCTTCACTATGGGTCTCGACCTACCCGCAGCTTTAATGAATCTACTGACCCAGTAATTATTTGCGATGTTGCAACTAAAGAGTGCCCCCAAAGCTGAAACTTGCACCTTAAGGGTGCTTGTGGAGAGACCTAAATCCAGACCCTTTTGTAGGAATTCTAGAATCTGGGTTATCGGTGTTGTGTCCCCTGCTACAACCGCCGAGCTCTGAAGAAATTTCTTCCAAATCTTAGCGTAGATTCTAGTTGTAACCTCTTTTCTGCTTTTAAGGAGAGTATTAATTACATTAGCAGAAAACCCCTTATCTGTCAGCAGCGACCGTTCAAAATCCACGCCGTCAGGTGGAGGCCCGCTACTCGAGGATGGTAGACTGGACCCTGGGAGAGCAGATCGGGAATGTCCGGCAGGACCCACGGGTCGGCTATCGACATGTTTCTGAGACATGAAAACCATGCCCTCCTGGGCCAAAAAGGAGCGATTAATATTATCCTTGCCCTGTCCTTCCTGACCTTCCTCAATACTAGGGGAAGTAAGGACAGGGGAGGAAATGCGTAGGCTAGATTGAAATCCCACTGTAATAGAAGAGCGTCCACTGCCAGAGGGCGTTCTTTGGGATTCAGAGAGCAGAACGGTCTCACTTTTCTGTTGCTTTTGGTAGCAAAGAGATCTACTTCCGGTAGACCCCATTTCCGCACAATTAGGTCGAAGATGGAAGTCTTTAATGACCACTCTCCTTGGCTCAGGAGATTGCGGCTTAAGAAGTCCGCCTTGGTATTTTCTTCTCCCCTTATATGTAGAGCCGTTAGAGAAAGAAAGTGTCGTTCTGCTATCTGAAGTAGGCGCCTTGCCACCTCCATGAGAGGACCGGAACGAGTACCACCCTGGTGGTTGATGTATGCGACTGTGACCCGATTGTCGGAGAGCACTCGAACGTGGTGACCCTGTAGATAGACAAGGAGCTTTTTAATTGCTAGCTCTACCGCTGTTAATTCCTTCATATTAGAAGACATATGAATTTGATACTGCTCCCATAAGCCCTGAACCATAACGTCCCTATATGAGCCCCCCACCCAGAGGGGCTAGCATCTGTTGTGACTATTCGGGATATCTCATATTCCCAGGGAACCCCCTTAGACAGGTTTGTCTCATTCTTCCACCAATCCAGGGATCTTATAGCAGCCTGGGACAAGGATAGCTGGCCTTCCAGGTAACCACCTAGCAAATTTTGATACAGCAAGACCTCAGCTTGCAGTGCCCTTGTGTGAAATTGGGCCCACCGAACCGCGGGAATGCAGGACGAGAGGGAGCCCAAAAGAGACATAGCCTTCCTAAGCGACATGGAGGGGTTACTGGAAGCGTTTAGGACCTGGTACCGTAAACGAATTAACTTGTCTGACGGTAAACTACAGTTCTGATTTTGTGAATCCAGAATTAGCCCTAGAAATTGCTGAACCCTCATCGGATTCAAACGAGACTTTTTGGTATTTATTAGCCATCCCAGCCGCTCTAAGGTAGAAATCGCTCTTTTCAGTTGCTCTAGGCAATGCTCTGCCGTCTTTCCTATAATAAGAAAGTCGTCAAGGTAGGGGACTATAAGCATATTTGATTCACGTAAGTGGGCCATGACCTCCGACATAACCTTAGTGAATACTCGTGGGGCCACCGCCAAGCCAAAGGGAAGGGCGCTATATTGAAAATGTCGCAGTGATTCCCCCATCTGGATTGCTACTCTGAGGAAACGCTGATGCTCCATATGGATCGGTATGTGGTAATAAGCGTCTTTCAGATCTAACACCACCATAAAGCAATTTTCAAACAGAAGCTTTATTGCTGAGCTGACCGTTTCCATTTTAAATGGGTGAATAATCAGGAATTTATTGAGGGCTTTCAAATTAATAATTGTTCTAAAAGACCCATCCAGTTTATGGATCAAAAACAGAGGGGAGTAAAACCCCTTACCCCGCTCTGCTTCTGGCACCTCCACTAAGACATTCTTAGCGCAAAGCTCCTGAACCTCCAACTCTAGAGCGGCCTGCTCCGATGGCGATGACCTGAGTGGGGTAATTTTAAAGTTATCCCAAGGTACCGAGGAGAATTCTAACTGCAGCCCTGTAGCTATGATGTTAAGGATCCAGCTACTGTTTGAGATTTCCGACCAGGCCGGGTAGAAGGCTTTCAATCTGCCTCCTACCGGCATCGCTAGTCATTGCGAGGGTTTTTTTGTTTCCCTAGGTGGACCTCTAAAACATAAACCCTGTACCTCTTCGCCTCTTTTCATCCCATTTGGCTCGTTCCCTGGACGACCTTCGGTAGCTGAACCTCCTTCTGCTGAAAGGTCTTTTATAGGAAGGAGCTGATAGACTGGGAAACTTTTTCTTGTCGTCCCTGCCTTTTCTAAAAGTTCGTCCAGGACCGGGCCAAAAAGATATTCGCCGTCACACGGAATGGAACAGAGGCGAGATCTGGCTTGAATATCGCCCGGCCAACATTTCAGCCATAATGCCCTTCGTGCTGCATTAGACAGCCCTGCCGCTCTGGCAGCCATTCTTACTGAGTCCGCTGAGGAATCAGCCAGGAAAGCCGCCGCATTCTGAATTATTGGCAAGGTCTTTCGAATTGTCCCCTGGAGGTTCCATCTGTTAACTGGGAAGCTAACTGGTCTAGCCAGACCATCAATGACCTGGCTGCGCAAGTGGCTGCAACTGCCGGCCTCAGGGCACCTGCCGACATCTCCCATGTGCCTTTCAAGAAGGAATCTGCCTTCCTGTCTAGTGGATCTTTCAAAGACCCCATATCATCAAAAGGGATGGAGGATTTTTTAGAAGCCTTCGCCACTGCTGCATCCAGCTTCGGGGCCTTATCCCATTTACCCGTCAGGGGATCCTCAAAGGGATATCTCCGTTTAAACGCTTGGGGTAAGGAGCCTCTTTTTTCAGGCTTCTTCCACTCTCTGTCTATAAGGCCTTGGATGCTACTGTTTAGTGGAAAGGATCTCCGTTTTTTTGGATCTAGACCACCAAACATCAGATCCTGTACTGAGGGCTCTGGTTTCGCCTCTTCTACCCCCATGGTGGACCTAACTGATTTGACAAATTTGTCCATCTGGTCCAAGGGAAAACAAAACCGGGTAGCGTCTTCCGTAGAAGACGAGGAGGAAGCCGAAGAGGAAGGCGAGGAGGGTCCTGACACAACTTCACCCCTATCATGGGCGGCAGGCGACTCTGAATCAGACAAAACTGGTACATTTCTACGCCTGGAAAATTCTCCGTGTCTTGAGGACGCTTTCAACTCTGCTCTTATTATCTCCTTCAGGCTTTCGGTGAAATCTGGAGTCTCCTCCGCTATCTAAAAAGGGAAGGGGCATAAGGGGGGTTTACTATGTCATCCCATGCCCCTGCCCTTCCCCATAAAAATGCCCTACCGTCTGTTGCATGCACGGCTGGCACAACCTCTTAGGGCAAGCGTCAGGCAGAGGGCAAGCGCAAAAGGCACATTCCCTGTGCTTGCTTTTCACCGAACACTTCTTCCCTAGTAACAGACACAAATGGGGAAAAAACTGTATTACTGGGTATTCTAAATCTGACGATCTCTTACCCAGATTGTACAGCAGTAGGTACCGGATCACGGGGAGGGGGCTTTTTCCCAGCTGCGGAACTTCTGCGGCTGGTGCTCCTGGCCATTGAAGAGGAGCGCTGTCTGCTGCTGCTGCTGGCTCTCCTGTTGCACCGAGGGAGCCTCTGCAGTGTCCATCGTAAAAAAATGGGGCAGAAGCGCTTTACCTCTTTCCTAGGCTCCTTATATCCTCCCCCGGATATCCGGATCAGCAGGTCTGGCCAGGGGTCCACCCCCTCCTACTCCCCGCCCCACGGCCCCCCCTGCACCTCCCCGCCGTCCCCACAGCAGGCGCCGTCCGACGATGCAGCCGCCAAAATTTTCAAAAACGCCGGCCGGCGTCTCACTTCCGGTTCCGGTGGTGGAGACTCCGCCCCCTTTTTTCCCCCGCTCGCACGGACCGACGGAGGTAAGCACAATCCCCCGCTGCATCGCCCCCCCAAGCGGAGATCTCCCCCGACCCCAGCCGCGCTGCTGCAACAGCGGCGCACGACTAAATTTTCAAAAACCCCGCCGCGCCGTCCATAGCAGTGACGCGCGGCGGGAAATTCAAAACCGCCCGCCGCGCCGTCCATAGCCGTGACGCGCGGCGGGAAATTCAAAACCGCCCGCCGCGCCGTCCATAACAGTGACGTGCGGCGGGAAATTCAAAAAAACCCCGCCGCGCCGTTCACAGCAGTGACGCGGCGGGAAATTCAAATTTAAATTTTTTTTTTTTTTTTTTTTTAAAAATCACGGCTGCATCCTCAAGAGGCCCCCACCATGACAGGACCACAGGAGAGGACAGGGAGAAGGCATCGGGACCAGGGAGAGGGGGGGAATACTTACCTACCGGCGCTGGCTGGGAGACAGAGATCCTCTGGATACTGCTCCACCTGCTCCGCACACTGCCGTGGAATCCTACCCGGACCCACCGTGGCGCTTCCAGGGGCTCCGCACCGGCCGAGGTAGGAGATTCCCCCCCGCTACCTGGGTCGACCGGCCGGCCTGGGTCCTCCTGAAGATCTTCATCTGTAGGAAACCCGTCCTTTAGGAACAGGAAACCAACTGATGTGTGGGAGAGGTGCCGCCCTTTTATATCTGTAGGTTTCCTGTTCCTAAGGGGCGGATCCCCTCTCTCGTAGTGCTGTCATGGACGTTCGAATAAATAATTATTTGATCACCTACCAACCAGCAAGAATCCTGACTCACAGACATGTTAGTTTTTCTTTAAGAAGCCCTCCTTTGCACTCATTACCTGTATTAACCCCTTTGCGACATGCTCCGTACTAGTACTGCGCATGTCGCATCTCCCCCTTTGATGTGGGCTCTGATGGTGAGCCCACATCTTTCCCGGGACATGTCAGCAGTTTTGAACAGCTGACATGTGCCCGCAATAGCCGCGGGTGGAATGGTGATCCACCCGCGGCTATTAACCCGTTAAATGCCACTGTCAAACTGACAGAGGCATTTAATGCGTGCTTCCGGCCATCGGGCCGAAAATCCGCCCACCAGTTACCCGTCATGTGATCGTGGGACACTGGTGGGTTGGCATGACAACCGGAGATCTCCTGAAGACCTCTATGGTTGTCAGTGCCGGCTTGCTGTGAGTGCCACCCGGTGGTCGGCACTCATAGCAAGTCACTAATTCTGCTATATAGAGGTGATCTGATCATCGCCTTTATGTAGCAGAGCCGATCAGGCTATGGCAGCTTCTAGTCCGCCATGGAGACTATTGAAGCATGCCAAAAGAAAAAAAAAAATGATTTTAAAAATATTTAAAAAATA
Organism: Oophaga sylvatica; assembly: GCA_033576555.1. Lineage (NCBI taxonomy): Eukaryota > Metazoa > Chordata > Amphibia > Anura > Dendrobatidae > Oophaga > Oophaga sylvatica. Next base: position 185,730,497 of record JARQOD010000001.1, on the reverse strand, counting down.
AAAAAAATAGAAGAGTTCAAATCACCCCCTTTCGCCCCATTCAAAATAAAATAAAAAAAAATCAAACATACACAGATTTGGTATCGCGTTCAGAATCCAAAATTGCCCGATCAAAAAAAAATTTAAAAAAAAGGTTAACCTGATCGGTAAATGGCGTAGCGAGAAAATAAGTCAAACCGCCAGAATTACGTTTTTTTTGCTCGCCGCTACATTGCACACAAAAAATAAGGGCTCACCCAACACGAAATCACGAACAATGGAGATGCTGTGGGTATTGGAAAAAGGCGTTTTTTGTTGTTTTTTTTTTTTACAAAGTTTTGAATTTTTTTTCACCACTTATATTAAAAAAAAAAAAAAAAAGAGAACCTAGACATGTTTGGTGTCTATGAACTCGTAATGACCTGGAGAATCATAATGGCAGGTCAGTTTTAGCATTTGGTGAACCTAGTAAAAAAAACAAAAACACAAGAAAAAAATAAGTGTGGGATTGCACTTTTTTGCATTTTCACATCACTAGGAATTTTTTTTTACCGCTTGAGTACACGACATGGTAAAACCAATGGAATCGTTCAAAAGTACAACTCGTCCCGCAAAAAACAAGCTCTCACATGGCCATATTGACGGAAAAATAAAAAAAGTTATGGCTCTGGGAAGAAGGGGAGCGAAAAACAAATGCAAAAACAAAAATGGGCTGCGATGCGAAGGGGTTAATTGCAGGGCTGTGGAGTCGATAAGCCAAACCTCTGACTCCCAACGCACTGCCTCCCTACGGAGCATGTACATAAAGTGCAGCACAGATTCATCTCAGATAAAAGTAGAAATTCTTAAATCAGAACTGACATTTATAGGACATTTCATAACTTTCCCAAATTCTTCTGAAAAAAATTACAACACATACTGTACTTACCTACTGTACTCAATTTATTATATATTTTAGAAGTTGGAGTCTGTCCATTTTATACCTACTCAAACTCGGACTCCACCAAAATGGACACAGACGCCGAGACTGACTCCACAGCCCTGATTAATTGCAACTGTTTGAACCCATTACCTGTACAAAAGACATCTGTCCACACACTCAATCACACTCCAACCTCTCCACCATGGCCAAGAATAAAGAGCTGTCGAAGGATACCAGGGACAAAATTGTAGACCTGCACAAGGCTGCCTTGGGTTACAGGACAATAGGCAAGCAGCTTGGTGAGAAGGCAACAACCGTTGGCGAAATTACTAGAAATTGGAAGAAACACAAGTGAACTGTCAATCATCATCTGGGGGTCCATGCAAGATCTCGCCTCGTGGGGTAGGATGGTTCTGAGAAAGGTCAGGAATCAGCCCAGAACTACACAGGAGGACCTAATCAATGACACTGATCACGATATCACATGCCCAGGCCTGTTTGAAGTTCGCCAATGACCATCTAGATGATCCAGAGAAGGCATGGGAGAAGGTCATGGGTCAGATGAGATCAAAATAGAACTTTTTGGTATCAATGCCACTCACGTGTTTGGAAGAAGGAGGATGAGCACAACCATAAGAACAACGTCCCAACCGTGAAGCATGGTGGGGGAAAAATCATATATTGGGGGTGCTTTTTTTTTTTGCAAAGGGGACAGGACAACTGCACCGTTTTGACGGGCGAATGGATGGGGTCATGTATCGCGAAATTTTGGCCAACAACCTCCTTCCCTCAGTAAGAGCATTGAAGCTGGGTCGTGTCTGTGTCTTCCAGCATGATAATGACCCAAAACACAAAGCCAAAGCAACTAAAGAGTAGCTCCTTAAGAAGCATTTCAAGTTCTGGAGTGGCCTCGCCACCCTCCAGACCCAAACCCAATAGAAAATCTTTGTAGGGAGCTGAAACTCAATGGTGTCCAACAAAGCCCAAAAAAACCTTAAAGATCCAGAGAAGATCTGTATGTTCCTGCTGCTGTGTGTGCAAACTTGGTCAAGTACCACAGGAAAAGTCTGACCTCTGTAATTACAAACAAAGGTTTCTGTACCAAATATTAAGTTCTGTTTTTCTATTATATAAAATACTTATTTTATGCAATAAAATGCAAACTAATTACCGTATATACTCGTGTATAAGCCGAGATTTTCAGCACCTTTTTTCGTGCTGAAAATGCCCCTCGGCTTATACACGAGTCATAGGGCAGAAACCAGCGGGGAAGGGGATGCCGCGGCAGGAGCAGGTGGCTGGGATCATACTCACCCCTCCCCGTGCCATCGCTGAGCGTCCCTGCAATCCTGCGTTCTCCCCATCTTCCTGCAGCTCTTCTGCACTGAGCGGTGATGTAATACCCGCTCATTAAGGTCATGTAATATGGACGCGACGCCACTCCCATGGGCGTGGCCTCCATATTCATGGCCTTAATGAGCGGTATTACATCACCGCTCAGTGCTGAAGAGCTGCAGGAAGATGGGGAGAACGCAGGATTGCAGGGACGCTCAGCGATGGCACGGGGAGGGGTGAGTATGATGGAGGAGAGGACAAGGAGCACAGACAACGAGGACGGGGGGGGAGAGAGGGACGGGGGAAGGTGAGCAGAGGACGGGGGAAGCATGGAGCAGGACGGGGGAAGCATGAGAGGACGAGGAGGACGGGGGAAGCATGGAGGAGGACGGGGGAAGCTGGAGCAGGACGGGGGGGGAGATCGGTGGACGGGGGGAAGCATAGAGGACGGGGGAAGCTGGAGCAGGACGGGGGAAGCATGGAGGAGGACGGGGGAGAACGGAGGAGGGGGAAGCATGGAGCAGGACGGGGGGGAGATCGTGGACGGGGGAAGCGTGGAGGAGGACGGGGAAGCATGGAGCAGGACGGGGGAAGCATGGAGCAGGACAGGGGAGGATGGAGGGCACAGAGGAGCACTGAGCAGGACGGGGGGCACAGGAGGACGGAGAAGGAATGGGGGAGCACAGCGGAGGACGGAGCAGGAGGGGGGAGTACAGAGGAGAATGGGGGAGCACAGAGCTGGATGGGGGAGCAAGGAGCAGGACGGGGCAGCACAGAGCAGGAGGGCAGTTTATACACCCAGCTTATACACGAGTCAATAATTTTTCCCAGTTTTTTGTTGCAAAATTAGGGGGGGTCGGCTTATACACGGGTCGGCTTATACACGAGTATATACGGTATGTAAAAATCATACAATGATTTTCTGGATATTTGTTTTTAAGATTCTGTTTCTCACAGTTGAAGTGTACCTACTATAAAAATTACAGACCTCTCTGTTCTTTGTAGGTGGGAAACCTTGCAAAATAGGCAGTGTATCAAATTATTTTCCCCACTATATGTGGGTCTCAAACTAGACAAAGACAGACATATGAGGCTGTTAAGTTTGGGTTCTGGAGACCTGTGGCTGCTCCATACATGGACCACGTCATATGGATCTGGAAAAGCGACACAACATCAAAGATATGTGTTATCTCATGGGGGCAGCACAGTGGCTCAGTGGATAGCACTGCAGCCTTGCAGCGCTGGAGTCCTGGGTTCAAGTCCCAACAAGGACAACATCTGCAAGGAGTTTGTATGTTCTCCCCGTGTTTGCGTGGGTTTCCTCCGGGTACTCCGGTTTCCTCCCACACTCCAAAAAACATACTGATAGGGAATCTAGATTGTGAGCCCCTTCAGGGACAGCGACGATAATGTGTGCAAACTGTGAAGCGCTGCGGAATATGTTAGCGCTATATAAAAATAAAGATTATTATTATTATACAAAAAGGATTTTAGTATTTATAAGTATCAATTCTGTCCATAAAAATTATTCTAGGAACAGTTTTACCTTAGGGCTTCACCTGGATTTTTTAAGCACTAAAGCTATATGATAACAGTAAGCCATTTTTTAATCGCAATACAGGAACACGACAATCACCTGGATACCTTTGGAAAATCTCTTAAAAATTTGCTCAATGCTGTCAAAATACCAAAAAGTTTAGGTATACCCGGCCTAACACAATTTATAAAGCCAATTCAATCCTTTGAGAAGTGGTTTTTATATAAACTAAACTTAATAGCAGTGAAAAGAGTTGCTAGATCGGAGAAGCTAGCCAAGACAATTCCATTTCCCTTCTCTTTTCCTACAAGTACACTTCTAATATTAAAATGTATTGTATTAAATACTTGAAACACTACTCATTGTATAGAACAAGTACGTGATTGTTTGCTCTTGGTAAATGTGAAGCAATTATGACTCTTTGTTTCCAAGACACACAATGCAAGACTTGTGTGTACTGGACTGGTGCTAGCCATTACATGTAGGATAATGTGCAGAAGGGGAAGTTTACATATACAGGTCCTTCTCAAAAAATTAGCATATAGTGCTAAATTTCATTATTTTCCATAATGTAATGATTACAATTAAACTTTCATATATTTTAGATTCATTACACACCAACTGAAATTTGTCAGGTCTTTTATTGTTTTAATACTGATAATTTTGGCATACAACTCCTTATAACCCAAAAAACCTGTCTCAAAAAATTAACATATTTCAACCGTCCAATAAAATAAAAGTGTTTTTTAAAAACAAACAAACCATCAAATAATAAAGTTCAGTTATGCACTCAATACTTGGTCGGGAATCCTTTTGCAGAAATGACTGCTTCAATGCGGCGTGGCATGGAGGCAATCAGCCTGTGACACTGCTGAGGTGTTATGGAGGCCCAGGATGCTTCGATAGCGACCTTAAGCTCATCCAGAGTGTTGGGTCTTGCGTCTCTCAACTTTCTCTTCACAATATCCCACAGATTCTCTATGGGGTTCAGGTCAGGAGAGTTGGCAGGCCAATTGAGCACAGTAATACCATGGTCAGTAAACCATTTACCAGTGGTTTTGGCACTGTGAGCAGGTGCCAGGTCGTGCTGAAAAATGAAATCTTCATCTCCATAAAGCATTTCAGCCGATGGAAGCATGAAGTGCTCCAAAATCTCCTGATAGCTAGCTGCATTGACCCTGCCCTGATGAAACACAGTGGACCAACACCAGCAGCTGACATGGCACCCCACACCATCACTGACTGTGGGTACTTGACACTGGACTTCAGGCATTTTGGCATTTCCTTCTCCCCAGTTTTCCTCCAGACTCTGGCACCTTGATTTCCGAATGACATGCAAAATTTGCTTTCATCAGAAAAAAGTACTTGGGACCACTTAGCAACAGTCCAGTGCTGCTTCTCTGTAGCCCAGGTCAGGCGCTTCTGCCGCTGTTTATGGTTCAAAAGTGGCTTTACCTGGGGTATGCGGCACCTGTAGCCCATTTCCTGCACACGCCTGTGCACGGTGGCTCTGGATGTTTCTACACCAGACTCAGTCCACTGCTTCCTCAGGTCCCCAAAGGTCTGGAATCGGTCCTTCTCCACAATCTTCTTCAGGGTCCGGTCACCTCTTCTCGTTGTACAGCGTTTTCTGCCACATTGTTTCCTTACAACAGACTTCCCATTGAGGTGCCTTGATACAGCACTCTGGGAACAGCCTATTTGTTGAGAAATTTCTTTCTGGGTCTTACCCTCTTGCTTGAGGGAGTCAATGATGGCCTTCTTGACATCAGTCAGGTCGCTAGTCTTACCCATGATGGGGGTTTTGAGTAATGAACCAGGCAGGGAGTTTTTAAAAGCCTCAGGAATCTTTTGCATGTGTTTAGAGTTAATTAGTTGATTCAGAAGATTAGGGTAATAGGTCGTTTAGAGAACCTTTTCTTGATATGCTAATTTTTTGAGACAGGTTTTTTGGGGTTATCAGGAGTTGTATGCCAAAATCATCAGTATTAAAACAATAAAAGACCTGACAAATTTCAGTTGGTGTGTAATGAATCTAAAATATATGAAAGTTTAATTGTAATCATTACATTATGGAAAATAATGAAATTTAGCACTATATGCTAATTTTTTGAGAAGGACCTGTACAGACCATGAAACATCTCATTTTTCATCAACTCTAAAAACCTGAATTTATGATCAAGCATTAGGTCTGTTGTATCATGCGGAGGCTGACAGCAATAGATTAAACTATTGATTTGTATCTCAATATCCCAAGGAGAACATCTTTGATCTCTTGAAGACCAGTTCTATGACTTTTCTTCAGCCTGCAAATGGGGCGCTTGCCCTGATCGGACAACCATCAGGGTAAGTGCTGCTCCCCTGTAGATGAGCTCATGGTTGGTCTGGATACCGCAGGAACCTGCCGCATTGCCTGGAGTCACGCATCAGAAAATGTGCAATCGTTTAAATGGTTGCAATGTAACATCACATCACTACACTGTGTCGTAAAGAATGAGCCTCAAGTGTGGACAATTCAGCTTCACAACCATGCATCTTAAGTAACAATGTTTTACTGTAAAAATGAATACATTTTTGTGAAAGCCACCCATAAGTGGGAGGCCTGAAAGAAATGTATCCTAGGAACAAAATACATAGCACAGTTATCTGGTCATGAAAGGCAAAACTTCCACACAGGAGAGCAAGGTCTAGCAAAGCCAAGTAGGAGTATTACCCCGACCTTACCCGCGCTGTACTACAGAACGCCACCGACTGTCTGTCCGCAGTCTCCAATATCATGTCCGCTCTCTATCTGTAACTCAACCTCTCCAAAACTGAACTTCTTCTGCTCCCACCGTCTACTAACCTCCCTAAATCTGACATTTCCCTCTCCGTGGGCGGCACCATAATAACACCCCGGCAGCAGGCTCGCTGTCTGGGTGTTATGTTTGACACCAATCTCTCCTTCACCTCCCATATACAATCTCTTGCCCGCTCTTGCGGCCTACACCTAAAGAACATCTCTAGAATCCGCCCTTTTCTCACCATGGAAACAACAAAAACCCTCACTGTAGCATTGATCCACTCCCGCCTGGACTACTGCAACGCTCTATTACTTGGCCTCCCCATTACTCGACTATCCCCTCTCCAGTCCATCCTTAATGCAGCAGCCAGGGTAATCCATCTGGCTAATCGGTACTCGGACGTGTCCGCTCTTCGCCAGTCCTTACACTGGCTGCCCATTCATTATAGGATCCAATTCAAAGTACTTGTTCTCACCCACAAAGCTCTCCACAGTGCAGCACCCCCCTACATCTCCTCCCTCATTTCTATCTATCGGCCTAACCGACTGCTGCGCTCTGCAAACGACTTTCGACTAACCTCTGCACTAATCCGTACCTCCCACTCCCGACTCCCAAGACTTCTCCCACGCTGCGCCAATCCTCTGGAATGCTCTACCCCAAGAAATTAGGACTATCCACAATTTGCATGGTGTCAGGCGCTCCCTCAAAACACATTTGTTCAGAGCGGCCTATCACATTCACTAATCAAAGTCATTCTATGTATTCTGTGTAAGTGTGTGTGTGTGTGTAGCCCATTCACTATCTCCATCCATCCCTGACTCCCTCAAGATGGCTGGACCATCATTGTAAATGCACCATTGTATATAAACACCTGTACTTTGTATGTCCCCCACCTCATAGTAGATTGTAAGCTCTCACGAGCAGGGGCAGCTTATTTTGCTTTAATTATTGTATTGTTAACGTTGTTACTTATGACTTGTGTTCTAAAACTGTTAAACTGTAAAGCGCTGCGGAATATGATGGCGCTATATAAATAAAGATTATTATTATTATTATTACAGTTATTGCATTCAGCAGGAGAGAAGGTTGACAGCTGTAATAGTAATTGTGCAGTGTTACTAAACGAGACATGCAGAGATGCTGTACGGCACACCAAGGTCATAGGAAAGAAGGGCGCCAGGTGAACATTTCTCATAGCAAAAGGTCCACCTCATAGGGCTCGCAGTCCCATGACATGTGGCTCGCGGCTGCCTTACAGCTTAGTGCATTAGCTCCAGGTCTAGCAAACAGGTATGAAGAGCACATCTCAAAATGGTGAATTGTGTGTGTAGCCCTGCACAAAAGAGCAGATCTGGAGGCAAATATACTGGTCTTAGGAATGGAACGCTGGAGACAAGATCATACTACCTGTCAGACCTGTCAAGATGCGAGAATACTGAAACGGAATATTGTGGGAACCCCTTCATTTTGGTATACTGCTTCAGGGCGATTTTCTGTGGAAAAGCTTTGGTTCTCCTTATAACCGTAATGGGGGCTTTGGCTGCTACTACTGTGAGGTGGTGGAAGCTGGATGTGGCTCGTGACCCTCTCAGAGCTGAATATGGCTCTCAATGTCAGAAAGGTTTAGGACCATTGTCTCATGGTATGGCTGTACTGGCATAAACTCTATGGCTAGGGCAGTTCAAAGCGTAACTAAAGAGGTAGGAGCTAGTAGACCTGATTGTGGAGCCCAGAAGCATGTGACTGCTGTGACTGTAGCAGCTACAGAAGTTGATCTTCACCAGCAGACAAACAGAAACCTCTACGCAATGGCACTAGAAAATGCAGCAATGGGCTGTGTGCCCAAAACAGACTTTTGACGCTGAATTAAAAAAAAAACAAAAAAAAAAAAAACAGTCTTTTACAGTCCCAGCAAAGCAGATTGGCTTTACAGAAATCTCATGGCCACCTTTTTAATATAGCATAAACTGACCTGAGGTGTGTGTATGAAATCCACAATGTGTCAATTTCTTTTGCGAGTATGCTGAGTTTTATGCGTGGATTTTCCCCATAGACGTGCATCGGCATGTTTACACTGTGGAAGCGCATTAAAAACATATGTAATCTGCACTTGACTGAATCAAAGGTTTGTCAAAGCCAAATACGAGGAAGTATCAATAACAAAGCTGCTTTATGCAAAATATTACATTGCACAAAGACAAACCACAGCATCAGACACAATAAAAACACATGGTAAAAAAAAAAAAGTAGTGAAAAAAGTAATGAAAGAAACGCAAGCAAGCCAATTTACCCAATAGGTGCAGAAAATCTGCAACACGAAAAACTATTCAAATTGCAGGAATGTAGCCTTAATTTATCCCTCTTAGAAAACAGTTAATATGACAAAAACATATTTGCAGTAAAATCTGACAGTGTGTCGTATTAAAAATATTGTTTTCACATTTAAATAGAAGAAAATTCAACTAAAAAAAAGTATCCCCCCCAAGGGACACAATCAAAAGCTTTCAATTTGAAAAAGAAACCGTCATGCATAGTACACATTACTATTCATTATGTGCATTCAAACCCATTTTGTGTCTCGTCACATTAATCAAAGGTATATGTGTAATTAGCAGGAACAATGCAGGCCCGTCATGTCCTACAGAGCCATTCGTATCTACAAGATCTATCCATCTATCTATACATATTAATGTATCTTGATAATCTTGTAGATACCAATAGCTCTGTAGAACATGAAGGACCTCACTTGTATATTGTACACACAACAGGTGAAATAAGTATTGAACACGTAACCAATTTTCTAAGTAAATATATTTCTAAAAAGGTGCTATTGACATGAAGTTCTCCCCAGATGTCAGTAACAACCCATCCAATCCACACAGGAAAGTCATGCCACCAGCTGAAATCTAAGGGTGCGTGCACACGTTGTGGATTCTGCTGCAGATCCACAGTGGATTTGGCCCTGCGGATCCGCTGTAGATTCTGCTGCGTTGTACAGTACCATTCTAATGTACAGTATGTAAAACAAAAACCGCTGAGCACATGCTGCGGATTTTTCTGCGCAGATTTGCTGCGGATATGAATCCGCAGCATGCCAATTCTTTGTGAGGAATCCGCAGCGGTTTTACACCTGCTCCATGAATGAGAATCCGCACAAATTCTCCAGAAAATCCACACTAAATCCGCAGGTAAAACACAGGTAATTTTACCTGCGGATTTAGAAAAATCCGCAACGTGTGCACGCACCCTAACAGTAATTTGAAAGCAATCTTGCCACTTAGTGAAAAATATTATCAGTTGGTTCAACAGCTGTCCTATAAAAAGATGTACAATTACCAAGCTGCCACACAAGAAACAGTCTCATCATGGATAAAACCAGTGAGCTTTCTCAAGACCTTTGAAACATTATTGTTGCAAAACATACTGATAGTATTGGTTACAGAAGAATTTCAAAACTACCGAATCTTCCAGAACTTTCAGTTTTACATTTGTCTCGACAGCAACACCCTACCTACAGCTGAAGCGGCGATAGGAAATGGGCTAATGAACCATTTCATCATATGCCAAACAGACAGATGGGGCAGCTCGATGCTTGTGCTGAAATGAAGTAGACAATTCAGGACCAGGCAATGAGGATATGAAATCAGAACAGAGGGGCTAGTTCTGGAATTAGAGCGCATTAGTCGATTAATTTCTATTAGTAAATTATCCAAATAATTTTAAAGCACCACTCCAGCATTTGTTTTTTATTTTACTGCTGTAGTGGTGCTTCATATCTAAGTCCCCTGCCCCGTGTTATACTCAACTTCTGGCATCTTTATCTGGTATCACAGCCACTGGCCATCTGCCTCTTGCAGTCTGTGACCTGTCGGCAGCTGTGTTTCATGGAGCGAGCCGGTTGTCACTAATCAATGTAAGTCTATGAGAGTCTTGTTCTGTCTCTCATAGACTTACAAGGAGAGATTGTGACGTAGCTTCAGATTTTCGGCCAGCCAGTCAAAAGCTGTGGTCACAAGATGGCACCGCGGGACCGACGCAGCATCAAAAAAAGGGAAAGACGCAGGAGGGCGAGTAAGAGGCCACGACGAAAGTACTCAATTAGGACATAAGCGTGCTCGGACAACACCTTATCCAAGCATGCTCACTCATCACTATTGGTGACGTGCTTCTACTTTTCCTCAGATTGTTCCACTCCTGATGTTGGCTTACAAATGCTTAAGTTGGCCAAATTTTGAAGGTGTGAACGTAGCCTAAAGGTACTGCCACACTAAACAATCCCGCTAGCGATCACGATAACGACGCATACTAATGCGATCGCTAGCGGGATTGTTTCTATATCGCTAAATGCGGCCACATTTAGCGATATAGTTAACGACGCTATCGCCGTTAGCGATCTTCTTAACGACTTTAGCGGTACAAAAGTACCGCTAAATCGCTAAGAAAAGGTGCCACACAGCGATTAGATACTTACCCAGCGGGAGGCCGACGAGAAAATAGGGTCCGGAACGATTCCAGCGACGAGCGAGATCACAGCAGGAAGCTCGTCGCTGGAAGCTGCCGCACTGAACAACATCGCTAACAGGATCGCTAAATAGTGACGTTTTTTAGCGATCCCGTTAGCGATATTGTTTAGTGTGGCATACCCTTAAGAGTACGAGCAGGAACCTCAGGTTTAAACCACCACTCCAGCGCTGAAGAAAAAACAAAACGCTGAAGTGATTCTTTTATTTAAGGATTTAACAATCAAATAGGTCAATAGGGCATTAGGTCAATCAGAAGATAGCGTAAAAAGCACCAGACCTCAGTTTTTCACTTGTGATTTTTATACATCCTCTTAATAGAACTCAAATTGATACAGTCTATACAAGGCTGTTCAAATATCTGTATTTTTGCAGACCAAGTATCGGACAGCACTTGTATACCGTGTGCGCGGGCCATTTTTACGGAGTGTTTCACAGAAGAATCTTGACAAACCTCCATCTGGTTTTTTTTTCCATGCGAAAAAACTGACAATCACCAAACACTTAAGACTTTTTTGGGGGTGTAAGAGAGGATAGATTTCGGATGGCTGAATGAGGCGTTAACCACAGAGGTCAACTTTTGAGCAAATTCTCCTTCACCACCATTATCTCAGCTGAATTGCCATTTTTCTAACAGTTTTGGGTTTTCACTAAACAAAAGTCTACAGCACTTTTTTTTTTTTATTTAACCACAAGTAAAAGCATTCAAGACGTTTTCATTTCAGAAGAGACAGATCACCTGCCCAAGACGGTCTACCACAAAGCAGACCAAACCAGAAAATCGAGTTCCAATTACATAGCATACATACAGGTCTTAGGGCAAAGCTGTGGCAAGTTGAAACATTTGTCAGGTAAGTCAATTTTCAGTGCTTGGGATTTCTCTCTCAGCCGAGGAGTCATCTGGGAATTTATGCCAAGAACTGAAACTGGGAAAAAAAAAACTGAAGAGCTCTAAAAATCCTTTTCTGATATGAATGAAGTAGCATTTTTATTTTTCTGGGATGCCCCCCAGTCTCCTCTAATCTGACTTTGTTTTCCATTTCTGGGGAGTGGGATGTGAGTGATGGGGGCTCCCAACTGAAGAAAAAAGGAAAACATTCTCACAAAAATGCTCTAATTAGTTCAATTTTAGGAGGCCTTATAGACTTATAAGTGTTAATACCTCAGTGCACAACTTCTATGTCCCAAAATGGATCCATAAGGCCAATCGCAGCATTCACAGTTTTTTCGTATGTTAGGTGAGTGGACCGAGTTTTTCGGATGAATAGACAAATTTTAAAAATTCTTGTGTGAACTTCGCTTAAGGGTATGTGCACAAGCAACATTTTTGCTGCGGATCTTTCTGCACCAGTGTTGACAGGCGAAACGCTGCGTACAATATGCATCTTTTTTTACTGATTTTTTAATTCATTTTTACACACTTTTTCATTCATTTGAATGGGTGAAAAATGCAAAAACAATTGGCATACTGCAGATTTCATAAAAATGCCAAACAGCTCACAAAATGCAAGGAAAAAAAAGACAGCAAATGGATGAGATTTCACAAATATCATTTACTGTACTTTGCTAGCAATGTAAAATTCAACATTTTTTTCTGCATAAAAACCTGCAAAGGTGCTACATGTGAACATACCCCTACATGTCCAAGAACAGATTAGGCCTTTGACACAGTTTATAAACACAAATTGTGCATCAGGTGATCAGCCCAAATAGAGATTATAACCTGCAATTAATAAAACTGCCTGTGTGTATGTAACACTGGTTAAACCAGCTGCAGTAATCACACTAATAGCAGGCAATTAACCCGTATCATAGCATTTATGGCCTGTAATCCAAGTATGACCGATGACTAGCTAACCTCTGACACGTGGAAGCATATCTGCAGGCCTGGGCAGCACAGGTATGACCAACACACGCCATATGGCCAGCTTGGTAAATAAGCACACTGCTTTACTTTGACTTTCCAGGTCTCGGAGCCGAAGCATTGATATACAATAAAAACATTTTGTACATATTTTTTTCCCGTCACATCTATAAGTACTGTAAACTGCTGCAGATTTTTCTATTGAAAATATCAAACAATTTGCTACTTGGCTACTACTGCAGTGAGGAACAAATATTTTACATAAAATTCCAGTTTTAAGACTGAGTACTAGTGCAGTCGTGCACCCTCTAACTTATCAGCTCTGCTGTACAGACTGGGAGAGCATGAGCAGAGCCATCTCAAATATTAGGGGATGCAGATGTGGGTTTGTCACGACGGACATAACAGGATAAGTGATAACTGTATGATCGCTTGGAGCCCAACCACAGGAACCTCATTGTTTAAAAAAAAAAAAAAAGACAAGAATTATTTTAAAACCATTCCAGTATCACGAGCTTTCATTTCAAGTCAATGTAAAGGCATTGACTTTAATGTCAGATGAGAATTGCAGTCCATTCATAACAATATTTTCAAGCTGCCAACATGCAACATAATTCAGGAACCACCATGACGGATCCGTCGCAGATTGTAAAAACTGATGCGACGGATTCGTATTTTCTACAGGTCCGACTAGCGGGCTGGGGGATAGCTACTTGGGGGCTGGCTAATTAGATCCGAGCATGCTCAGTTAAAAAAACGGAATCCGTCACCGTTCGTTTTTTCGACGTACACAAAAAACGTTACTTTGTCCATTGTCTCCAGCCGCCAGACAAACAATTTTTCGACGGATCCGGCGAACGATGGATGAAACGTGAGGCCATCCATCGCTAACACAAGTCGATGAGAAAAAAACGGATCAGTTTTTTTCAAAATTCGATGGACTGCGACTGATAGCAAAAAACTGATGTGTGAAAGGGGCCTAAGCCACGCACCACACAGGTCCCCTTGTGAACAATTTCATGGCAATCTATTCTATGATAGTCACCATATCCCAGACAAAAATTAAACTTATTGCTGAAGAGGATAGACCTCCATTGCGGTCTTGCTATGCATCAGGATTAGCCTTTAAGAGCGGTGCCATGAGGTAATGAAACACCTGTAGCTTGATGTCTGGCTCATAGCCCAATAATATGCAAACGCCTGGAATGATATATAGTAACCTAATCCCTCTAGTTTTCATTCCAGGTACAGTAACAGCTCGGTATTACAATGATTTGGTTGTGGAATAAGTGGTATGGCCAGATCTCCAAAGTGTTCCAGGAGCCGTTCTACAACACAAAAAACGCCAGATTGCATGTTGCTCATACTACTGCCAACAGTGCAACAGTGAGTGAAATAAGTATTGAACACGTCACCAAATTTCTAAGTACCGTATATACTAGAGTATAAGCCGACCCGAGTATAAGCCGAACCCCCTAATTTTGCCACAAAAAACAGGGAAAACTTATCGACTCGAGTAGAAGCCTAGGGTGGAAAATGAGATTATGCCCCATATGCTGCCCCATGTATTATGCCCCACAAGATGCTCCATAGATTGTGCTCCATATGCTGCCCATGTATTGTGCTCCATAGATTGTGCCCCCATAGATTATGCCCCCATAGATGCTCCGCAGATTATGCCCCCATAGATGCTCCACAGATTATGCCCCATAGATTCCCCATGTATTATGCCCCACAAGATGCTCCATAGATTGTGCCCTATATGCTGCCCATGTATTGTGCCCCATATGCTGCCCATGTATTGTGCCCTCATAGATGCTCCATAGATTGTGCCCTCATAGATGCTCCACAGATTATGCCCCCATAGATTCCCCATGTATTATGCCCCACAAGATGCTCCATAGGTTGTGCCCCATATGCTGCCCATGTATTGTGCCCCATAGATGCTCCATATTGTGCCCCCACAGATGTTCCATAGATTGTGCCCCATAGATGCTCCTTAGATTATGCCCCCATAGATGCCCATGTATTATGCCCCATAGATTATGCCCCCATAGATGCTCCGCAGATTATGCCCCCATAGATGCTCCACAGATTATGCCCCATAGATGCCCGATGTATTATGCCCCATAGATGCTCCATGTATTATGCCCCCATAGATACTCCATAGATTATGCCCCCATAGATACTCCATAGATTATGCCCCCATAGATGCCCCACAGATTATGCCCCCATAGATGCCCCACAGATTATGCCCCATAGATGCCCCATGTATTATGCCCCCATAGATGCCCCACAGATTATGCCCCCATAGATGCCCCATGTATTATGCCCCCATAGATGCCCCACAGATTATGCCCCCATAGATGGCCCATGTATTATGCCCCATGTATTATGCCCCCATAGATGCCCCATGTATTATGCCTCCATAGATTATGCCCTCATAGATGCTCCATAGATTGTGCCCCCATAGATTATTCCCCCATAGATGCACCATAGATTATGCCCCCATAGATGCTCCATAGATTATGCCCCCATAGATGCCCCATGCATTATGCCCCCATAGATGCTGCATTGAATAAGGTCCATCATGCTGCCGCAGCTGCATAAAAAAAAAAAAAAAAAAAAACTTACTCACCTCTCATCCCTGGGGGCCAGGTGCCGGTGTCCTGAGCAGGCGGGGACACCGGCGCGCTATGGGGGACAGGTGCCGGTGTCACCGCTCGCTCAGGGCCCCGGCACCTGCGATATTTACCTGTCACCCGTTCCGCCGCTGTCTTCCGGGTCCTCCAGCAGTGAATGATCAGGCAGAGGGCGCGGCTCGCAGTAACCACGTCATCGCGCCCTCTGTCTGAACATCGCAGCAAAAGGACCCTTGGACACAGCGGCGAGCAGCGGTGGAACGGGACAGGTAAATATCGCTTATACTCACCTTCCGCCGGCACGTCTCTGCCCTGCTCTTCTCGCGCAGTCTCCGGCGCCAGTGTTCAGCGGTCACGTGGTACCGCTCATTAGTCATGAATATGTGCACATTCATGACTTTAATGAGCGGTACCACCTGACCGCTGAACACTGGCGCCGGAGACCGTGAGAGAAGAGCAGGGGGGCTGCAGAGACAGCGCAGGCGGAGGGGTGAGTATTTAGAACAGCTGCGCTCCGCCTCCCCCCTGTATATGACTCGAGTATAAGCCGAGACGGGGACTTTCAGCCCTAAAAAATGGGCTGAAAATCTCGGCTTATACTCGAGTATATACGGTAAGTATATTTCTAAAGGTCCTATTGTTCAAGATCGTCACAACTTTACAGATGGCATTGGTTACAGAACAATATCTACTGAAGGTTCTAGTGAGCACTGTTGGGGCTCACCACACAAGACTCCATTGCTGAACAAAAAGCATGTTTAAAGGGAATCGGTCACCCTAAATTGGCGGGATATTTAAATGATGGCATACGGTCAGTATGCTTTGCCCGCAGATTGCAATGCGCAGGTGCGTTATATGGAGGGCAACGACTACAATTCCCAGAAATAATGGGAGACAGCGGCAAACAACATGTTAAGGCAAGTACTCAAAACACCGCCCATCTGACCTGACTGCCATCATTTAAATATCCCGCCAATTTAGGGTGACAGATTCCCTTTAAGCGCGTTTACAGTTTGCTCAACAACATTTAGACAAGCCTGTGAAATACTAAGTGAAGATGGTCTGGTCAGAGGACACCTAAATTGAACTCTTTGGATGACATGATGCACACCATATCTGGAGGCCAAAAGGCACTGCATATTACCACAAAAACACCAAACCAACAGTGAAGTTTGAAGGAGGGAACATCATGGTGTGGGGCTGGTTTTCAGCGTGCGGCACTGGCAAACGTCATACATGAACGAAGGATGTATTGACCATGCTTGGAAAAAAAAAATTGCTACCAGGATGATAAAAGATGAAACAAGGGTGGACATTTCATCAAGACAATGATCCCAAGTACACAGCCGAGGAAACTCATTTAGTTTTAGAGAAAGAAAATAAAGCCGCTTGAATGGGCCACATGACCAGAAAAACAGAACTTGAGGGAACTAAAGCAAGCTTAGTTCATAAAAGTTCATAAAAGGATCCCATGAGACCTTAGAAGAGTTTGTGTGGAAGTACGGGACAAAAATCACACCTAAGCAATGCATGCAACTAGTTTCTCAATACAGGAGGCATCCTGAAGCTGTCATAACCAACAAAGGCTTTTGTACGAAGTGTTAAATAAATTTCAAAAGGCATGTTCATTAATTTTCCTGTGTCATCTTTTCATTATTATTACACATAAGACATGGACATCCATGGTTTGATTTATTTGCTTGTGTGGATTGAATAAGTTGTTACTCACAACTAGAGAAAATTTCAGGTTGATAGTACCTTTGGAAATACATTTATTAAGAAGTTTGGTGACATGTTCAATACTTTATTCACCCGCTGTAAATGTGCTACCATGGCGTGCAGCATCTCACGTTGAGTATATCTGGGACGTCATTGGTCAGCAATTGCAAAGGGAGCCGCCAGCAGCGGATCCTGATATGTATTCAGCGTGGCAGAATATTCATCAGACGATCAATAATAACTTCAGTGATAGCATAAGTGCCTGTATTTCTGCGTGAAACGCCAAAATTTAATTTGGGCAACACCGTAAAAGAAGGCAAAAAGCGATCCAAAACGCATCCATCTAAAATGGTATATATAAAAAAACACTAGCTTGCCATGCAAAAATAAATAAATCTTCAAACAACTTTATCCACAGAAAAACTAAAAAAAGTACGGGTCTTGGAAAATAGTGACAAAATTCAAGTTTCAAACAGATTAGCCACATGAACGACATCAATGACATCAGATGGGTCCCATTGACTGTAAAAAGAAGGGCTTGTTTTTTTTTTTTTTTGTAGAACAAAAAGCATATCCCTAGCAAACAAACTTTTTAATGAACAAAACTAATATTAATACAAAAAGAAACATTCCCTTTAAGAGTGCAATCCAGACAACAACACATTTAGACTGAAACTACAGACATGATAGCGTGTGTGGTCTGCTTAAGAACCAAATTTTATGGTCAGCCTCCAAGCCCTGTAAAAAGAAATAATATATTGAAGTGGAATTTATAATATAAGCAAAACATGGGGAAATTTTTACATTTACAATATAACTCTAGGATTTTACCTTTAGCCCAGTTATGCATTAATTTGCCCTTTGTCTCCTATAAACCAGTTTTATAATTACATCTTAAAGTTATACAGACTTAAAAAGTGATCGAACACAGCCTTATAATGGTTAAAATCACAAATATACTAACAATACAGCGCTGGCAAAAATTAAGAGACCAGACCACTTGCACAGTTTCATAAAAATCAGCTTCTCTACATGTCTGGCAGCCATTCCATTCCAGTGTCAGTTGAATTCCTACCAGAGTACACCTCATTCTACTTAATGTGCTTCTAATTAGGTGATCACCTGAACCAAATCTTATTTAACGAAGAAAAGTATAAAAAACACTGCTGTAGTGTTCACAATCCTCTTGCAATAGACAAGCTGGATGGCAAAACAAGTGCTAGTAATATCCCAAAAGTAATAGGAATAAAAAAATAAACTTTTAACCATGCCAAAGGAGTTGAAAAGAAAAGTCTTGAGTGAGGCAAAGAAGGGCTCAATTCTGGCTTTACTAGCTGAGGGATACAGTGAGCGTCATGTTGCCTCCATCCTTAAAATTTCTAAGATGGCAGTAGTCCATTACAACAAGGTCAAGCAGCAGACATTGGGGACAACAAAGCTACAGACCGACAGAGGGCGAAAACGACTCTCCACTGACCGGGATGACCGTCATCTTCTTCAAGTGTCACTCAGCAACCGCAGGATGACATCAAGTGACCTACAAAAGGAATGGCAAATGGCAGCTGGGGTGAAGTGCATGGCAAGAACAGTTCGTAAAAGGCTCTTAGAGGCAGGGCTCAAGTCATGTAAAGCTAGAAAAAAGCCTTTCATCAATGAGAAGCAAAGGAGAGCCAGGCTTAAGTTTGCCAAAGACCATAAGGATTGGACCAGAGAGGACTGGAGTAAGGTAATCTATGATGACTCCAATTTTCAGCTTTGCCCAACACCTGGTCGTCTAATGGTTAGACAGAGACCTGGAGAGGGGTACAAGCCACAGTGTCTTGCACCCACTGTGAAATTTGGTGAAGGATCGGTGATGATCTGGGAATGTTTTAGCAAGGCTGGAATTGGGCAGGTTAATCTCTGCAATGGACGTATGAATCAAGCCGCATACAAGGTTATCCTGAAAAAACTGTTGATTCCTTCTGCTCAGGCAATGTTCCCCAACTCTGAGGACTGGTTTTTCCAGCAGGACAATGCGCCATGCCACACAGCTAGGTCAATCAGTGTGTAGATGAAGGACCACCACATCAAATCCCTGTCATGGTCAGCCCAGTCTCCAGACCTGAACCCCATTGAAAACCTCTGGAAGGTAATCAAGGAAGATGAATAGTCACAAGCCATCATACAAAGAAGAACTGCTTACATTTTTGTACCAGGAGTGGCATAAGGTCACCCAAAAGCAGTGTGAAAGACTGGTGGACAGCATGCCAAGACGCATGAAACCTATGATTAAAAATTCTGGTTATTCCACAAAATAATGATTTCTGAACTCTTCTTGAGTTAAAACATTAGTATTGTTGCTTCTAAATGATTATGAACTTGTTTTCTTAGCATTATTTGAGGTCTGCTAGCACTGCATTTTTTTGTTATTTTGACCATTTCTCATTTTCTGAAAATAAATACAAAATGTATTGCTTGGAGATTCGGAGACATGTCGTCAGTAGTTTATAGAATAAAAGAGCAATTTACATTTTACTCAAAAATATACCTATAAAGAGAAAAACTGAAAATTTTGCAGTGGTCTCTTAATTTTTGCCAGAGCTGTATATGCCCTTATGAATACCTTAAATGTTAGACGATGTCCTCTACTTCAAAAGAGTTAGCATCAATGGATCCAGGGCTTTATAAGAATTGATTCAAATGTTTCAGTTTTTTTCAGTCCCTTCAGGGGATTTTAACCTGCGATTAACTGCTTATACTATATGCTTAGAGTTGAGAGTCCTCAGTGGTTGATACCTTTTAATGGCTAACTGAAAAGATGGTAACAAATTGCAAGCTTTCGAGACTACTCAGGTCTCTTCATCAGGCATAGACTAATACAACATCTGAAGAATCACATATTTATACACAAAATAGCACAGAAAAGGGTCATTAGACCTACCGCTAATTAGGTTTCCAGGAGTCCATCCTGACAGCACCATGGGGACGTCCTCCTCTTTGCTGGGACAGGAAACACACAAGAGATTAAAAGTCCCCTCCCCGCCCCCTTTTCCTCAGTGTGTATCAAGAACCATGACATGTATAATGCACAAAACACTTTAATTATTGAAAATCATATTACAGCATATGACGTATTGAAGAGGGAGGGAGCTACCAGTGCTGTCAGGATGGACTCCTGGAAACCTAATTAGCGGTAGGTCTAATGACCCTTTTCCAGGACGTCCCTCCTGACAGCACCATGGGGAGTACCAAAGAAAGCTCCTTAGGGTGGGATCACCGCCTGCAGAACTTTCCTACCAAAGGCCGTCTGCCGGTTAGAAAGTACATCTATCTTATAATGTTTGCAGAATGTATCAATTCTAGCCCATGTTGCCGCCTTACAAATTTGTTCCAGAGAGGCGCCTGCCCTCTCTGCCCAGGAGGCAGCTAATGCTCTGGTTGAGTGGGCCTTTAGGCCCGCCGGAGGTTCTGACCCTTCAGCTAAATAGGCCTCTGAAATTAAAGAGGTAATCCATCTAGCAATGGAAGGTTTAGACGCCTTTTTCCCTTTACTGATTCCTCCGTAGAGGACAAATAGGTTCGAATCTATACGCCAGTCTTTAGTGGCATCTATGTAGTCTAGTACCACCTTTCTGACATCCAACGAATGGAGCCTCAGCTCCTTTTCGTTGGAAGGGTTATCACAGAAAGAAGGTAAGATAATCTCCTGATTACGGTTACTATCTGAAGCAACCTTGGGTAAGAAAGCAGGATCCAACCTTAACAGAATGCTGTCGTCCCTAACCTGAAAATATGGGTCTCTAGTGGATAGAGCCTGAATTTCACCTATTCTTTTAGCAGTGGTAATTGCTACCAGGAAAGCTGCTTTCCTGGTAAGCAAGGAAATAGGCATTGTGCTGTTATTACGGAATGAATCATTACATAAAGCCCTGAGTACCAGAGTAAGGTCCCATATTGGGAGACGCTGTCTAATCGTGGGCCGTAGTCTCTGAATAGCTTTAACAAATCTTATCACCCATGGGTGAGAAGCTAGTGAGTAGTCTAAGAAGGAGCTTAATGCAGCGATCTGAACTTTTAGGGTACTGGGTCTAAGTCCCATGTTGAAGCCTGACTGGAGGAAATCTAAAATCTTAGGAATGTCCGGAGTGCCTGTCACCAAGTCGGACCCGCCACTCACTGTACAGAAGCGTTTCCAGATTCTGAGATAGATAGCCGATGTGACTGGCTTTCTACTGGCCTGGATTGTGGTTATGACCTGGTCAGATAAGCCTTTGGCCTTCAAGGTCACCCTCTCAGGATCCAGGCTGAGAGATGTAATCTCTTCAGGTCCGGATGATGGATCGGACCTTGATGAATTAAGTCCGGAATCAGAGGCAGCTCTAAGGGGTTTTCGATTGACATGTCTGTTAGCAGAGAAAAACAGCTCCTCTTTGGCCAATAAGGGGCGATCATTATTACTGTAGCCCGATCCTCCTTGATCTTCCGTAATACGGCCGGGATGAGCGCTAGAGGTGGGAATGCATATAACAGATGTTCTTCCCATTTCTGGCTTAAGGCATCCAATCCCTCTGGATCGTCCAAGGGTTCAGGGAGAAAAACCTGGGAATCTTCGCATTTCTTCTGTTTGCAAATAGGTCTATTTGAGGTGTTCCCCACCTCCGACATAGATCTCTGAAGATATCCTGGTTTAGTTCCCACTCCGTAGGACTCACTTTCTTTCTGCTCAGGTAGTCTGCTATTACATTCTGGGAACCTTCCAGGTGGACTGCCGTTAAGGAAAGGACGACCTGCTCTGCCCAGGTGAATATCATCTCTGCCAACTGTTGAAGGGGTCGATGTCTGGGACCTCCTTGGTGATTCAAAAACGAAACTGTTGTGATGTTGTCCGAGTAAATCCTGATATGCTGATCTTTGAGTTCGGATTGGTTCCTTCTTAGGGCTTCCCATACAGCGTAGAGCTCCTTGAAGTTTGAGGATCGATACTGGATTTCTTCTGGCCATCTGCCCTGTAGTATTCTGCCCTTCAGATGAGCTCCCCAACCCCAGGAACTGGCGTCCGTGGTAACTTTTACATAAGGGGAAGTCGACCATCTTACTCCTAACTTTAGATTGTCTGGCTGCATCCACCAAAGGAGAGATTCTTTTACCGTCTTTGACAGATGTAATGTCCTGTCTAACGAGCTGTAGTTCCGATTCCATGACGAAAGAATCTCTTTCTGAAGGGGTCTTGAGTGGAACTGTGCCCATCTGACGCATGGAATGCAAGCCGTCATTTGACCTAGAACCTTCATGGCGGATCTTATAGAGGGCTGGTGCTTCATTAGAACCTTCGTTACGTCCTGTATGGACTCTCGCTTCTTCCGAGGTAAGAAAGATTCTTCGACTTGAATCCAGTATAACACCCAGGAAGACTTTCTTTTGTTCGGGAACTAGATCTGACTTTTCCCAATTTATTATCCAACCCAGATAATTGAGTATGGAAATGCAGCGATCTCTGTGTTCGACCAGCGCCTCTTCTGTTCGCGCCACTATAAGAAAATCGTCCAAGTATGGAACGATAATAGTACCTCTGCTTCTTAGAAAGGCCACAATCTCTGAGACCAATTTTGAGAATATTCGGGGAGCCGAGGCCAGCCCGAAGGGTAGGCATTGAAACTGAAAGTGGCAGGTCCGGGTCGGTAACTGCACTGCAAACCTGAGAAGACTTTGTGATGAATGATGAACTGGGACCTGGTAGTATGCACTCTTCAGATCGAGAGTGCACATGAACGCGTCCTTGTCTATAAGGTGGGTTGCAGACCTGATTGATTCCATCCGGAACCTCTTGTATGTGACCCAATAGTTTAGGGGTTTCAGATTTATTATAGTACGGGATTCTCCGGACGGTTTTAAGATAGTGAAGAGGGAGGAATAGTGACCCTTGCCTAACTCTGCCCGGGGAACAGGAATTATGACAGAAAGCCTTAGTAGGTCCTGGAGATCTGTCCACATGACCGAGTCTGTGGAGATCACCGTAGGGGGAACATATCTTTCGGGTGGCGGAGCATAACACTCTATCCGATAACCTTCCGCTATAGTTCTGCGAACCCACTGATTCTGAGTAACCAGTTCCCAGTTTGTTGCAAAATAACGGAGTCGTCCGCCAATAAAGTTGGCGTCATTGTCTCCTAGTTCTATGTGAGGAGCCAAAGAACGTATTCTTGTTCTTTCCTCCCTGGGAATGGTAACTCTTATATGATCCTCTGCTTGATCTTCCCTGACCTCTAGAATCGAACTGTCTTCTAGACAGGGAACCTCGCCGAAAGGATTGAGCTCGGCGGGGTTTATCCTCTGGGAAACCCTTCTTAGCGTCTGATACTGATTCTAAGATAGTATCCAGAGCTGGTCCGAAGACCCTAAGCCCTGAAAATGGAATGGAACATAATTTCATCTTAGAGGCGTTATCTCCGGACCATGATTTTAGCCAGACAGCTCTCCTAGCTGCATTAGATAAGGAGCTGTTTCTAGCAGAAAATCTGACCGATTCTGCAGACATATCAGCCAGGAAAGCCGTGGCTGAATTCATAACCGGCAGAGAGGCTAAAATCTCAGCTCTAGGAGTCTTATTGGATAACTGATCCTCCAATTGACTCATCCAATAAACCATGGATCTGGCTACAGAGGTGGCAGCAATATTAGTCCTAATAAGAGCCGCTGAGGTTTCCCAGGCTCTTTTCAGGAGAATATCGGCCTTTCTGTCCATAGGGTCACGTAGGCTAGAGGAGTCCTCAAATGGGATGGCAGTCTTTTTTGTGACTCTAGCTATTGGGGTATCGATTTTCGGAACTTCTTCCCATAATTTAACATCTTCAGGTTCGAACGGTAGTCTTCCCCTGAAGTCACGTGACAAAACTAGACGCCGTTCCGCGCTCTTCCATTCCTCCAGGATCATTGTTTTAATGTGATTGCTAACAGGAAAAACTGTCTCTTTCTGAGACGTAAGTCCCCCGAACATCAAATCCTGTCTAGATTGTGTTCTGGGAGTTTCCTCGATCTCCATGGTGTTCCGTACAGATCTAATCAGATTCTTAGTATCCTCAGGTTGAAATAGAAATTTCTTTTTCCTATCCTGAGTGTCGGGGGAAGTTCTCCTTCTTCCTCTGAAATAGCTTCTTCTAAATCTGATCTATTTTCAGAGCTTAAATCTTGTTCTCTTGAATCCGTTTCCCATCTGGGCCGCTTACGACTAGAGCCAGGACTACATGGCCACTGCTGAGTAAGTGTGGATATAGAGGCCTGAACCTCCTCAGAAATCATGCGCCTCATTTCAGAAAGCAATGAAGGCTGTTCATCTCTCATAACCTTAGAGGTACAAGAAGAACAAAGGGTTCTGTCATAGCCATCTGGCAGTTTGCTGTGACACACCGGACACCTGGCTGATTTTGCTAAGGCTTTACCAGCCTTTTTTGTAGTTATGGGAGCGGACGAAGTTCCTTTGTCCTATAGAAAAGACAGGAACTAATTAGGTCGGATACCTGGGTGGCTGTCAGGTTATGGCTGGGTTTTTTGCGCCAAGCGCACTTACCCCACCGCCATCTGCCGCGTCTGTATCCATGAGGAACAAGGTAGGCTGCTTGACCAAATTACTGCGTCCTGCCGATAGGGGAAGCGGCGATATGTCACCTGTCTAGGCGTGTCTCTAGATCACGCACCCATACTCACGATTAGGTGCTGTAATGGTCTCCACCAGCTCTCGTTGTTCCAGGAAGCGTCTGCTCTCCATGCGGTGAGCGTCTCCCGGATATGACGTCACCGGAAGTGCGACGCTGAACCGGAAGTGAACCGCTCCCCCGGACGCTGGTCACAGCCGAGGTATGGAAAGTATCCACCGCAAAGCCCTCGCCAGGCTGCGGGATGCTGTCCTACCAGGAACCGCCTTGCACCCCTCAGTATGAGGTCCCGGACGAGAGCCTCCCACCTGGAGGAACGTCCGCAATTCAGGGCCTGCCGCACCTGGTCTTTGGAGCTGAGGGACTCCCCGCTGGAGAGTTTCAGCCCTGGGCTGCTTCACAGGGGGAAGGATCTGGCGTGGCCTTACGATCCCCCTGAACCCGGTAAGTCTCCTGTGTGTCCCTCCATGCAGGGACAGGAAACACACTGAGGAAAAGGGGGCGGGGAGGGGACTTTTAATCTCTTGTGTGTTTCCTGTCCCAGCAAAGAGGAGGACGTCCCCATGGTGCTGTCAGGAGGGACGTCCTGGAAAAATGCAATAGGTAGGACAAGTGACGTGAAGCAGAATAGTCATTATGGCAGAGGGATGAGCATAAATATTGGAACAGTTCATAGATAAGGAGTGTGAAAGTTTTATTACCCTCTGATTGGGGTCTGGTAATGTTTTGTGATGTTTTCACAGGGTATTTGGAGTAAATTCCTTAATTGATGTAGTAGGCCATAAATCCATGTGATAGGTTCATTCCAGCATTAAGAGTGTCAAAGGTCACCATCAATTTGTATTCGTAAATTCTTCTTTGTCTCAGAGATGTGAAATTGCCTCTGAGTACAAGTATTTTCATATCTAGCAAGCTATGATCAGGGGAGCAAAAATGTTTTGCCACAGGTAGATCCATTCTTTTTTCTCTTATTGTGTGGCGATGAGAATTCATCCTTGTTCTCAGTTTTTGCCCGGTCTCCCCCACATACAGACCCCCAGTTGGACATTTAGTACATATAATTAGGTACACCACATTAGATGTGATGCAGCTGAAAGTACCTGGTATCTTGTAGTCCCAATGGGAGTTGGGGATCTTTATCTTGTCCGTGATCATTATAAATGGACAAGTTTTGCATTTCTTCTGGTTGCAAGGAGAGGAGAGGAACCTTGCAACCAGAAGAAATGCAAAACTTGTCCATTTATAATGACCACGGACAAGATAAAGATCCCCAACTCCCATTGGGACTACAAGATACCAGGTACTTTCAGCTGCATCACATCTAATGTGGTGTACCTAATTATATGTACTAAATGTCCAACTGGGGGTCTGTATGTGGGGGAGACCGGGCAAAAACTGAGAACAAGGATGAATTCTCATCGCCACACAATAAGAGAAAAAAGAATGGATCTACCTGTGGCAAAACATTTTTGCTCCCCTGATCATAGCTTGCTAGATATGAAAATACTTGTACTCAGAGGCAATTTCACATCTCTGAGACAAAGAAGAATTTACGAATACAAATTGATGGTGACCTTTGACACTCTTAATGCTGGAATGAACCTATCACATGGATTTATGGCCTACTACATCAATTAAGGAATTTACTCCAAATACCCTGTGAAAACATCACAAAACATTACCAGACCCCAATCAGAGGGTAATAAAACTTTCACACTCCTTATCTATGAACTGTTCCAATATTTATGCTCATCCCTCTGCCATAATGACTATTCTGCTTCACGTCACTTGTCCTACCTATTGCATTTTTTCTGTGCTATTTTGTGTATAAATATGTGATTCTTCAGATGTTGTATTAGTCTATGCCTGATGAAGAGACCTGAGTAGTCTCGAAAGCTTGCAATTTGTTACCATCTTTTCAGTTAGCCATTAAAAGGTATCAACCACTGAGGACTCTCAACTCTAAATATTTTTCTATCTACTGGCTAACACGGTACAAAGATATACATCTCTACTGT
Source organism: Oophaga sylvatica (assembly GCA_033576555.1). Lineage (NCBI taxonomy): Eukaryota > Metazoa > Chordata > Amphibia > Anura > Dendrobatidae > Oophaga > Oophaga sylvatica. The sequence continues at coordinate 185,703,547 of JARQOD010000001.1, read as the reverse complement.
ATACTATATGCTGCAATACAAGTGTATTACATTATAGTGTAAATTACGATCTCCTATGAAACTCAGTTATCAAGTGGCTGAGCTTCAGAGGAGTATCAAATTGGCAGCCATGGAGGCAGGCCCCTGGATGCCAGGTTAACCCTTAAGCCTTGCTGCACTGTAAGGGTATGTGTCCACGCTGCGTACTGGCAGTGCTTCGGACGCAGCGGAAACCCAGCTCCGCCCAAAGCGCTGTCCCCTTTTGTACGCACAGTGATTCCGGATGTGTTTATTGAACACATGCGGAATGACAGCATCCTATCCACAGACTGGGTTATTTATCTTGCCGAGACGCAGCGTCTCCGCAAGATAAATAGACATGCTGCGGTCAGGAAAGAAGCGCCGCATGTCCGGATACGCAGGGCCACCTGATGCGGCCGTGCACGCATAGTGGAGACGGGATTTCATAAAATCCCCTCCACTATGCTGTAACATCTGGACGCTGTGGATTGGACGCTGCGGCTGTACGCACTTCCCAATCCGCAGCAAATCCTGAAAACATAGCCTAATCGAGATGCGTTGGGAAGTAGATACAGAAACACAGTGCTGACCACTCAATTTAAGGGACGCTGTCAGTTCAGCAGCCCTATCTAAATAGTTATCAGTGCCATTTGGGGCTCAGCACTAAGGGACCCGTCACACTCTTCAATGTCCCAGCGATCCCACCAACGATCCGACGTGGATGGGATCCCTGGGACATCGCTAGCTGATCGCTGGTAGCTGTCACAAGGGCAGACTCACCAGCGATCAGGACCAGCGAGCACGCTGGTATCCAGGCTAAACATCGGGTAACTAAGCACTGCGCGGTGCTTAGTCACCCGATGTGTACCCTGGATACCAGCTCCTGCTGTGCAGTGCTGGTATCCAGGCTAAACATCGGGTAACTAAGCACCGCGCTGCGCTTAGTTACCCGATGTGTACACTGGATACCAGCTCAAAGCTTCTGCTGTGCAGTGCAGGGAGCTCGCTGATCGTTGGTCTCCCGCTGTCACACGCAGCGATGCGCGCTGGCCAGCGGGACACCAACGATGAAAAAATGGTCCAGGCCACTCGACGACGATCGGCGATACCCAGCGGCGGGGCCGATCGTTGCTGCGTGTCACACTAAGCGAGATCGTTGGCTAGGTCGATGTTGCGTCACAAAATGGGTGACGCTTCAGCGATCTCGCTTAGTGTGACGGGGGCTTAACTGCTGCTGTTAGATAACATCTTTCTCATGTGGAGCAAGATCCACCCTGGATCTCGACAGATCTGTCATGGAGTGGTAAGGTGTTAAAACGAAAAAAAAAAAACTTGAGGGGAGTATTTGGCCAATCACACACATTAGAGCCCAAAGATACTTGTAAATCACGATTTTGAAGAATAAGTATCTGATCATGGAACACTTTCTTAACTGAAAGTTAGTTTGTAATGTCAATGTGGAAGAGCGATACAGCTAATGAAAATTATGTACACAAAATCATTTTTTAAATAAGGACATGCTTAAGACCACGTTCTCTTGTTGCATAAATGCTGTGTTTTGTCCTGCTGTACTATTTGATAGGATTTTTAAACAGCAATATTTTTTGCACAAAGTGGATGTGATTTAATAAAACCTCATGCCCACTGTGCGTTAAGATGGAGTTGATCTGTGTTTTTGGCACATTTTCCTCTGTTGGCTTTTATGAGCAGCCTGAAAACAGTTAAAAAAAAAGAAAATATCACAATGCATTCGCTACATTTACAGTTGAAACCAGAAGTTTACCTACACTATATAAAAATACATATATGAAGGTTTTTCTCAATATCTGACATGAAATCAGAATAAACCTTTCCCATTTTAGGTCAATTAGGATTACCATAATTATTAATATTTGCCAAATGAGAGAATGAGAGAGAGAATGTTTGAAGGCATTTTAATTACTTACTGCAAAGTCAAACATTTACATACACTAAGATAACTATGCCTTTAACCCCTTAAGGACCAAGCCACTTTGTAGGTTAATGACTAGGCCTTAATTTTGAATTCTGACCACCGTCACTTTATGAGGTTATAACTCTGGAATGCTTCAAAGGATCCCGCTCATTCTGAGAATGTTTTTTCGTGACATTGCACTTCATGTTACTGGTAAAATTTCTTCAATATGACTTGCGTTTATTTATGAAAATAACGGAAATTTGTCAAAACTTTAGAAAATTTTGCAATTTCCAACCTTTTAATTTTTGTACACTTAAATCAGAGAGATATGTCACACAAAGTAGTTACTAAATAACATTTCCCACTTGTCAACTTTATATCAGCACAATTTTGGAAACAATTTTTTTTTTGTTAGGAAATTATAAGGGTTAAAAGTTGACCAGCGATTTCTCATTTTTCCAACAAAATTTACAAAACCTTTTTTTTAGGGACCACCTCACATTTTAAGTGAGTTTGAGGGGTCTATATAACAAAAAAATAACCAAAAGTGACCCCATTCTAAAAACTGCACCCCTCAAGGTGCTCAAAACCACATTCAAGAAGTTTATTAACCCTTTATGCGCTTCACAGGAACTGAAGCAATGTGGAAGGAAAAAAAATAAACATTTTACTTTTTTCCCAAAAATTTTTACTTCGGACACAAATTTTTTATTTTGTCAACGGTATTAGGAGAAAATGAACACAATATTTGTTGTGCAATTTCTCCTGAATACACCGATATCCCATGTGTGGAGGAAGACCAAGCTTTAGGCGCATGGCAGTGCTCGGAAGGGAAGGAGCATCATTTGAGGTTTTGAATGTCAAATTGGCTGGAATTGAGAGCGGATGCCATGTCGCGTTTGGAGAGCCCCAGATGTACTTAAACAGTGGAAACCCCCAACAAGTGACACCCATTTTGGAAATTAGACCCCCAAGGAACTTATCTAAATGTGTGGTGAGCACTTTGAACCCCAAGGCTTCACAGAAGTTTATAACATAGAATCGTAAAATTAAAAAATCATTTTTTCACAAAAATGATCTTTTCACCCCCAATTTTTATTTTTTAACAGGACCCCAAAGTTATTGTGCAATTTCTCCCGAGTATGCCAATACCCCATATGTGGGGTGGAACCACTGTTTAGGTGCATGGCAGAGCTTGGAAGGGAAGGAGTGCCGTTTTGGAATGCAGACTTTGATGGAATGGTCTGCGGGCGTCATGTTGCGTTTGCAGAGCACCTGATGTGCCTAAACAGTAGAAACCCCCCACAAGTGACCCAATTTTGGAAACTAGATCCCCCAAGGAGCTTATCTAGACGTGTGGTGAGCACTTTGAACCTCCAAAGTGCTTCACAGAAGTTTATAACGTAGAGCTGTGAAAAAAAAAAAAAAAAAGATCTTTTTGCCCCAAATTTTTATTTTCACAAGGGTAACAGGAGAAATTAGACCCCCAAAGTTGTTGTGCAATTTGTCCTTAGTATGCTGATACCCAATATGTAGGGGGGAACCACTGTGATCGCCTTACTGCGATCTTTGGGAGGCAGAATGAACAAATCCACAAAAAGGTGAAGAATTTATTTTTTTACGCCGTTCCTCGTATTCGTGATTAGGCAACTTTATTCTTCGGGTCGGTGCGATTACAGCGATACCAGATTTGTATCCTTTTTTTCATGTTTAGCTTCTGTCACACACTAAAAGACGCTTTTTTTTTGTTAGAATTGTTTATAAGAAATTTTTGCATTGCCTTATTTTGATAGCTAAAATTTTTCCATATTTCAGCCGACAGTCATGTGATGTCTTGTTATTTGCGGGACGAGTTCACATTTTTATTGGTACCATTTTCGGGCACATAACGTTTTTTGATCGCTTTCTATTCAGATTTTTGTGGATGCAGAATGAACGAAAACCAGCAATTCAGGAATTGTTTTGTTTTCTCCGTTCCGCGTGTGGTAAAATTGGCAAGGCAGCTTTATTCTTCGGGTCAGTACGATTACAACGATACCCAGTTTATATAGTTTTTTCATGTTTTGGCGATATTACACAAAAACTTTTATAGAAAAAATAATTTTATAATAAAAATATTTTTGCATTGCTTTATTCTGAGAGCTATACCTTTATTTTTCCGCTGATGGAGCTATATGACGGCTTGTTTTTGCGGGACAAGTTGGCGCTTTCAGTGGTACTATATTTATCATTTTTTTATTCCACTTTTTCCAAGCGTTCTGATGATACAGCTTGAAAAAAAAGTATAATTTGCTACTTTGTGGGGTTTTTTTTTTTTACGGTGTTCACTGAAGGGGTTAACTAGGGTGACACTTTCATAGATGGGATTTTTATGGATGCGGCGATACCAAACGTCTATTTTTTTTTGTTTATTTTATTTTTTTTTACATTAAAATGTGTATTTTTAGGGGAAATTTGTTATTATTTTTATATATTTTCTTTTACATATTTTTTTTTTTAAAAAGGTTTTTTTTTTTCACCTTGTCCCTTTATGGGACTTTCACTTATTCACTTTGATTTGCAGATATAATACATTGCAATGCTCCAGCATTGCAATGTATTATACCCTATGCAGAAAGCTTCTGAGATCATGCTGTGAGCATGGTCTCAGAGGCTTTCAGTAGCTGGATGATTCGGGGGTTGTCATGACAACCCCTGGTCATCATGGCACAGATCGGGCCCTGCGATTACATCGCGGGAATGCCGATCTGAAGGCAGAGGGAGCTCCCGACCATCTGCTCCCCCCTGAACGCTGCGCTCGCAGCAATCAGGGGGTTAACAGCCAGGGGCGGCGCAGACGCCGTTCCTGGCTGTTAGTGCAGGAAGCTCAGCCACCACAGCGCTAAGCTCCTTCACTGAACGGGCGGGAGATGCTAAAATTTCAGCATCTCCTGCTCGATCATGCTGTGATCGGTCAGTCAGATTGACCGATCGCAGCGTTCTGGGTGCGGGGACCGACGGCATGGGTACCCGCACCGCTTGCCGTGCCTGTCAGCTGTCTATGACAGCTGTCGGCGCGGAACTGTCACTGCGTGTTTACATGCAGTGACAGTTTAAATGCATGACGGGCATAGCACATCTTGATGCGGGAACTTACATCCTGCTATGACGGGCTATGCACGTCAATGGACGTTAAGGGGTTAAACAATTCTGGACTGCCCATATGATGATGTCATGCATTTGGAAGCTTCTGATTTGGCGACATCTGAGTTAGAGACACCTGTGGATGTATTTTAATGCACACCTGAAACACAATGCTTCCCTGTGCAGCATCATGGGAAAGCCTAAAGAAATCAGCCAAGATATCAGGAAGAGAATCGTGGATTTGCACAAGTCTGGCTCATCCTTGGGTAGAATTTCAAGATACCTGAAGGTGCCTTGTTCATTGGTACAAACAATTATACGCAAGTACAAACAAGATGGAAATGTCCAGCCATCATACCAATCAGTATGGAGATGGATTGTGTGTCCCAGAGGTGAACGTGCTCCATGTGTATATAAACCCAATGACAAACGCAAAGGACCTTGTGAACATGATGGCGGAAGCTGGTAAGATTGCGTCAATATACACAGTGAAAGGAGTACTTTATCAACATGGGCTGAAAGGTCACTCTTCCAGGAAGAAGCCATTACTCCAAAAGAAACACAAAAAGCCAGATTAATGTTTGCAAATGCACAGGAACAAAGACCTTAATTTTTGGAGACATGTCCTGTGGTCTGATGAAACTAAAATTTAACTTTTTGGGAATAATGACCATCATTACGTTTGGAGGAAAAAGGGAGAAGCTTGGAATCCTAAGAACACCATCCCAACTGTGAAACAAGGGGGTGGCAGCATCATGTTGAGGGGTTGCTTTGCTGCAGGAGGGACTGGTGCACTTCACAAAATAGATGGCATCATGATAAAAGAAGATTATGAGGCAAAACTGAAGTAACATCTCAAGACATCAGCCAGGAAATTAAAGCTTGGGTGGAAATGGGTCTTCTAAATGGACAATGACCCGAATCATACTGCCAAAATGGTAACAAAGTGGGAAAATTTATGGGCAAAGCAGAAAAGGCAAGTGCAAGCAAGGCGACCGACAAACCTGGATGAGTTACACTAGTTTTGTCAGGAGAAATGGGACCAAAATCCAACCAACTATTGTGAGAAGCTTGTGGAAGGAAATCCCAAACGTTTGACCCAAGTCATTCAGTTTAAGAGCAAATGGTACCAAATACTAGTGAAAATGTATGTAAACTTTTGACTTTGGAGGAATAAAAATGCCTTAAACATTCTCTCCCTCTCATTATTCTGCACTTGGCAAATAATAATTAAGGTAATCCTAACTGACCTCAAACGGGAAAGGTTTATCCTGATTTCATGTCAGATATTGAGAAAAACATGCATATGTCTTTTTATACAGTGTATGTAAAATTCTAGTTTCAACTGTTATTGAAGAATCACAGCTTTTCTGTACTAAAGGAAATGCATGAGGAAAAGAAGAAGTGTGGCAGGAAACTTGGTAAAAATAATAATCAGAGCTAATTACTATGGTTTATTTTGGTGCAGACATCTGCAGAAAATAACTACAGAGACAAAACAGCGTTTTTGCAGGTGGGAACTTGGCCTAAAGTTTTCCAACCTCAATAATCAAGTTACTAGCTGAAAACATGTGGTCTTGTAGTCCATTAACAGGGAACATCTTCACAAGAATGCTAAGTGGTTTATATACATTGTAGAGGTCAAGCGACTAGAAAACACTTTGTTTTAATCTCTTCGTCAGCTTGTTACTGCTGACTATATGTAGTCTACAGAAAGCAGAGGACTTGTGTGCTAGCCTCAAAGTAAAAACAAATACTCAACCGCACCACTATAGAAGTTACTCATTTCTATCAGTAGATTCAACTCTGCCAAGCCGTCTATATGGGCGTGTATGTCATAGGAAGCTGAATAAAATATTACCTTGTTTTCTGCAACTAGACATCTTATCCCAGAGAAATATACTTTTTCCCCTAATATGTAAATGAGCAGTTCAGGGCTATAAGTCAGACACTGATCTCCCCGAGAATCTGCCTCCAGTGATTATTTAATATGAAAGAGGCATAACCAGTGTGAGACATGTAATGGCTGACAGTGTTTCCTGACCTACATTTCTCACACTGGTAACTCTCCCCTTCACTTACAATAAGCTCTGGAGGTCACAGAGATCAATGTTAAGATCTATAAACTAACAGCTCATTTACATATTAAGAAAAACGTGGATTTCTCTGGAATAAGACCGAAATACAGATATCCCTTTTATTCAGCTTCCTATTCCCATGTAGAAAAATATTTAGAATTGAGAGTCCTCAGTGGTTGATACCTTTTAATGGCTAACTGAAAAGATGGTAACAAATTGCAAGCTTTCGAGAGTGACTACTCAGGTCTCTTCATCAGGCAAAGACTAATACAACATCTGAAGAATCACACATTTATACACAAGAGGACACAGGAATAATGCAATAGGTAAGCCTGATGAAGAGACCTGAGTAGTCTCAAAAGTTTGCAATTTGTTACCATCTTTTCAGTTAGCCATTAAAAGGTATCAACCACTGAGGACTCTCAAGTCTAAATATTTTTCTATCTACTGGCTAACACGGTACGAAGATACACATCTTTCCTATATTCCCATGTAGACAGCTTAGGAGGGTTGATCCTTCTAACAGATTTCCTATAAAGCAGTTGAAGGAATGTCTATTATTGAGGATTTCAACACCACTAACAAACATCCACTGCCTTGAATGGAAAGTAAAGGTCTTTAAAGGGAACCTGTCAGCTCGTTTTTCTGCAATAAGCTGTGGCTACTGTAGATAAGCCCCCGATCTAACCTGAAAGAGAAGAAAAACGTTAGATTATACTCACCCGGGGAGGTCCGGTCCGATGGGCGTCGCAGGTCCGGGTCTGGCACCTCCCATCTTCATGCGATGACGTCCTCCTCCTTGCTTAGTGTCGCGGCTCCTGCGCAGGCGTACCAATCAGCCCTGTTGAGGGCCTCTCTGACCTTTCGTGGCGCCTGCGCACTGCAGTACTTTGCTCTGCCCTCAACCGGACAGAAAATTACACCTGCAAAGGAGCCACGTCACGAACCAAGGAGGACGTCATCACATGAAGATGGGAGGCACTGGACCCGGCCCTGTGACGCCCATTGGACCGGACCGCCCCCCGGGTGAGTATAATCTAACTTGTTTTTCTTCTCTTTCAGGTTAGATCGGGGGGGGGGGGGGGGGGGGGGTGGTGGAAGCATTATAAAATGCTGTAGATAAGCCCTGAAATGCAGTGGCCACAGCTTATTGTGGAAAAACGAGCTGACAGGTTCCCTTTAAACCTGTGGTGAGGTCTTTTGGTGTCACTGCAATAAAAGGGTATGTGCAGTGTAAAGAATGAGCTGCAGCAACCCCGTGTTCTCAGAGCAGCCTTCTGCTCTACGGCCAAGATAGAAGGAATCTCCCATCATGTTCTGTTACTACAGCTTGACTTGATCAGAGATTTGGAGGCCCCTTTGTGGTCTGCTCTAAGAACATAGAAAGGCTATCAGCGCAGCAAACTCCAGCCAGTGTCTTAGAGTCTAGCTCACAACAGATTGTTAATAAATTGTAACTTTGAAGTAGTAAGACCTTGTATCAAAGTAACAAATATCACAAAAAATTCTTTGCATTTTATTTTTTTTAGATTTGCCATGCAAGTACTGGATACACTATTAAACACAGCACCATTACTTACAGGCACAAACGGTCAAAAGTTTGGACACCTGTTCACGCATTGAATTTCCTTCTTATTGGAATGTGCACATTGTGTGTTTGTGCCTTATTCGGGGTTTTTACAAAAGGTGAACTTATGTGAACAAGAAACACATGCATAAAAAAAAAAAACAGGATATGCTAACCCTTAAATTCTTCAAAGTATCCCCCTTTTATCCTGATGACAGCAGTACACCCTCTAGCCAGTCTCTCATGCAGCTTCATCTGGTAAGCACCAATGTACAAGTATGCCTTGTTAAGAGATCAGTTATGGAATCACGGGCTTTCAGAAAGTGCTTTGGACCATCAGGTGTGTTTTGTGGAGGCAGTTTTAATACACAGTCCCATACAGTAAAGAGTTCTAGTCCACAACTGCTCAAACCCAGAATATGCATTGGCAAGGGACAGTCAAGTAAGAGAAACGAGAGTCTGCTATTTAAATACATGAAGGTATAGATATATGCAAGTGCAGGTCATGAAACCATCAATCATGAAGATGATGCAGGCTCTCATGAGGACAACCCCAGGAAAGGAAGACCAAATATTACCTTTGCTGCAAGAGGTAAGGTCATCAGTTACCAGTGAGAGAAAACCCTGACAGCACCTCAAATCACAGTCCTCATAAATCATGCACAGACATTAAAGGGAATCTGTCACCCCATTTTTGCCCTATAAGCTGCGGCCACCGCCATCAGGGGCTTATCTACAGCATTCTGTAATGCTGTAGATAAGCCCCCGATGTCACCTGAAAGTGAAGAAAAACGAGTTATATTATACTCACCCAGGGGCGTTCCGCTGTCCGGTCCGGAGGGAGTCGCGGTCTGGTTCGGCGCCTCCCATCTTGTAGCGAAGCCGGACTCTTCTTTCCGTCCCGTCGCAGCTCCTGTGCAGGCGCACTGATCTGCCCTGGTGAGGGCAGAGCAGAGTACTGCAGTGCACAGGTGCCGGACCGCTCTGACCTTTCCCGGCGGATGACTGCAGATATTTGACGCCGCAAAAATTGCAACAAGATTTGTTCGGTGCGCCTCACCGCATACCGCGAAAAGACGCAACCGTACGCAAACGCACCCGAACGTATACAAACGCATGTCCCTGCGCACCCCATGTTAAAGATAGGTACGCAGGATGTATGAGGATGTATGCACATCAAACGCAGCGGACTAAACCGCAAATGTGAAACCGGCCTAAGTGAAATGTTGTACTGTGGTCTGACGAATCAAAATTTGAGATATTTGCTGCCATCTGTGAAATTTCTGTGAAATGCAGAAAAGTTGAGACGATGGTTTTTACATGTGTGGTGCCCACCACAAAGAATGGAGAGGAAGGGTTAGGGTGTTTTGCTAGTGATTTATTTCAATGTCAACTAGACTTAACTAGAGTTGAGCAAATATCTTCGGTTCCCCGCTTATTCGGCAAGCTATAGCGCTTGCCGAAGAAGCTACAGCGGGAATCCGGCTTCCTTGATTGCACCGGCTGAACAGCTGATCGCCGTCGCAGCTGCATGTGTTGCAGATGTGTCACAGCTCGTGCATGGAGAGCCTGTGTGTTGGGTCCTCCATGCATGTGCTGTGATTGACACAGCCGTGACAAATGCAGCTGCGGTGGCGATCAGCTGTTCAGCCGACGCAATTCAGGAAGCCGGGTTCCCGCTGTAGCTTCTTCGGCAAGCACTATAGCTTGCCAAATAAGCGGGGAACCGAAGATATTCGCTCAACTCTACACTTAACCAGTATGACTATCATAGCATTCTGTAAGAACATGCCATCACACCAAGTTTGCATTTATGGGACCATCAATTGGTGTTGCAACATGATAATGACCTATAACATGCCTGCAGGATTCTGTGCAAGGTCTAATTGACCAAGAGAGTGATGGAGTGCTGCGTCAGATGACATGGCCTTCACAGTGAGCCAAAATCAACCAAATTGAGATGGATTAGATCGCAGAATGAAAGCAAAAAGTCCTACAAGTGCTCAGCAGCTCATGCAACATTTTTGGGAAGCCTTTCCAGGTGAATATCTGATGAAGCTGCTTGATAGAATGCATATAAAACTGTCAAGGGGGGGTAACTTTGAGGAATTGACAATTTAAAACATTTTGGTTTGTTTCACATGTGATTCTTTACTAATTTTCATGCGTCCTTCTGTGATTTTGCTGTCTTCAGTCTGAAGACACAGATGTGCACGTTTCAATAAGAACAAATCAAAACCATTGCATGAAAAGGGGTGTCCAAACTTTTCACCAGTATTGCACATAGAACATAAGTGTGCAGAGGTACCTCTATATAGTACCGAACAAAATACAATTACAATACAAGTTAAGGCTGATTTACAAGGGACAATTATGGTCAGTAAATGAGTGCTCACTCACTGACTATATACAAGTTGATTGGCGCTTGCTCACTGAAACTGATGGAAACAGAAGTATTGCTAATAAATATTGCCAATATGATTCTTCTGTCCCCATATAGTATGTTTGTGCCAGCACGTCATCACGTTTACAAAGGGTGGCATGCGGTCAATAAAGTTTTGCTTGCTGGCATAAATAATTCAATCACCCAATGAACCAATGTTGTATAGAAGGCCTGATCGGCAAGGAAAGCTATTGTGAACGCTCTTTTGCTGATTCTCTACTTACCTAAATGGGCTTTTATGACTGATGAAATACACAGCGAGAAAAAAACCTGGTCATTAAGGTTCTATTACATTTTTTTCACTCGGTCAACAGTATATGCCATCACTTCTTGACTGATGGAGGGACAACAACGCACCTTAGTACAAAGAGGCTGCAGCACATGAAAACTATGCACCTCTGGGATATTTTTGCACAGTTCTGCCCTTAATGGCCTTCTTTCCTATTTTGTCTCGCGTTACCAAACTGAGACCTATGAATATAAAACAACTTTTGTATCCTTCAATTAGAGCCATGCCCCCCTCCCCAGTAGCCTAGGTGTGGCTATGAAACAACTGACTGCACTAGCTTACCTTAGCATTTGACTGCATATTTCAGGAGCCAATAAGACTTAAATGGTTGTCTACTTGTGAACAACCCAAAAGTAAAGGCTATACTACAAGTATATTTCTCTTCTGGACAAATAGCATTCATCTCACAGCACAGTCTCTCCCACTGGTCTTGTGAAAAAACAATGTCATGTGAACAGCAAGGGAAGTGCCCCAGGACTGACAAGCGTAGTATCAGAACTAGAAAGGCAGACAAGTAAACTTTTTTTTTTTTAAAGGGAATCTGTCACCCCATTTTTCGTCTATAAGCTGCGGCCACTGCCATCAGGGGTTTATCTACAGCATTCTGTACTGCTGTAGATAAGCCCCCGATGTAACCTGAAAGATAAGAAAAACGAGTTATATTATACTCACCTGGGGGGGGGGCGGTCCGATGGGTGTCGCAGGTCCGGCGGCGCCTCCAATCTTCTAGCAATGACGTCCTCCTCCTTACTTCGTGTCGTGGCTCCTGCGCAGCCGTACTTTATCTGCCCTGGGAAAGGTCAGAGAGGCCCGGCGTCTGCGCACTTCAGTACTTTACTCTGCCCACAACAGGGCAGAAAAAGTACGGCTGCACAGGAGCGCGACAGAAGCAAGGAGGAGGACATCATCACTAGAAGATGGGAGGTGAAGGACCCGGACCTGCGACGCCCATAGGACCCGGACCACCCGTGGGTGAGTATAATATAACTGCAGCAGCTTATAGACGAAAAATGGGATGACAGATTCCCTTTAATTGTTAGTAGCAGCGAGTAGACAACCCCTTTAAAGTTGCCAGTGAGAAAATTGTTTTTATTGATGCATAATAAAGGCTATCTGAAAAGTTAAAGGGGTATTCCCATCTCCAAGATCCAATCCCAATATGTAGTAGGTGTTATAATGTTTCTTTCCTGATGTGCAGGCATTGGTTTACGACCACACATATAGTGGCAGCTAGTTGCTAGTGGTCATAACAATGGATACCTAAGGTCCTGCAATAACCTGCACATGAGGAAATAGACACAGTGAATCAGAAGAACTACATTTCTAATTGGAGGCATTTACTAATATTATTATAACACCTACTACATATTGGGATAGTATCTTGGAGAAGGGAATATCCCTTTAACATTAACTGTAAACTTCTATGTTACTTTTGCATTTACAAGCGGATGATTACCTCTTAAGGAGAGGAAAAGTCACTACCAACAGTCTGGCAGCAACTCTCCAATAATGAATAAAGGAGCGCTCCTGTGTATAGTGGAGTTGGGGAAAATAGCCATCAGCCGAACCATCACTTTTTTTAGCCGACAGCTATCTAATGTGTATAAGAGAGATTAGACATGTGACATCCAGTTAATACTACGCTTCTACTATGCATTTAACCATTTTGGATGAAATCTATCAGAAGGATCAACCTTCCTAAGTCAACTGCCATATTTTTTGGACTATAAGACGCACTTTTTTCCTCCAAAAATGTAGAGGAAAATGAGGGGTTCATCTTATAGTCCGGATTTACTCTGGCTCACAGCTCTGGCTGTGGATTTGGAGGTGGAAGAGCAGCAGAGCAGTGGGTCACAGGAGGCAGGAGCCAGCGGCTGTGGCTAACTCCTGTGCCCGCTGCTAAAGAGAAATGAATATTCACTGCAGTCCACGCCCATGGGAGTGGAAAGCAGTGAATATCAATTTCTCTTTAATAGCGGACACGCTTTTAGTCGCAACAGCAGGCTTCCTACAGCTGCCAGGCTTTCGCGTGTCCCTGCTACGTAAGGGAATGACTATTCACTGTTCTCCACTCCCATAGGCGTGGAATGCAGTGAATATTCAATCCCTTTAGTAGCGGGGACACGCGAAAGCCTGGCAGCCAGCTGCTGCGGCTAACAAGCGTGTCTGCTATTAAAGTGCAATGAATACTCACTACTCTCCACGCACACAGTCCCGTCATGGACAGCAGTGAGTATTACGGCTGCTGTCCTCGGCTTCTAAGCAGCGCATGATGTCACTGCCATGCGATGCTTACAAGCACAAAGCAGCTGCTGGCATCGGAACAAGACGCTTCAAGCGAGAACAGGAAGGCAAGTATAATGGTTTATGGGGGGGTTATGCTTTTCTGATGGGGGGCATGCCTACTAGGATAGGGATAAGGGGGCCATGCACACCAGGATAGGGGATAGCAGTACAGAAATGAACACATTTTTTGCTTCAATTTATTTCTAATTTCCTTCTCTAAAACCTAGGCGCATCTTATGGTCCGGTGCGTTTTATAGTCCGAAAAATACAGTTTATGGGCATGTACTTTAATAATATGGATTTCTCAGGAATAAGTCAATGGATAGCAGATACAACGTCATCAGTTAATTCAATTTTCTTTGACCTATGCCATATGGGTGGCTCAAGAGAGAGGATCCTTGTGACAGATTCCCTTTGTGGATTGGTACATGTGACAATATAGATGAAAGCAACAGGTATAACTAGGAAGTGGCTAAACAAAACCTTTGAAGAAACTCAAAGGCTTATTCATCTGTCATTTCATTTTATACATGACCTCTCAAATGCTTTCATTTTCCTTTTGTTTTACTTTGTATTAACCAGCATGATACATACATAGGCAACCAACCTGAGCAAGGCAAACTCAGCGGGATCTCAAAATCCTACCCGCTGTATCAACCTACAGCCAAACTGATCAATATATAAGGGTCATGCTAATAAGCCAATAAAAGTTATCGTTACATAGCAAGTAACCCAACGGCCATCTAGTCTCAGTCGCAAATACAACCTGAATTATGAACAATACTTTTTAGTGCAAAAATCCTTTTAGTGACATGGATTTCCTTGACGCGAGTACTTTACGCTCTCCTACTAAAATAAATATATTCTGTGTTTTATTAGTTTCTTAAGGACTCCGGAACTGAAACAACAGTGGAAGTAAACAAAGAGGCCAGAAGAATTTCCACAGACAGAAATGGAAATGCTGCAGAAATGGCACAAGTTAGCACAGTAAATACGTCAATAATTCTTTACTAACAATTGCAATAAATCCAACAGCATATTTAGCTTCAGTAAAGTGACCACAGCTCATCATTAGGTAATAATTGAAATCCTCGTTTAGAATATATAAATCAAATATCAGGGCAGCCAAGATGTTGTCAGACCTATTGTCAGCTTGTGGAATGCAGAACAATGGATTGGAGCCAAAGCTCGAAATTTCAGCAACAAAACTATCTCAGAGTTCAGACTTCCACTTATGTTTTCATACAATGTAACATGTAGGCTAAAGACCTGGCAAACGAACCCAGAGTTAATGATTTTGGATGGCTTTTTGTGGCAGCTTTCCCTATGTTCAGGCCCATCATACTGCAATCTATTCTATTATTTCTAAACACCGTTTTTCTGTGATTACTTTGTATCTCCGTTCATACTGCACCCACACACACAAATGATACACCATTTGAAAGGTAAACTTGCCCCTTCAGCAAGAAAATAGCCAAACAAACCACACATCCACAATTTGATCACAAAATACAGTTTAAACATTAATTTTCATAAACCTGCAGGAAGGAAAAATTACCTGCAGGTTGCACCACAGTACCCCAAAGCACACTACCACAAAGCTGCTTACAGACATCACAAACAAAGACAAACATTTGCCTTGGGGTCTTCCCAGCTTGCTCAAGTGCTTGCCCAGCCTATTCCAGGCACGTTGAAGGATTGCACACTTCACTGCAGGTGAGTCACATATGTAACCACATTTGTAAACATGCACTGCTTTTTCTCTGATTATTTCTCCCCACACACAAAACTAATACACCATTTGAAAGGTAAACTTGCTCCCTTCAGCAAGACAAGAGCCAAACAAACCACACATTCACGATTCTATCGCTAAATACAGTTTAAACATTTATTTTCATAAATCTGCAGAAAGACCCAATGACCTGCAGGTGGCACCTCAACCGGAAGACATTCTTTGGCCTCTACTTCTCAAACCAATTTATTGTATTACCAGTCTACATATATAAATACCTGTCTGTGTTCATCATCTCATGAAATACATTTACATTTGACCAGCTTGCTTTTTCTGAAATTGCCTGCGCCCCCGACGACCAATGTGCCAAAATTTCACATGGGCCAAGCTATATGTTGATAATTGCAACAAATAAAATGCCCTTTAGATTACGTTCTTGAGTTTCAAATAGGTCGCAGATTTCCGAAGGCTGTGGATCATACAGAAAAAATGGCTGCATATTACATCAGCAGCAACATTGAGAAAGTGATTTTGAGCACTTTCATTCACACACTGCGGTGAAAACCCGGAGAGCAACCTGTGCCAAAGTGGATTTGAAGTCTGACATCCACAGAATAAACTGCCATGCTGCAGTGGGAATGTCACTGTATGCAAACAAAAGATTAAGAGCAAGTTCACACTAGGCGTTTTTTCAGCAGCAAACCCTGATCTCTTGCAGGAAAGAAGCTGCAGAAGAAAAGGCATGTTTTCCCTTGTTTTTGTTGAAGTGTTTTTCATGATTTTTTGTGGCAGTTTTGTCATGCTAGATTTGTCTCTTGTGCATGCTGATAAAGTTTAGTGTTGAGAAAAAAAATCCTATTCCATGGAATGAGGCTTTGGCACAAAAAACGCAGGAAAACATGATCCCTGCGTGTTTGGTGTGTTTTTTCACCACCCATTCGTGTCAATGGGTGAAAAACGATGAAAAAAAACGCTTAAAGTAGTGACATGTTCTATATCCAAAAAAACATGCAAAACACATAATCCTGATGACAAAAAAAAACAATGAGCGTGCATGAGCTTTCTGAAGTCTCATAGACTTTGCTGGTACTGTAAAAAGCAGCTAAAAATTAGTATAAAAACGCCTTGTGTGAACTTAGCCTAAGGGCCCCGTCACACATAGCGACACACCAGCGATCCCGACAACGATATGCACTTGTCAGGATCGCTGGTGTGTCATTACATGATCGCTGTGGGTAGCGTCGCTTAGTTACTGGCTGGTGCAGGGAGCTGGTAACCAAGGTACACATCGGGTTTCCAGGCGCCGGGCGGCGCCTGGATACCCGGTGTACGTTGGATACCAGCGCGCTGCTGCAGGGGAGCTGGTAACCAAGGTACACATCGGGTTCAAAGGCACCGCGCAGCACCTGGAAACCCGATGTGTACCTTGGTTACCAGCTCCCTGCACCAGCAGGCTGGTATCCAACATACACTGTGGGTAACTAAGCGACGTTACCCGCAGTGTCGCTGTCCTGATCGCTGCCTGAGCTGCCTGTTTGGCAGCTCACTTGCGATCATGTAGCGACACACCAGCGATCCTGACAAGTGCATATCGTTGTCAGGATCGCAGGTGTGTCGCTATGTGTGACGGGGCCCTAAATCCTGTTAAGTGGCAATTCCACAGCAGATATGGCACATGGCAGTGAATATACAGGGTTCCTTTGTGTTTTTCTGACATTACATTATTTGTAATATTTATTATGAGAATTGTGAAGTCTATAGTGTATTCTAAACAGAAAAAAAAAAGTTTTTTTTCCCCACTGGCTATTCAGTGCGGATGCTTTGGCAATCCATTGTTGACACCGCTTCTTCCCTATCTGACCACCAACATCATTTCAATATTAGCAGGAAAATAATGATCAGATGAATATTCCCCAATATCCCGAACGGCAGGTATTGATTTTCTTTTGCTGTACATATTCACAAGCCGCCAGAGCCTAATTTCCATGTACATGAGGCTACTGTATGCCCAGCTATCAGTCCTCTCTACTGTGTGCAGGAATCTGCCCGCTCAGCAAACAGCAAGTGTTATGTGAAGCCTCCTGACCACGCTGCCAGCCAACATTCCCTCTGACTACTACTCATAGGAGCAGACTGTTTTGAAATATAAGTCTTCGCTGTGAACAACCACTAGCACACACTACAAACACAAGCAGCCTTCCCTCCTGCCCTCCAGTAACAACTGGCACAGATATCACCCCTCCCCCCCATAGGTGGCATGTATCCCGCCTGGAATTTAGAATGGAATGTGGTTCACAGTTCTATTTGCAGCACATGGTGTTATGGAGCATTCAATACAAAACCCTGCGGAAAATACACGTTAAAGGGGCGCCCAGGATTTAAATATTCAATTTGTTGGGCAAAATCATAAATTTTCATTTGGAATACCGGTAATTAAAAAAAATAAATAAAAATTCCATGTGCCTGAATTTTGCAATTCCATCCTGGTCACAATGTCCACCTTTCCTCAGCTCAACTAGTCACAGTAGGTGAATGTTCTGGGACTTAATTAAAAGAACAGCTTGGGGCACCGTAAATATTTACAAAGAGGAACAACCCCTATCAAAGTCTCACAAGACATGTCACTGATTTGCTGATTGTCGCATACCGTATTTAATGTCCCAGAGGAGAACGGCATGGCTTATAAGACTCCTCACACTGGCATGCCACTCGCCACAAGGAAGAATGTTACCCCTTAGACCCCTAGTCAGAAGCCTCTAATACAGCCAAATCAGATCTCATGGTTTGCACCAAGGAGGAGCAACACCATGAAACACGTCTGCAAATCGAGATTTTGATTTGGCTTTTACCCCAAGTCATATGACAAGGCTCGTTAAAGGGATGATTTTGACTTTTAGAATTGCTTCTTCCAATAGGTGGCGCTAGAGTTCAAGTGCTCTGCAATTTGCATGGTTTCCTGATTGTGACACCAATTTACAATTTGTTTCTATATCCATGGATGTTCTACTGAAAAAAAATTCTGTACGAGTTAAATAAAAGTAGCTGAGCAACTCCCAAATTACATAAAGGCGCCATTTTTGTAGCATGTCCAAAGCAATAAGTAATTGGCCAAACAAGTAGATGTGCCATTAGAGATTTGTTGTACCACACCTGTGGTTGGGATCCCGCAGCTCCTGGCATGGGGTACAGTTATGCATCCAGTTCTGGGGCACAAATACTGAACAGTATGAGGTTTACGCCAAGTCATTTCTAGGAAGATCCTGCACCACTTCTGCCAACATACCCTAATCATTTATTTTATCGTACGTTTCTGATGCACTTTGAGACACGAGAGAAGACAATGGCAAGTGTTAGCACCAGACACAGCCCTATAGTCATGGATGCCGTGCACTCTGCGCTGGGTGTCCACCGGTCAATCTGCAAACAGCACAAAGCATGAACTGGGCCATATTTACATGGCTAGGCGATGAGATGACGGCAATCATACATACCATAATAGTAATAATAAACACTTCTGAGTATAGATGGCCATACACAAGGCCAATGCCAGCCAAACCCACAGACCAAAGTGTGACTGGCAGGTAATCTGTGTATGGTGCCTGACAGTACATGTGTGGGGGTGAAGGACTGCATAGTTGTATTACGGCCCCCATAATCAGATCTTGTCGGGGGAGAGAAGGATAGGCTCAAGTGTATAAGGAGTCAGAGCAGATAGCCATCTAATGTGTATGGCCGGCTTTACAGTCCATTTAGACAATATTTGGCAAAACAGTGTACATACGACTGCTCGCTCCAGACTATCCGCTCGATGTACAAGCCAGGAACAAGCAAGAAAAACACCTGTTTGTCAAGTGATCAGATTCTGTGTGTGCAGAAAAATGATTGGCAACATGTGCACGCGCCATGCCGGACACTGAGGTCGGGAAAAGATCCACACGCCATTGGGAGTGTCCACAAACATTTACAGACAGAGCTGCTGCGGACATTCAAGAGCTGCTGTAAACATTGCGTTCTGGAGAGGGGTCCACATGTCATCCCGAACCACATGTAAATTGAGGGGTTGTCCATGCGCCACCCCAACGTTGCGCAGGCAGGGAGTGCGTACAGGCGCCATCCGACACCGCGCAGGCAGGGAGTGCGTACAGGCGCCATCCCGACACCGCGCAGGCAGGGAGTGCGTACAGGCGCCATCCCGACACCGCGCAGGCAGGGAGTGCGTACAGGCGCCATCCCGACACCGCGCAGGCAGGGAGTGCGTACAGGCGCCATCCCGACACCGCGCAGGCAGGGAGTGCGTACAGGCGCCATCCCGACACCGCGCAGGCAGGGAGTGGACAGGCGCCATCCCGAACCACAGCAATGCAGGGAGTTGGTACAGGCGCCATCCCGACACAGCGCAGGCAGGGAGTGCGTACAGGCGCCATCCCGACACCGCGCAGGCAGGGAGTGCGTACAGGCGCCATCCCGACACCGCGCAGGCAGGGAGTGCGTACAGGCGCCATCCCGACACCGCGCAGGCAGGGAGTGCGTACAGGCGCCATCCCGACACCGCGTCAGGCAGGGAGTGCGTACAGGCGCCATCCCGACACCGCGCAGGCAGGGAGTGCGTACACGCGCCATCCCGACACCGCGCAGGCAGGGAGTGCGTACACGCGCCATCCCGACACCGCGCAGGCAGGGAGTGCGTACAGGCGCCATCCCGACACCGCGCAGGCAGGGAGTGCGTACACGCGCCATCCCGACAACGCGCAGGCAGGGAGTGCGATACACGCGCCATCCCGACACGCGCAGGCAGGAGTGCGTACAGCGCCATCCCGACGACCGCGCAGGCAGGGAGTGCGTACAGGCGCCATCCCGACACCGCGCAGGCAGGGAGTGCGTACAGCGCCATCCCGACACCGCGCAGGCAGGGAGTGCGTACAGGCGCCATCCCGACACCGCGCAGGCAGGGAGTGCGTACACGCGCCATCCCGACACCGCGCAGGCAGGGAGTGCGTACACGCGCCATCCCGACACCGCGCAGGCAGGGAGTGCGTACAGCGCCATCCCGACAACGCGCAGGCAGGGAGTGCGTACACGCGCCATCCCGACACCGCGCAGGCAGGGAGTGCGTACACGCGCCATCCCGACAACGCGCAGGCAGGGAGTGCGTACAGCGCCATCCCGACACCGCGCAGGCAGGGAGTGCGTACACGGCGCCATCCCGACAACGCGCAGGCAGGGAGTGCGTACACGCGCCATCCCGACAACGCGCAGGCAGGGAGTGCGTACACGCGCCATCCCGACACCGCGCAGGCAGGGTGGGTTGTCACGCGCCATCCCGACACGCGCAGTCAGGGGGTTGTCACGCGCCATCTCAGCCTGTACGCCATCTGATTTACTAGATCTGTCTGTCAGAGCAGATATTCTCACCACCTTACACATGCTGAACCTGAGCCGTCCCAGCTGCTGTGAGGCTAGGATGCAGCGCATGCTGGGAGATGTGGTTCCCCAGGCTGTACCCCCATGGCGCTGCCCCTCCCCTGCACACAGGCCTCTCCTCCTCATACTTACGAAGCGCTTTAACTTTTTCTCCGGCGGAGATTTCCGCAGCCATCCCGAGCACACCACCTCTCCGCCGCCGCCCGCTCCTCCGCCGCCTCCCGAGCTCATCATCATGGTTCTCCGCAGAGTGTCCGCTCCTGAAGGACCCGGGCTCCGGGCTCACAGCCGCGTCCGCTCCCGGTACCAGGAAACTTCAGGGAAACTTTCAGCGCCGACTCCTATTACTGGAGACGGATCCGGGACTGAGCGGTGGATCGCGCCCCGCTCCTCTCCCTTCAGGAATCGCTGGGCGGTCGATCGACCGGTCTCTTCCGCCTCGTCTTCCTTCGGCCACAAGTTTCCCCCCCACACCCCTCTGAATAACAGTGGACCGGTCTCCCCCTTCGCCTGGACCGTGGAAAAGGAGCCGTGCACTGGTCCCGGGCGGGGGTGAGCCGCTCTATGTCCCGTCTTCTTGAGATATCGCAGGGGATAAATTACGGCAGAGACACATTTTTTTCTTTCCCAACTGTGAATCTGTTTGTTCCTCCTTCTCCCTGTTTTCTTTTCCCTCCTCTTCTCCTCCGCCCCTCGGTGTCAGCGCCGGCCCGCTCCCTCCCAGCGGCCGGTCCCGCCTTCTTCCCTCAGGAGCCGCGCGCAGTGCCTCAGTGCGCGTCACCTCAGCGTTACCTGCGGTGCTGCAGCTGCCGCGTCACACGGTGCGGGCACACTGTCCCAAAGTCACCTCATCACTGTATTACTGTCCGGTCATTGAGACTATGAGCTCCATGATGTGGACCCTGCAGGCATTGTCTAAACATGGATGTCCTGGGAATAGGAAGGTCACAGAATGCCCAAGATTCGGGTTCGGCCGTACATCCCACTTCATAGTATTCGGGTGTGTTCACACTGCGTTTGTTTCTAGCGTTTGCATTGGACAAGCTTTCGAGGTTTTTTTTATACGCTTCAGACTTCCAAAAGACACCAAGTGGATAAAATAAATGACGTGGCCATTCTTCTGGTGGTTCCACCGAGGAAGATGGTCAATGCGCACAACACAAGTCAATGGGAAGACGCCTGTGCGGAACTCCAGCTTTTCTTCATTGAGTTAAAAAAATGCAAAAAAACAACACTCAGTAGACGACCAAAAGAAGTGAAAAAAAAAGATGCTCCAAGTTTACTAACCTACGATACAATACACTTTATTGATCCGGGGGAAATTACAGTACTACAGCAGCAATACAAACAGCAATACATAACATATTAGGACACAAATCTTGCACAGGTATACCAACATTACATAATAAATAAAAGTGTGTAGTTCAGGTGTATATAAGACAATGTTAATTGACATTAGTACACCAGCCATCAGTCATTATTTTCTACCACCCTTAGGAATTATTATACATCCCCATAGCAGTAGGTACAAACGATTTCCTGAATTTCTCCTTCTTGCACCTTAATAGGATTAGACGGCTGCTGAATGTGCTCTTCTGCTTCAGAACAGCTCGTATAGGGTGTGTGTATTATTGTTCATTATAGCCCTACACTTCTTCTGAATTCTATCCTCCAATACCTCCTCAAAAGAGTCCAGATAGAGGCCAACAGCCGCACTTGCCTTGATAAGTTTGTTGAGCTTATTAGCGTCAGCTACTCGCACACCACTGCCCCAGCAAATGAGAGCAAAAAAGATGGCGCTTGCTACAACGGACTGGTAGAACATCTCCAGCATTTTACTGCACACATTGAACGACCTGAGCTTCCGCAGAAAGTACAGTCTGCTCACTCCCTTCTTGTGAACCTTCTCTGTATGACACCTCCAATCAAGTTTACTGTCAAGGTGAACCCCCAAATATTTGTAGCTCTCAACAATCTCAACCTCCTGGCCAGCAATGGTGATCGGTAAGTAATCCTCCCTTTTCCTTCTATAATTCACCACCATCTCCTTGGTTTTCTTTACATTTAGTTCTAGACAGTTAGTCTGACACCAATCCACAAAGTCAGAAACCACCCTTCTATATTCCTCCTCCCCCCGGCCCCCCACAATGCCCCCTACAATCACGGAGTCATCTGAGAATTTTTGGAGGTGATAAAAATCAGATTTATACTGAAAGTCAGCTGTATACAATGTGAAGAGGAAGGGTGACAGCACTGTACCCTGAGGGGCTCCAACACTGCTCCGTACACTGCCAGATACCACCTCCCCCATCCTTACAAACTGCGGCCTGTCTGTCAGGTAGTCACTTATCCAGTTCACCATCCCCTCATCTACCGCCATAGCAGTCAACTTATTACGTAGTAAGAGCGGCTGTAGGGTATTGAAAGCACTTGAGAAGTCAAAGAACATGGCGCGCACTGGAGTTCCATCATTGTCCAAGAGTAAATGTATTGTATGTAGCAGAGACACTACGGCATCATCCATCCCCAATCTCTGCTGGTACGCAAACTGCAGGGGGTCAGTGTAGGCCCTCACCCTCGGGCACAAGTAGGCGAGTATTATTCTCTCCAAGGACTTCATAGCATGCGATGTTAAGGCCACTGGACGATAGTCATGTAGGGAAGTTGGAAAAGTGGTCTTCCACAGTTCTGGTACCCCCTGTGATTGAAGGCTCCAGTTAAACAGGTGCTGGAAGACAGTACACAGTTGGTTTGCACATGCTCTGAGGACACGTGGGCTGAGGCCATCAGGCCCAGCTGGTTTGCCAATAACAAGTCTGCTAAACTGTCTTCTCACATCGCTTTGGGAGACAGTGAAAGCAGGCAGCTTATCCCCCAATGTCAATGCTGCAGATCTTTTCCCGGATCCATCCCCCATTTCTGATGACACTGTGCTTGTGTTGGTGAATCTGTTGAAAAACTCATTCATTTCATTAGCCCAGGGCAGATCCACTTCCCCATGCTCCGACTTTGCCTTAAAGGGAATCTGTCACCCTAAATTGGCGGGATATTTAAATGATGGCAGTCAGGTCAGGTGGGCGGTGTTTTGGGTACTTCCCTTAACATGTTGTTTGCCGCTGTCTCCATTATTTCTGGGAATTGTAGTCGTTGCCCTCCATATAACGCGCCTGCGCATTGCAATCTGCGGGCAAAGCATACTGCGCGTGCGCAATTCAAGATTGCAATGCGCAGGCGCGTTATATGGAGGGCAACTACTACAATTACCAGAAATAATGGAGACAGCGGCGAACAACATGTTAAGGCAAGTACCCAAAACACCGCCCATCTGACCTGACTGCCATCATTTAAACATCCTGCCAATTTAGGGTGACAGATTCCCTTTAAACCAAGTTAGCTGATTCATGCCCGACCACACCTCCATGGAATTGTTCTGTGACAATTTATTTTCTAGTTTAATTCGGAACGCCTCACAGGCATTCTTAATTTTCCCCTTTAAGTCCCTTTGTATCAATTTCAGTTTCTTAAGGTACTGCCACACTAAACAATCCCGCTAGCGATCACAATAACGACGCATACTAATGCGATCGCTAGCGGGATTGTTTCTATATCGCTAAATGCGGCCACATTTAGCGATATAGTTAACGACGCTATCGCCGTTAGCGATCTTCTTAACGACTTTAGCGGTACAAAAGTACCGCTAAATCGCTAAGAAAAGGTGCCACACAGCGATTAGATACTTACCCAGCGGGAGCGCCGACGAGAAAATAGGGTCCGGAACGATTCCAGCGACGAGCGAGATCACAGCAGGAAGCTCGTCGCTGGAAGCTGCCGCACTGAACAACATCGCTAACAGGATCGCTAAATAGTGACGTTTTTTAGCGATCCCGTTAGCGATATTGTTTAGTGTGGCATACCCTTTAGTAAATGTGTTTTAATTCTTTTGTAATCCAAGGCTTGTTGTTTGCATATCATCAAATCTTTTTAGCTGGTACAACAGTGTCAGTACAAAAATTTATATAATCCGTTACTCGCCCGACAATATCATTTACATCATCATGCTCTCCCCTGTCGCATATCACCTCCCAGTCTGTGAGGTCAAAACAGTCTCGTAGAGCCTCTTCTGCCGCTGGAGTCCACTTCCTAATTAATTTTATTGTGGCTGGCTGTTTACTGACAACAGGTTGGTATGATGGAGACAATAGTATGAGGTTGTGGTCTGATTTCCCCAGAGGGGGTAATGCAGACGATGAATAGGCGTCTTTAACATTCGCATAGAGGAGATCCAATATACTGCTGTCTCTTGTGGCACATTTTACATATTGATAGAACTTTGCAAGAGCCTTTGAGATCATGGCCTGTTAAAGTCCCCAGAGATTACAGTTAACGAGTTTGGGTGCTTTGTCTGAATGCGGTCTAACACCCCTGACAATACTTCCCCAGCCGCCTCTTGGTTTGCGGATGGAGGGATATACAGGACTACTGTAATGCAAATGGGAAATTCTCTGGGTAAATAGTAGGGCCTGAGGCCAACTGCTAAGAGTTCAATGTTTTGACTGCAGTAACTTTCCTTAACAGTAATATGACGCTGATTGCACCATCTGTTATTAATGTGTAATATCACCCCACCACCCTTCTTCTTACCAGACTTAGCTTTGTCTCTATCAGCCCGGACCATGTGAAACCCTGGAATCAAAACACTTGAATCAGGAACATCCCCATGTAACCAGGTTTCTGTGAAGCACATGAGACTGCATTCCTTGAACTCCATCTGGGTTTTACACAGAGCTAGAAGTTCATCCGTCTTATTTCCCAGCGAGCGTACATTACCCATGATAATGGATGGGACTGCAGGTTTAAACCTTCTTCTCCTGGACTTCACCTTTTTTCCTGCTCTGCAGCCTCTGAAAGGTCTCCACACTTCACGGGGAATAAGTGGTATGTCCGCAGCTGTAGTAGCCTTCATCCTGCTCAGCTCCAGAAGTCGATCCTTTGAATACACAACACGTTTAGTGACAGACTTAGGGGCAACCAGCACATCAGTGTCCCTGTCCTTTGCTCCAGTCCGCGCCATATCTGACTGTTTCCAGTGTTCTCCTCTGTACACGGATGGCTGCATCAGTAACCAACAAGGTTGAAGCTGTGTGTATTGTGGAACTGTAGCTGGTAGTGGTTGCATTAGATTCATGTCCATGGGTGTGTCGCATTACTTGTATCCATTTAGGAGTTGCATGTACCTGTAGGGGAATGTACGTAGTAGTGGCAGATCCAGGTGCTGATCCAGCGCTGCGTGTCCAGAAGCAGTTGGTTGTATGGGTGAATGGTTTCCACCTTCCCACAATGGTCCGTCATACAGGAACAGTGCGATCCACAGAGTATAAACCATCCATCAATCCGCGGTTGCAAATTAGGAGTCCATAAAGGTACCAAAGCCAGTAGAAAGTCCAAAAGAATGTCCAAAATGACAGACAACATACAGAGACAAAAGAAACAAAAGAGTAGCTGCTGCTGCAATAGGCTGCCAGTAGCACGGCGCCTTGTTATATCCTCTGACTTGCAGAGAGCAGACAGACACGAAAAGTCTCTAGTGAAAAGGAGCAATTCCCAAAGCATCTCTGGCTTGAAAAAGACATAATGTGAACACACCCTTAAGGGTATGCCACACTAAACGAGATCGCAAACGAGATCACTAAAACGTCACTATTTTGCAATCTCGTTAGCGACCTCGTTGTGTGTGGCATGTAGCAACGATGTGGCCCCTGCTGTGATGTCGCTGATCGTTCATTAGAGTTCTGGACCGTTTTTTGATCATTGGCGTCCCGCTGGTGAGCCTGAATCGCTGTGTTTGGCACCTTTTGCGAACGACGAGCAACCTCGTTTGTGACGCATATGACTGTTTTGCGTCACGGAGTGGATCGCAATATATGTAAGTTCTCTTTTGCGTCACAGAGAGGATCGCAGAAGTTGCAAAGCAGGCTAGCAGGACGCAGAGAGCAGGAGCGATGCTGGAAATTTCTATGAATCAGAAGTGCTCAGTACATGCTAATGGCGTCCTAACGACCGCCAAAGTCGTTAAAGAGATCGCTGACCGCTGATGAGTCGTTTTTGAGATCTCCTGTTTGGCAGCTACTAGCGACCTAAAAGAGATCACAAAAACGATCTCGTTAGCTTGCGTCGTTATTGATATCACTAACGAGATCGCTAAGTGTGGCAGTACCTTTAGGATGTGTGGATTTTGGAGTGGATTCACTATATACTATATGTTACCTCCTAAAGTGTTTTTTCTGTGGTGAAGAAGGTCCATTATTCAAGTAAGGCCGGAGTCACACTTGAGAGTGTGCTGCGAGTCTCTCACATCTACACCCGGCACTGCCGCCGGCACTTGGGACCAGAGTGTGCGGCTGCATAGCAATACATGCAGCCGCACGCTCTGGTCCAAGTGTCGGGTGTTGATGCAAGAGACTCGCGCCACACTCGCAAGTGTGACACCGGCCTAAAAGATGCCTCAGGAAACTCCTTTTCTCTGGAGTTTTGTAAACCTCTTTTGTAGCGTTTTGGGGGTTTCCTCAGCATTTTTTGTCCTGGCGTATTTTTCCCCCAGTGTTTTTTTGTAAGAGGTTGTCCATTACTTGGACAAACCCTTCTTAATCTCTCTGTTTTCCCCCTGTAAGAGGAGTGTGAAGCCAGCGATGATTAGCTGCAGGGATCATGCGACTAAGGCTGGTTTCACATTAGCGTATCTGTGCGCAGCGTATGATCCGCATGCGCCACGCGTACCTATGTTTAACATTGTGTACGCAGGGACATGCGTTTGCATCAGTTTGCATGCAGTTGCGGTGTCCAGCGGACGCAACATATTGCATTTTTTAAGGCGTCAATTATGCACAGTCATGCGCATATGGATGTGTGTGGCCCAGCTGCGCTTGGTACACATGTTCCCAGGAGTATGCACAGAAAGGTAATCACAAATACCTGATAAGCACACAACACTTGACATTTTTCCTGGTTCCACCAGAGGGAGCCCTTGAGACAGCAGTGAGATAAAGACAATCTAGTTGAAAGTTAGGTAGTCGTTGTGTTACCTCAGGAGGAGCAGACACGACATCTCGGTACGGAGTTACCTCAGGAGAAGCTGACATCTACTGCTGCCTGTGCTCATATTAAGGTGTGTGTAGGACGACAGGCGAGTGGACAAAGGGAAAGAGTGACCGAGGTGATATAGCAACGATAGCTGCCTCCACTCTACACAACCAGACACCGGGTCCGAAGCTTGCTAGAACCTTCACGGCTAGTGGGAGAAAACCGGAATCCCTGCTGGACTTCAGGTCGCAGAGGGGCCCTATAGTGCTGATACGTAACCGGGGTTAGGAAGACGGGGGTCTGGCAGGTACCGCCATAAAGACACTGTTCTGTCCACACAAAGGCCTCATCACAAGATCAGCCGGGCGTAGAAAGGAGAAGGAGTTAAACTTGGCTTCATGCAGGTTGGAAACTCACACATTAAGAAGTAAGGAGGCCTTAAACCTACACAGTGATTACCTGGATGTGCATCCTCCACCCTGAGCAGCTTCCCGGGACATACCTGCAACCATCACCAGTAAAGGTATGGAAAGAGACTGATTTGTGTGTGACTGCCTTATTGCTTGCACCCCTGCACCGCCATATACTTAGAGGGACTAGTCTTACCTGTGGAGGACTTGACATCTTGCTGCCCAGTAACAACCCCTCTGAGGATTCTCCCTGCAGCGCTGGTCACCCTGATCAGAAACCACAGGTGGCATCGCGAACAATTATTACAATCCCCTGTAAATGTCCCCCTTTGTATGAGCGCCCAGGGCAACGGACCGAGCTGTGCTACTTGTGACATTCCCCATGGACTTCAATGGGCTCGGTGCCGAGTACCCCATAACCCTGGTGTTGTGCGACTCATCTACGTGCGTCAAAACAGTGCATTACTGTCTATGGGAACACATTGGTACGCAAGGACATGCATACACATGCGTACTTCAGAATGAGCAGGTCCAGGAAATGATTTCACCACTTGCTAATTGACAGCTGTATAAAAGGAAGAGTAGATACTGCAAGGCCATTACTCTCCAAACTCTGCGTGTGAGCACAAGACTGGCTATGTAAGGCTACTTTCACACATCAGTTTTTTGACGTCAGGCGCGATCTGGCGTCGCACCGGAGCGCCAGATCCGACATTTCAGTTCGCCGGATACGGTGTTTAAAAAAAAAAGGCCGGATCGCGCCTGACGTAAAAAAACTGATGTGTGAAAGAGGCCTTAGTATACTGTAGAAGCTTTGAAAATGTCTGTCTGTCTGTCTCTGCAGTCTGTACTCTGTACTAATTTTTTTTTCTGTTCCTTGTAGACTGGTTGCTGCTCCGGTCACGGACTACTGTTGTGGCTTGCTTCTCCTGTCCAGGATTTCTCCGTCCCGGTGGTGTGGTATTGGCCCTTCAGTTCTCCTGTCCAGGATTTCTCTGTCCTGGTGGTGTGGTATTGGCCCTTCAGTTCTTGTATCCAGGATTTCTACGTTCTGGTGCTGTGGTACTGACCCTCATTTCTCCTGTCCAGGATTTCTCCGTCCCGGTGCCGTGCTGCAGTCCCAGTTCTGTGCTGCCTGACTGCTGCGCTGTTGGACTACTGCCTGTAATGTAAGTATTGGTGTCCATTGTGTTTTTAATTTTTTTTTTTTTTTTTTGGCTCTTAACAAGTTTAATTTTTCTTATCTGTTCTTTTCTGTAGTGTTTCACTTGACTGCTGCCTGCTATTCCAACATGTCCTCCAGTGAAGCTTTCCAGAGTGGACATGACACTGATTATGTAATCACATTTGATATACTGATTGGTATGTATTGACTGGCAATACTATACATGTGGTAAATCATGTATTTTCTTTACAGGAACCTAACAGGAGCAGTCAAGTGGAAATGAATCTTGCCAGGGTCGTCGGCCTCAAGTTTCTGAGAAGGAAAGACGGGGTGTAAGTAGTCTTTTCATTATCAGAGTTGTAATTGAAATTGTTTTCAATTTTACATACCAATTCTTTTTTTTCTTTTTTTTTTTTATTTGATCTGGTTCCACAACATGAGGAAGGCAAACCAGAGATTGATAACTACCAACTCCTTCACTCTGTGCAAGAGCGAGCAGCGTTGTGGGACCCCCGTGATCGTAATCATTCCGACTCTGCATTGACTCGACGACTCTGGGAAGAAGTGGCAAGATAGCTGCTGGCTGATTGGGACCGTGCCACGACACATGCCAGAAAGAATTTTCGTAAGTATTGCAATGTGGTCTGACGCGGCAGTGAACCTGGTAATGTAGGTGCATTGATTTACAATGATTGATGAAGGATCACTTCAATAAGGACATGAGGAGGTTTGGGTTAAAAGTGGTGCTGCTCCATCGCTCAGAAAATATAAATACCATTGTCTACTTTCGTTTCTGAGGCCTTTGCTTGGTCAGCGAACGTGAGTATCTTTAGTGTTGTCTTACTATAGTAAAAAAAATATTGTTTATATAAATGTTTTTCATTTATTTTCCACACAGAACCTGGTACAACACAACCTGGATCGTCCTCAGTTGGAGCGGCCCCTCATCGACCAGCCACTGAACAGGCCCAATCCCAATCATCCACCAGCAATGGAGAAACCAGGCTGGGGAACAGGCAGCAGGTCCATATGGTTTTCCCCTCTCCCAGCCCTCTGCCACTGGTTTTGTTGGGTCTTCTCGTCAGCAGCAGAGGGCCTGGGAGAGGCCAGTCATGCCCGAGTTTCTTCACTTAGGCTCGATCTTCCGGGATGGGATGAAGGCGGTTTTAGAAAGACTGGATAGTGGGTTCACTCAGGTGAACACACTTTTCCATGAAGTCCACAGACGCCTTGACCACCTGGAAGCCGACCATCATAGACCGGTGCAACAATTTTTTTTCATCAATAGAGCGGTGCGTGCCAGAAAACCTAACCCCTGATCTCCAGCTGAACGTGATGCCAGGCTGCTTACAGCCAGGCATTGCAACAGTCCCGATATCAGCAGCAGGCACAAACTTCGTTTCCTACAGGTCAACAAGGGCCAGCACAGCAGCAGTGGCAGAATCCTCCAGCAACTTTCCAAACATCTCAAGGACTGGGATACCCGTCTGCTCAACAACCGATGACAGCGCAAGTGACCAATCCACCACCGCTGGACATTAGGACTGTTCTTACAGTACCCAGCTACACCACGCAGCCAAGTGCAGCAGCCATGCAGCCTTCAACTTCCACCATGCAGCCGAGTGCAGCAGCCATGCAGCCTTCAACTTCCACCATGCAGCCGAGTGCAGCAGTCTTCAACTTCCACCATGCAGCCGAGTGCAGCAGCCTTCAACATCAACAACGCAACCAAGTGCAGCACCCCAGGAACAGGGAAAAACAAAATGCCGCGGAACCAGCAAAACAGCCAGGAAAAGAAAAGTTTGCAAGAAACATTACCAACCACCTCCACCCTCACCTCCCAATGTGTCTCCATTTCCAACTCGGTCCCCACCTTCCCTTTGTTCTCTCCCTTCCAATGTGTCAATCCCTTCCAATTTGTTTTCCACTCCCAATGTGTCCTCTTCCCTCAGTGTTACATCTGCTGCCAATATATCTGACCCAATCCTCCAATTAAGTGCCACTTACCCTGTAACAACTTCCCCAGCCACTCCTAGCCAATCCTCACATCCCGACACCACCCAGGTCCACAATATCACACCATCGGGCAGACCACGAAAGTAAACCTCATTTTTTTTTACTGTATTTATTTTAACCCCTTCCCGACCCATGACGCCACGTAGGCGTCATGAAAACCTGTGCCAATCCGACCCATGACGCCTATGTGGCGTCATGAAAGGATCTCGTCCCTGCGGGCCGGGAGACCGGGGTCACTCAAAGGTCACCCGACCCGCAGTTACAGGACCCTTTGTGCTTCACCACAGGGGGGTTGGCTTAACCCCCCCGTGGCCACGATCGCTCTGATTGGCTGTTAAAAGTGAAACAGCCAATCAGAGCAATGTGTAATATTTCACCAATTTAATTGATGAAATATTACAATCCAGCCATGGCCGATGCTGCAATAGCATCTGCCATGGCTGGAGACCGAGCCCTGACCCCCCCCACACCGAGTCACGGCGGTGATCGGCCGCCGCCACCGAAAGATGGCAGCGATCGGTCACCGCCGTCACTTACAGCTCCCCTCCTCTTTTGGTCCACTGCCCCCACTTCCTATCCCCCCCCCAGCCTTCCGACCCCCCTACTCACCTCTCCCGATCCACCGATGTCCCACGATCGGGCCCGGCGTCCGCCCGGGCCTCTTCATGGGCGCCGCCATATTGGAAAATGGCGGGCATGCGCATGCCCGCGGCGCGTGCGCAGCCCCCCCAGTGTTCAAAAATTTATTTTGATCACTGTGATAAACTGTCACAGTGATCAAAATAAAAAAAAGTAAATGAACCCCCCTTTATCATAGGTAGGGACAAATAAAAAAAAAATAAAGAATTTTTTTTTTTTTTTCCTAGCGGATTTTGCTGCTGATCCGCAGCTGATTTTGCTGCGGATCCGCGGCGGATATCGCTGCTGATCCGCGGCGGATTTCGCTGCTGATCCGCGGCGGATTTCGCTGCTGATCCGCGGCGGATTTCGCTGCTGATCCGCGGCGGATTTCGCTGCTGATCGGCGGCGGATTTCACTGCTGATCCGCGGCGGATTTCGCTGCTGATCGGCGGCGGATTTCGCTGCTGATCCGCGGCGGATTTCGCTGCTGATCGGCGGCGTATTTCGCTGCTGATCCGCGGCGGATTTCGCTGCGGATCCGGACTGATTTCGCTGCGGATCCGCGACTGATTTCGCTGCGGATCCGCGACTGATTTCGCTGCGGATCCGCGGCGGATTTCGCTGCTGATCCGCGGCGGATTTCGCTGCTGATCCGCGGTGGATTTCGCTGCGGATCCGCGGCTGATTTCGCTGCTGATCCGCGGCGGATTTCGCTGCTGATCCGCGGCGGATTTCGCTGCTGATCCCGGCGGATTTCCCTGCTGATCCGCGGCGGATTTCGCTGCTGATCCGCGGCGGATTTCGCTGCTGATC
Source organism: Oophaga sylvatica (assembly GCA_033576555.1). NCBI lineage: Eukaryota > Metazoa > Chordata > Amphibia > Anura > Dendrobatidae > Oophaga > Oophaga sylvatica. Next base: position 185,670,570 of record JARQOD010000001.1, on the reverse strand, counting down.
CGCGGCGGATTTCGCTGCTGATCCGCGGCGGATTTCGCTGCTGATCCGCGACTGATTTTGCTGCTGATCCGCGGCTGATTATCTGCTGATTCATCTGCGCTAGCGGGTATAGCATAACGCGATCGCGTTATGCTATACCGTTACCAGCCGGTCAACGCTACGTGTTGAACGGGCTGGTAAAACGCAATATGAACCCAGCCTTAGGGTTAGAACTAGGGTTAGGGTTAGCATTAGGGCTAAGGTTAGAATTACGGTTAGGGTTGGAATTTGGGTTAGGGTTGGAATTAGGGTTAGGCTTGTAGTTAGGTTTATGGTTAGAGTTGGGATTAGGGTTAGGGGTGTGTTGGGGTTAGGGTTATGATTAGGGTTTGTATTAGGGTTAGGTGTGTGTAGGCAGTTAGGGGTGTGTTGGGGTTAGGGTTGGAGTTAGAATTGAGGGGTTTCCACTATTTAGGCACATCAGGGGGTCTCCATACGCGACATGGCGCCACCATTGATTCCTGCAAATTTTGCGTTCAAAAGTCAAACAGTGCTCCCTTTATTCCAAGCCCCGACGTATGCCCAAACAGTGGTTTATCCCCACATATGAGGTATCAGCGTACTCGGGAAAAATTGCACAACAACTTTGGGGGTTCTAATTTCTCCTGTTAACATTGGGAAAAAGAATTGGGGACTAAAAATTATTTTTGTGGAAAAAAAATGATTTTATATTTTCACGGCTCTGCGTTATAAACTTCTGTGAAGGACTTGGAGATTCAAAGTGCTCACCACACATCTAGAGGAGTTCCTTGGGGGATCTAGTTTCCAAAATGGGGTCACTTGTGGGGAGTTTCTACTGTTTAGGCACATCAGTGACTCTGCAAACGTAACATGACGCCCGAAGACCATTCCATCAAGTGGGCATTTCAAAAGGTCACTACTTCCCATCCGAGCCCCGACGTGTGCCCATACAGTAGTTTTCTCCCACATATGGGATATCAGCATACTCAGGACAAATTGGACAACAACTTTTGGGGTCTAATTTCTCATGTTACCCTTGCGAAAATAAAAAAATTGGGGACTAAAAGATCCTGATTGTGGAAAAAATATGATTTTTTTATTTTCATGCCCGGGCGTTATAAACTTCTGTGTAGCCCTTGGGGGTTCAAAGTGCTCACCACACATCTAGATAAGTTCTTTGCGGTGTCTAGTTTCCAAAATGGGGTCACTTGTGGGGAGTTTCTACTGTTTAGGCGCATCAGGGGCTCTGCAAACGTAACAAGATGCCCGCAGACCATTCCATCAAGTTGGCATTTCAAAGCGTCACTACATCCCTTCCGAGCCCTGACGTGTGCCCAAACAGTGGTTCCCCCCCACATATGGGGTACTAGCGTACTCAGGACAAACTGGACAACAACTTTCGGGGTCCAATTTCTCCTGTAACCATTGTGAAAATAAAAATAGTGGGCTAAAAAATCATTTTTTGAGAAAAAAAAATGATATTTTATTTTCACGGCTCTGCGTTATAAACTTCTGTAAAGCACCTGGGGGGTTCAAAGTGCTCACTATGCATCTAGATAAGTTCCTTAGGGCGTCTAGTTTCCAAAATGGGGTCACTTGTGGGGGAGCTCCAATGTTTAGGCACACAGGAACTCTCCAAATGCGACATGGCAACCGCTAAATATTCCAGCATATTTTCATTCAAAAAGTCAAATGGCGCTCCTTCCCTTCTGAGCCCTGCCGTGCGCCCAAACAGTGGTTTATGACCACAATGAGGTATCTGTGTACTCAGGAGAAATTGCCCAACAAATTTTAGATCCAATTTATACTGTTGCCCATGTGAAAATGAAAAAAACTGAGGCTAAAAGAAAATTTTTGTGAAAAAAAAGTACTTTCTTTTTTTTACGGATCAATTTGTGAAGCACCTGGGGGTTCAAAGTGCTCACTATGCATCTAGATAAGTTCCTTAGGGGGTCTAGTTTCCAAAATGGGGTCACTTGTGGGGGAGCTCCAATGTTTAGGCACACAGGGACTCTCCAAATGCGACATGGCAACCGCTAAATATTCCAGCATATTTTCCATTCAAAAAGTCAAATGGCGCTGCTTCCCTTCTGAGCCCTGCCATGCGCCCAAACAGTGGTTTATGACCACATATGAGGTATCTGTGTACTCAGGAGAAATTGCCCAACAAATTTTAGGATCCAATTTATACTGTTGCCCATGTGAAAATGAAAAAACTGAGGCTAAAAGAAAATTTTTGTGAAAAAAAAAGTACTTTCTTTTTTTACAGATCAATTTGTGAAGCACCTGGGGGTTCAAAATGATCACTATGCATCTAGATAAGTTCCTTAGGGGGTCTAGTTTCCAAAATGGGGTCACTTGTGGGGGAGCTCCAATGTTTAGGCACACAGGGACTCTCCAAATGTGACATGGCAACCGCTAAATATTCCAGCATATTTTCCATTCAAAAAGTCAAATGGCGCTCCTTCCCTTCTGAGCCCTGCCGTGCGCCCATACAGTGGTTTATGACCACATATGAGGTATCTGTGTACTCAGGAGAAATTGCCCAACAAATTTTAGGATTTATTTTATCCTGATGCCCATGTAAAAATGAAAAAATTGATGCTAAAAGAAAATTTTTGTTGGAAAAATTAAAATGTCCATTTTTTCCTTACACGTTGCTTTAGTTCCTGTGAAGCACCTGAAGGGTTAATAATCTTCTTGAATGTAGTTTTGAGTAGCTTGAGGGGTGCAGTTTTTATAAAGGTGTCACTTTTGGGTATTTTCTGCCATATAGACCCCTCAAAGTGACTTCAAATGTGAGGTGGTCCCTAAAAAAAATGGTTTTGTAAATTTTGCTGTAAAAATGAGAAATCGCTGGTCAACTTTTAACCCTTATAACTTCCTAACAAAAAAAAATGTTGTTCCCAAAATTGTGCTGATGTAAAGTAGACATGTGGGAAATGTTATTTATTAACTATTTTGTGTCACATAACTCTCTAGTTTAACAGAATAAAAATTAAAAATTTGAAAATTACAAAATTTTCAAAATTTTCGCCAAATTTCCATTTTTTTTCACAAATAAACGCAAAAATTATCGACTTAAATTTACCACTAACATGAAGCCCAATATGTCACGAAAAAACAATCTCAGAATCGCTAGGATCCGTTGAAGCGTTCCTGAGTTATTACCTCATAAAGGGACACTGGTCAGAATTGCAAAAAATGGCAAGGTCTTTAAGGTCAAAATAGGCTGGGTCTTGAAGGGGTTAAATTAAACATTTTTTGGTTTTATTTTGGTTAATAAAAATTCTTTTATTTCACAATCCCTGTGTTTTCTTTATCTATTTAAACGTGTGTATTGTTAAGTGAAGTATTAACGGGTGTTACAGTCAAGGTGTTTAGTATTAAAGTTACAGTAAAGGTGTTAGTATTAAAGTCAGCAAACATTACAGGTGCATTTAACTTATTAGCGGCTTAAACCATTTTGTCTTGCCATGCCACGTTCAATATCCAAAACAAAGTATGCAGCAATTTTATCCCTCATTTGGGCAACTTCCACTGTAGTCCTCAGAGGGTGATCTTGGTAACCCCGCAGTGTGGTAGCAACAGGTTCATCAAGTTCTAAGTGTTGTCGCTCTTTCACCAGGATGTAATTGTGCAGAACAACACACGATTTCACAACCTCATCAATTGTCTCAGTTTTTAGATTGATGGCTGTTCCTAAAATGCGCCATTTAGATACCAGCAATCCAAAGGCACACTCCACAGTTCTTCGTGCCCTTGTCAGTCGATAGTTATAAATCCTTTTGGTGTGATTCAAGTCTCGACTTGAGTACGGTTTTATGAGGTTGGCACACATTTGAAACGCCTCATCCCCAACCACATCAAATGGCATTGGCGGTCCTTCAGTGTTTGAAAGAGGTCGTGGCTGTGGAAAATTTAAAACATTACAATACAAACGTTGGCCCATGTCAGTTTTTGAAAGTCTGTGAGTCATTTCCTCGTCCAAATGAGTCCACAGCGACAAATCAACAGTCAGCATCTGCAATCACCATGAGAACAGTCGAAAAGTATTTTCTGTAATTGAAATACACTTCCAGCAGATTTCATAATCCGAATGTGTTTGCCGTTCACAGCCCCCAAACAATTTGGAAGATTACAAATGTCCTGGAATTTTGCAGCATTTTCCAGCCAAAGTTCAGTTGTGGGTTGGGGGTGGAATTCATCACGCAAAACATCACACAAAGCACGGCAGGTGTCTCCAACAATCCCAGAAACTGTGGACACTCCAATCTGGAATTGAAAATGTAGAGATGATAAGGTCTCTCCGGTAGCCAGGAATCTGCCGAACAAAAAATGGGAAAAAAAAAATCAGTACATGGCTTTTAGAACAATCATATTGATGACAGGTCTTTCTTTTTCAAATATACGTACCTCAAGGTCACCAACAGACGTTCCTCAGCAGTAATTGCTCGACGTAGCTGTGTGTCCTTCCTGGTGATGGATCCTCGGACACTTAGCACCAAGTCATGGAAGCTCTGTTCCGACATTCTCGTGTACTCGAAAAACTTCTCAGGATTTTCACGCAGCTCTGTGTACAACGAGTGGTAGGCTCCACTGCTTACTCGGAATTCAACAATGGGGTGTTGCCAGTAGCGACGACGACGTCTTCTCCGTCTTTCTCTTCTTTCTTCTTCACAAGCCACAGCAAAGGCAACAGCCAATTTCAGTGACAAATCAAGATTAATCATGAAGCTCTCCACGCTAAGATCCATCTTGCAGCTGGATACAGCAGCAAAAGATGAGGATTTCATCAGTGCAGTGTGTCTATATATAGAAATCCCATGAGACACGCACATTAGGTGTCTGGTGTTAAGGATACTCTACTGGAAAAGCATTGGAAATATCGAACGCATGCGCATAAACAATGCAAACGCATGCAAAAACGCATGCACACGCAGAGTTTTTTTTGGCGTCATGCGTAAGATGATGCAGATAAAAAAAACGCTTCATAAACATGCGTTTGCGCATGCAGATGATACGCTGCGCTCAGAAACGCTAATGTAAGCTTAGCCTTAATGAGGACATAACACGTTTTCGGGAGTTTGAGTTTTTCTTATCCTGATTCTGTCTTTGAAGAGTTCTTTTCCTGTATTTTTTTTTGTAGCCTTTTGATTAACCTCATCAGGAAAAAAAAAAGCTCAAAACTACCTCATGTGAACTGCAAATTTGATTTGACATAGAAATGACACAGTTTTTTTTAGGAGGATTTTGGAGAGAATCTGCTCTTAAAAAAAATGTTTAAAAAAAATGTGAACATAGCCTCAAAACTTCTAATTAATCTCTATGGGAAATCCACTGTGGTTTATAAGGAGAGTTTTAAACTTTTGTTTTTCCTGAAGAGGTTTTAAAATTGGCTAGTGGATAAGGAAAGTGTATGTCGCTATGCAGTCGATCATGAGGTAAACCTCTCAGGCTATGTGCACACGTTGCATATTTTTCGCGTTTTTTTGCGGGAAAAACGCTTAAAAAATGCATGAATGAAGCATCCTATTATTTAGAATGAATTCCACACTTTTTGTGCACACGGTCCGTTTTTTTCCACGAAAAAAACGCAGCATGTTCATTAATTTCGCGTTAAGGGCTCATACTCACTTGCTGGAAAAAAATCGGTCAGTTTTCAGGATGGTCCGATTATGTGCAATTGTCATGCGATTTGCATGCGATTTTTTATAGCACCATCTATTGCATTAGCGATTATCATGCCAAAATCGCATCAAATCGCAGCATGTTGCGATTTTTTTTCTCACACCGATTTCAGCTGAGAAAAAAATCGCAAATGAGATGTCACCTATTGAATAACATTGGTCCGATTTGAATCCGATTTTTTATCGGCTGAAAATTATCCGTTTTCGGCTCAAGTGAGTATGAGCCCTTAATCTGCATTTTTCCCGCTATATTATTGACCTAGAATGCTCAGGAAAATTTCGCGGTAAAAACGCGATAAAAACGCATGCTTTTTTTTTCCACTGAAAAAGTCCGTTTTTGCTCAGGAAATTTCTGCAAACATTCCTGAACATGTGCACATAGCCTCAAAACTAGGCACTGTCCAATCAAAAGGCTGAAAAAAATGTTTCAAGAAAAACTCTTTGGGTATGTGCACACAACGTCTTTTTGGGCGTGTATCAGGCACTGGCTGTATGATTTTGGCCATATATGTTTGACTTTTAGTTTTAAGAGTTTGTATTAGTATGTTTGACTCTTAGCCACGTTCACATGTTCAGAATTTGGTGAGTTTTTTTACCTCAGTATTTGTAAGCCAAAACCAGGAGTGGAACAGTCAGAGGAAAATATAAGGCCGGTGGTCACACTTGCGAGTGTAATGTGAGAAACTCGCAAGAGTCTCCCGCCTCATTACCCGGCACTGCCGCCAGGAATCGGGACTGGACTGTGCGGCTGCATGTATTTCTATGCAGCTGAACGCTCCAGTCCGAGTGCCGGCGGCAGTGTCGGGTATTGAGGCGCGAGTTTATCGCATTGCACTCACAAGTGTGACCCCAGCCTAATAGAAACATGTCACCAGTTCTGTACTTTTCACCCGCTCCTGATTTTGCCTTCCAAATACTGTGGTAAAAAAACTCATCAAATACTTAACGTGTGCACGTGGCCTTAAACTCAGTGGCATTTCAGAGAAAAACATATTTTAAAAGTTGTCCAGAGACCAAGCTGCGCAGCAGACTCCTCGAAGAGTCTGGCCCTCAGCGGCTCCCTCCCGCCAATGACTCAAGGGTCTCTACCTAAATACGCACGCAAGGACAGGCAGGTGGTTCAGGTTCAATTTATGGTGGGTACTGCCAATCAACCCCCGTATTGTACCATAATTAGCTGATTTGGGCATTATTAGGGGTTCTTTTATTTATACATTGTTCTCTCCCAGGTGCTTGTCTCCTTATGCTGGTGTATGGTTGCAAAACTCAGTAATGAAACATTTTGATGGAATAACCAAACGGTTGTGCATCTTGCACCCAATGTTGAGCTTAAGTGAGGAAGAAGTCTCAGGTGGCAGTATCGAGTAAGACTTCCCAGCAGTAGCGTAGCTACCGGGGGGGCAGAGGGTGTGGTCGCCCCGGGCCCTGCGCTCTGAGGGGGCCCACCTGAAGCTATGCTACTGTAACTGTATCGGCGTGCATAGCGCACCCTTACAGTTACATTCCGCGGAAGAGCAGGGAGAATCGATCTCCCTCCTCTGCCACCCAGCCGCTACGTGGCCCCTGAGCAGGCGGGGGGCGGTGGTGCCAGCAGTTGCTAGAAGCCGATACAGCTGACCGTATTGATGAGAGAAGGAGCGTTACGCTCCCTCTCCCATCCCCGTATCAGCGTCTGACGCAGACACTGACAGCAGGCACGATGATGTCACTACCTGGCGCCCGCTGTCAGGAGATGAGCGGGAGCTCAGAGCAGCAGAGGAACCAGAAGGAAGAGGGTGAGTATTGGATTTATTCTTTATGACGGTGCATCATACTATAGAGGTCTGAGGGGGTGCATTATATTACAGTCTGCCTATGAGACGGGGCTGCCTTATATTAGAGTCTGCCTATGGGGGACTGCATTATGTTAGAGTCTGCCTATGTGGGGGTGCATTATATTACAGTCTGCCTATGCAGGGCTTCTTTATATTATAGTCTGCCTATGGGGGACTGCCTTACATTACAGTCTGCCTATGGGGGGTTGCATTATACTATAGGATCTGCCTATGGGGGCCTGCATTATACAATACGGAGTCTGCCTATACGGAGTGCATTATACTATATTGACGACTATCTGGTGCATCATACTATATGGAGGCTATCTAGGGGGCCATCATACAGTGTGGAGATTACATTAATGGGGCCATCATACAGTTTGGAGCCATCAGCTTTGGGGTTATTAAGGGGTCAGTATGTAAACAGTGAGGGGGCATTATTCTGTGTATAAGAGAGCATCATACTGTGTATAGGGGAGCTGTACAGGGGGAGACTCTGGACATTATTAAATATAAAGTGGGCACTTATTGTTATAGGGGAACTCAGGTTACTGTGACTATCAAAGGGGCACACAGGGCACTATTACTTTCTAGAGGACAAAATGTGGGAACTGTTTTCTAGGGCACTTGCATCACTATATTATAGAGGATTGCTTTAGAATTTAGAGGTCACACAGAACCACACAATAGGTGCAGTAATAGGGACACATATGACAGCAGCGGCTCAGTAATGGGGTATCAGCAAGATGAGGAGTTTGTGCAGGTTTGGAATAGATGGTGACGGTGCTGAAAATATGAGACGTGAAATGTGTCTTTGTTGTAATCTCTGCTGCCGAGTCCTGGCTGGAAGAAGTTGTCATGTCGGACTGGGCCACATGGAAAAGACGGGAAAAGTGACTGATTCCATCAGAAAAAACGTCAGCGGTAATTCACCATCTATAACTGTACTGTGATCTCTTATATGTTCTGTAGGACTGGTATTTACCACTGACCATATGGCGTTAATATCCATGGTGGTCTTTATATAGAGATTATTTTCAGTAACAGCACAGTCATCCACTATTAGGGTGCATAACCGAGTTGTAATCAAGGTTACCTGGTTAGGGGCCCACTCAGAAGTTTCGCCCCCCTGAACCAAAACCCTAGCTACGCCTCTGCTTCCCAGACACCTTTTTTAATGTCAGAACAAATTGACCCTGCAGCTACTTCTATTTTTGGAGCTTTTCTCTAGAGTGAAGCCTAGTGATTCACGTTCTGTGGGTTGAGCCATCAAATAAAGTACATGAATTTGTTTTCTGTGTTCCCTGATTGCTATTTATGCTGGGCAATCCACAGAAAACTGATACCTTAGGACACATTCATATTGCTAAAGTAAAGCTTTCACTAGTTCTGATGAGATGCTCTTTCGTATTTGATGGGAAATACAAAGAGGTAATGTGGACTAAAAATGTGTATGCACATACATACATACATACATACATTTAGTGTCTACTACTACAGCAGCTCTGACATTCTTCCATGCTCCATAAATCTTGTATCCATAGTTAGATTATAGAATGAAAATGCGTAAATAAAATTGTCTAAACGAAGAAATTCACACATTGTTCTCATTGCACCATCATAAAGGGGTTGTTTCTTTCAGTAAATTTCCCCCCTGGCTGCAGTTTATTAACCCCTTAGTGACTGAATCACATTTTTGAAATCTGACCAGTGTCACTTTATGTGGTAATAACTCTGGAACGCTTGAACATATCCCATTGATTTTGACGCATTGTACTTTGAGATAATGGTAAATTTATGTAGATATATTTTGCATTTATTTATAAAAACATCAGAAATTTAAAAAAAAATTCAAAAAATTAGCAATTTTCAAACTTTGAATGATTAGTCCTCTAAGGCCGGGGTCACACTGCCGACGGTACTCGGAAACGGAGTGTGCGGCTGCATGTATTTCTATGCAGCTGAACGCATAAAAGTTGTTGTCCAATTTGTCCTGAGTACGCTGATAACCCATATATGGGGGGAACCACTGTTTGGGCGCACGGCAGAGCTCAGAAGGGAAGCAGTACAATTTGACTTTTTCAAACCAAAATTTGCTGGAATCGAGATTGGACGCCATGTCGCATTTGGATAGCCCCTGATGTGCCTAAACAGTGGGAATCCCCCACAAGTGACCCCATTTTAGAAACTAGACCCCCTAAGGAACTTATCTAGATCTGTGGTGAGCACTTTGAACCCCCAAGTGCTTTACACAAGTTTATAACGTAGAGCCATAAAAATAAAAAATCATATTTTTTCCACAAAAATGATCTTTTCACCCCAATTTTTATTTTCCCAAGGGTAACAAGACCTCAAAAGTAACTGTGCAATTTGTCCTGAGTACACTGATACCCAATATGTGGGGGTAAACCACTGTTTGTGTGCATGGCAGAGCTCGGAAGGGAAGGAGCGCAGTTTGACTTTTTCAACGCAGAATTGGTTAGACGCCATGTTGCTTTTGGAGAGCACCTGATGTGCCTAAACAGTGGAAAGCCCCCACAAGTTACACCATTTTGGAAACTGGACCCCCTAAGGAACTTATCTAGATCTGTGTAAGCACGTTCAACGCCCAAGTGTTTCACTAAAGTTTATAATGCCTGGGTGTGAAAAAAAAAATTTCCACAAAAATGATTTTTTAGTCCCCAATTTTTGATTTTTCCCAAGGAAATTGGACCCCAAAATTTGTTGTCCAATTTGTCCTGAGTACACTGATAGGCCATATGTGGGGGGAAATACTGTTTGGGAGCACGGCAGGGCTCAGAAAGGAAGTAATGACATTTTGGAATGCAGACTTTGATGGGTGTCATGTTCAGTTTGCAGAGCCCCTGATGTGCCTAAGCAGTGTAAACCCCCCACAAGTGACCCCATTTTGGAAACTAGACCCCATAAGGAACTTATCTAGATCTGTGGTGAGCACTTTGAACCCCCAAGTGCTTCACACAAGTTTATAATGCCCGGGCATGAAAATAAAAAATCCTATGATATTTTCACCCCCAATTTTTTATTTTCCTAAGGGTAACAGAAGTAATTGAACCCCAAGAGTTATTGTGCAATTTGTCCTGAGTACCCTGATACCCCATATGTGGAGGTAAACTGCTATTTGGGTGCATGGCAGAGCTCAGAATGGAAGGAGCACCGTTTGACTTTTTCAACGCCGAATAGGCTGGAATTGAGATCAGACGCCATGTCACGTTTGGAGAGCCCCTGATGTGCCTAAACAGTGGAAACCCCCCAATTCTAACACCAACCCAAACCCCAACACACCCCTAATCCAACCCTAACCACAAACCTAACCCTAACACACCCCTAACCCTAATCCCAACCCTAACCCTAATCCTAGCTTTAGCCCCAACTCTAACCCTAACTTTAGCCCCATCCCTAACCCTAATGGGAAATGGGAAATAAATACATTTTTTAAATTTTATTATTTTTCCCTAAATAAGGGAGTGATAAAGGGGGGTTTGATTTACTATTTATAGCGAGTTTTTATGATTGGCAGCTGTCAAATGCTAAAAGACGCTTTTTATTGCAAAAAATAGTTTTTGCATCACCACATTTTGAGAGCTATAATTTTTTCTTATTTTGGCCCACAGAGTCTTGTGAGATCTTAATTTTTGCGGGACGAGTTGACGTTTTTACTGGTACCATTTTCAGGCACATGACATGTGTATACAGAGCGGTGGCTATAAACCGTGTCCCCGGCACTGACTGCCAGCAGGCTCTAATGCTGACACTGCTTTCATTCAGTGATAGAGGTGCGGTTATAGCTGCTGCTCTCTATCTACTGAGCGGTGACTGAAACCGTGCCGGCGCAACCTCTATGACTGGAAGCCGAACTCTGCCGGGAGGAATAAAGTTAATTTCCTCCCTGTAGTGGGGCTCTAAGTGCGGGCGCCCGGCAAGCTCAGAACGATATTCACCTGCAGCTCAACATCATTTTTTCATTTGACAGGTTCCCCTAAATAAAATATAAACTGCTTCCTGATCACAGTCCATTCAGTCAGCCATCCCTCTACCACACACCAGTTCTAAGTCTGCCACTTTTTGTTGTTCGTCTCAGTTTTACGGTTCTTTTTCTGTATAAGTGAAATGATTATTTTTATTTCTATCTTTAGTGTTTTTAGGCTTTGGCTCCACTTACGCAAACAATATTGTTATTAAGTGATTCACATTTTGTTCTTGTTGATCTGGTAACTGATGACCTTGTCTGGTTGCTTTTTGCACCCTGAGTACCTGACTTTGAATCCTGCTTTTTCCTACTATAAATGGATGAAAATTATTAAAAGCAAATAAAAGGAAAATCATGCGCTAGCTTCTCTTGTAGTACCAGACCGAAGGACATCCATTTTAATTATTTTCATTTGTTTTGAAAAGTCACTTTATTTAACAAACTGTAATTTTTTTTTACAGAAAACATGCCCCAAATCATAGAATCATAGAATGGTAGAGTTGGAAGGGACCTCCTGGGCCATCTGGTCCAACCCCCTGCTCAAAGCAGGATTCTCTAAATCATCCCAGACAGATGTCTGTCCAGTCTCTGTTTGAAGACTTCCATTGATGGAGAACTTACCACCTCTCGTGGCAGCCTGTTCCACTCATTGATCACCCTAACTGTCAAAAAGTTTTTTCTAATATCTAATTTGTTTCTCCTCCCATTCAGTTTCATCCCATTGCTTCTAGTCTTTCCTTGTGCAAATGAGAATAAAGATGATCCTTCTACAATGTGACAGCCCTTGAGATATTTGTAGACAGCTATTAAGTCTCCTCTCAGTCTTCTTTTTTACAAGCTAAACATTCCCAAATCCTGCAACCGTTCCTCATAGGACATGGTTTGCAGACCGGTCACCATTCTGGTGGCTCTTCTCTGAACTTGCTCCAGTTTGTTGATGTCTTTTTTAAAATGTGGTGCCCAAAACTGGACACAGTATTCCAGATGAGGTCTGACCAAAGAGGAGTAGAGGGCAATAATGACCTCACGTGATCTAGACTGTATGCTTCTGTTGATGCATCCTAGAGTTGAATTTGCCTTTTTTGCTGCTGCATCACACTGTTGACTCATGTTCAGTCTGTGATCAATTAGTATACCCAAGTCTTTTTCACATGTGCTGTTACTTAGCCCTATTCCTCCCATTTTGTATATGCTTTTTTCATTTTTGTTGCCCAGATGTAGTACTTTGCATTTTTCCCTGTTAAAAACCATTCTGTTAGTTGCTGCCCACTGCTCCAGTTTATCAAATCAAGTGTGGGGAACCTTTTTTTTCTGCCAAGGGCCTTTTGGATGTTTATACCATCCTTCTGGGGCCATACAAAATTATCAACTTGAAAATCACCCTGATATATTTGGTCAAACATTTAAGTCACCACTAATATGTTAGCTGAAACTACTTTTCTTTGGTGCAGTTGTGATGTTAAGTAGTATTGATGTTGTTGCTACCTGTAACTGCTTTTGCTTCAGCCTGAAGTTCAGGCGACTTTTTGCATTGACATGTTTTATAAAGAACTTGCAGCAATAAATTGTACTGAATACTAACATAGTAACATAGTTAGCAAGGCCGAAAAAAGACATTTGTCCATCCAGTTCAGCCTATATTCCGTCAGAATAAATCTCCACATCTATGTCCTTCTAAAGAACCTAATAACTGTAAGCTACAATATTGTTACGCTCCAGGAAGACATCTATGCCTCTCTTGAACCCCTCGACTGAGTTCGCCACCACCACCTCCTCAGGCAATTCCAGATTCTCACTGCCCTAACAGTAAAGAATCCTCTTCTGTGTTGGTGGAAAAACCTCTCCAGACGCAGAGAATGCCCCCTTGTGACCGTCTCCTTCCTTGGTATAAACAGATCCTTGGAGAGATATTTGTATTGTCCCCTTATATACTTATACATGGTTATTAGATCGCCCCTCAGTCATCTTTTTTCTAGACTAAATAATCCTAATTTTGCTAATGTCTCTGGGTATTGTAGTTCTACCATCCCCTTTATTAATTTCGTTGCCCTCCTTTGTACTCGTTCTAGTTCCATTATATGCTTCCTGAGCACCGGTGCTCAAAACTGTACACAGTACTCCATGTGCGATCTAACCAGGGATTTGTACAGAGGCAGTATAATGCTCTCATCATGTGTATCCAGACCTCTTTTAATGCACCCCATGATCCTGTTTGCCTTGGCAGCCGCTGCCTGGCACTGGCTGCTCCAGGTAAAGGGTATGCCACACTAAACAACATCGCTAACGGGATCGCTAAAAAACGTCACTATTTAGCGATCCCGTTAGCGATGTTGTTGTGTGCGGCATCTACCAGCGACGTGGCCCCTGCTGAGATCCTGCTGTGATCTCGCTCGTCGTTCTCATCGTTCCGGACCCTATTTTTATCGTCGGCGCCCCGCTGGTAAGTATATATCGCTGAGTGTGGCACCTTTTTTTAGCGATTTAGCGGTATTTTTGTAAAGTCGTTAAGGAGATCGCTAACCGCGATAGCTTCCTTAACGACATTGCTAAATTAAGCCGCTACTAGCGATATTGAAACTATCCCGCTAGCAATCGCATTAGTATGCGTCGTTATCGTGATCGCTAGCGGGATAGTTTAGTGTGGCAGTACCTTTAGTTTATCATTAACTAGGATCCCAAGTCCTTCTCCATGTCAGATTTACCCAGTGGTTTCCCATTCAGTGTGTAATGGTGATATTGATTCCTTCTTCTTTATGTTAAACCGCATCTGCCACCTTTCGGCTCAGGTCCGTCTGTAGCAGAATGCTATCATCTCTTGCATTGACTGCTTTTCATAGTTTTGTATCATCTGCAAATATCATATTTTACTGTGTAAACCTTCTACCAGATCGTTAATAAATATGTTGAAGAGAATAGGTCCTAACACCGAGCCCTGCGGTACCCCACTGGTCACAACGATCCAGTTAGAGACTATACCATTTATAACCACCCTCTGCTTTCTATCACTAAGCCAGTTACTTACCCATTTACACACATCTTGCCCCAGACACAGCATTCTCATTTTGTGTATCAACCTCTTGTGTGGCACAGTATCAAACGCTTTGGAAAAATCAAGATATACCACATCCAGTGACTCACCTTGGACCAGTCTATAGCTTACCTCTTCTTAAAAACTGATTAGATTGGTTTGACATGTGTTATGGAATTAAACCGTTATTCTCATTGAGATAATCCAGAATAACATCCCTCAGAAACCCTTCAAATATTTTAATGATGGAAAAACACGGCACTCAAAAGTAGAGTTTTGTGGTGCACAAGTAGGGTATCCAGCCCAATACTAATGATAAACATAAACTTGGCACTCAATGAAGAAAAAAGAAGAGAGAATTAATTCTGCTGTGGTTTCTTTTATTGTCATCCGAAATAGATGTGAAGTGGTTGTTAAACGTTTTCGGCCTAAACACAATTGGCCTTCATCAGAACCTTATTTTAACAGAAGCTGGTATTGAACTAAGCAATAATGTGGGACAGACCTCTATTATGAGGTGAAACCACAGAGGACATTGCAGGCTTTAAGGGAAAGCTGACCGGTTCAAAAAGGGAAAGCGCTGAATGCTATCTATATAGCTGAGGAATGGCGCTGAAGCCGGTGGCTCGTGTGCTGGGAACCGCCTGGGGAGCAGATAAAATATTTTACCAACAATAGAGGTTAGACTTACTGGCCTATAATTTCCAGGTTCACTTTTAGAGCCCTTTTTGAATATTGGTGCCACATTTGCTAAGTGCCAGTCCTGTGGAACAGACCCCGTCGCTATAGAGTCTCTAAACATAAGAAATAATGGTTTGTCTATTACATTATTTAGTTCTCTTAGTACTCGTGGGTGTACGCCATCCGGACCCGGAGATTTATCTATTTTAATCTGATTTAGCCGGTTTTGCACCTCTTCTTGGGTTACAGTGGTGACCCTTAATATAGGGTTTTCTTTTGTCTCTCAGCATTTCACCTAGTATTTCATTTTCCACCATGTATACCGTGGAGAAGAAGGTGTTTAATATATAAGCTTTTTCCTCGTCATCTACAACCATTCTTTCCTCACAATTTTTTAAAGGGCCTACATTTTCACTTTTGATTCTTTTACTATTGATATAGTTGAAGAACAGTTTGGGATTAGTTTTACTCTCTTTAGCAATGTGCTTCTCAGTTTCCTTTTTCGCAGCTTTAATTAGTTTTTTTGATAAATTATTTTTCTCACCAAAGTTTTTTTAGAGCTTCAATGGTGCCATCCTGCTTTAGTAGCTTAAATGCTTTCTTTTTACTGTTAATTGCCCCTCTTACTTCTTTGTTTAGCCATATTGGGTTTTTCCTATTTCTTGTCCTTTTATTCCCACAAGGTATAAACCACTTAAAGTGTCTATTTAGGATGTTCTTAAACATTTCCCATTTATTATCTGTATTCTTATTTCTGAGGACATTGTCCCAGTTAACAAGATTAAGGGCATCTCTAAGCTGGTCAAACTTTGCCTTCCTAAAGTTCAGTGTTTTTGTGACTCCCTGACAAGTCCCCTAAGTGAAAGACAAGTGAAACTGTACAATATTGTGGTCGCTATTTCCTAGATGCCCGACAACCTGCAGATTTTTTATTCTATCAGTTCTTTTAGATAGTATTAGGTCTAAAAGTGCTGCTCCTCTGGTTGGATTCTGCACCAATTGTGAAAGATAATTTTTGCTTGGTTATTATCAGAAACCTGTTGCCTTTATGGGTTTCGCAGGTCTCTGTTTCCCAGTTAATATCTGGGTAGTTAAAGTCCCCCATAACAAGAACCTAAATGTATATTACATTTATTGAACTCAAGCGGTGGGAGATCTGCAGTATACACCACATATGAGACAATGAGACTGTTGTATATACATCACATAGAAGACTTCGGGGCTGGAGCATATACATCACATAGGATACAATGGGGCTGGAGTATATACATCACATGAGACATGGGGGATGTGGCATATAAATCACAGTAGACATGGAGCTGCGGAATAGACATTACAGGAGACATGGGGCTGCGGCATTGTGTTAACGCTATTGCCGACGCCCCTGCATTGTTCCCCTTTCTCCTCCTTGCAGGGACTCCAGCATACTCAATGCCCCAGTCACGTGGTGTGGTCCATGGCATGCTCCTTACTTTCTTGTGTTGCGCACTTCCCAGCAGCGTGCCTAGTGCGCGTTGCCCTATTCTTATCCGTGCTCCTTTGGCGTCTGTCTGCTCCCAGGACCTGCGTGCAGCAAGCCGATCTCATGGGACTGGGCTTCAGGCGCGTTGCTAAAGACTTTCCCAGCCAATAGCTGGAAGACGTCTTGTATATAAGGCACCCTTCCCCTAATTTAGTTAGTCTTTGTGTTCCTGCTAGTTGGTTTTAAGGTCCCCGTACTCATGATCCGATCCGCTCTGTGTATACCTTTCCCAGTCTATCTTGCTTTACCCAGTCCGGAATCTGGCCTGCCTGTACCTGGTCCCCATCCTGATCCATCTGACCTGTACCTTTGCTGCTCATCTACCCTGTCTGAACTTGCACCCCTGTATATGCAACTGAGATACAGTCTGAAATTGAACCCGTGTATCTTTATCCCGTACTGTGGCTGTCCCATGTTCCTGTTCCAGTCCTGCTTGTCCGTATCATCCCGCTAACCAGTCACTGGCCGGTCCTCTCCAATGGGGATCAGGTGCCACGGCTCTGTGAGTCTGTCCTGGAGTAGCACCTGGCATTCAACTTTAGCCAAGTTTAACCACACCATCAGGGGCTCTAGTGAAGAGCAAGGTGCTCGTGTAGCTACGCCCCTCCAGGCTCTCTCCGGACCGTGGCACAGGGGTTCCACAACCACGTGGGTAACTAGACGCTGGGACTGCAGTATACACGTCACAGGAGACTTGGGTTTGCAGAATATATGTCACAGGAGACATGGGGCTGCAGCATATACATCATAGGAGACATGGAGTTACATCATAGGAGACATGGAGCTACATCATGTACATCACAAGAGACATAAAGCTGCGACATATACATCACAGGAGACATGGGACTATGGCATATACATCACAGGAGACAGGGCTGTGGTATAGTCATCACAGGAGACGTTGGGGCTGCAGTAATTACATCACAGGAGACGCTGGGGCATACATGTCACAGGAGACTTGGGTTTGCAGCATATATGTTATAGGAAATATGGGTCTGCGGGATATACATGATAGGAGACATGGGGCTGCAGAATATATATCATAGAAGACATAGGGCCATGGCATATATGTCACAGGAGAAATGAGGCTGTGGCATATTGTTACGTTCCTAGGTGGCTCACGCGGTTCGTGGACCCACTGTGCCACAGACATAAATTACCCCTGAGATGCGTGACTAAGCAGCTACCTTGGTGTTCACTGGACCCTCTAGTGGTGCGGTCAGACTTATGTGGCAGGTAGCTGCCAGGTGCCACTCTGGGGCGACGTCCGACAGTAGCTACTGACCCCAAGGGGGCAGAGACGTTATTTTAGATTCTCAGACTAAGCAGGATGGCCACTTGTTACAAGTTAAGAAAGAACAACCTTTTGGGACAATTACTGAAAGGACGGCCACTTGGGACAAGTTCTCAGTGTGCAGACAGGACGGCCCCTGGGACAGGTTATCCCTGTGAAGACAGGGCGGCCACAGGGATAAGTTCACAGTTCTTGCCTGGGTATTCAGACCCCAGGGTGCCAGACAGGTACCGCTGATGCGGCCTTGGGGTACAGGGATTTGGACACCGACAAAGCAGTCACAGGAAACAATGACTATGGTGGACTAATGGGAAAACAGGATACGGGACACTAACAGACTAGGGAAGGGGGACCTGGCAACATACAGTTGCACACCAAACCACCTAACTGAATTATAGGTGTTGCTCAGGCTCTTCTCAATAGTAGAGGGTGCCTTCTATACAAGATGTTTCCCAGTTATTGGCTGGGAGGCACCTTGCAGGTGAAAACATATTAAACTAAATACCTCCCAGCGGTTACTGGGAGCATTTACCATGTGTGTACACTGCCCCTTTAAGAACAAGGGAGCTCCCTAGGCACGCGGCTGAGACAGTGTGGAGTGCACAAAGGAGGCAGGAGCACTCTGGGTGATCGTGGGCCGAGGATGTGGGTAACGTGATACCATGCATGGGCGCCACGCATAGCGTTACACATATAGGTTACAGGAAACATTGGGCTACGCCATATATGTCACAGGAGACATGGGGCTATGGAATATTTGTCACAGGAGACAGGGCTGCGGTATAGTCATCACAGGAGACTCTGGGTCTGCGGTATAATCGTCGCTGGAGACACTGGGTCTGAGATATAGACATCACAGGAGACGCTGGGTTTGAGGTATAGATATTACAGGAGACACTTGGGCTGCAGTATAGAGGTCACAGTAGACGCCGGGGCTGCCGCTGTGGTCTTCTTTGGGACAAAAGCACATTGCAAGCTGTCAAAATGCGGCTGCAGGCCCAAGTACTCTGGTCCCCTTGAATCTCCCCATGGGCCGGAGAAAGGGTAAATCAATCTGTGGACTTGAGGTTCCCCGTCCCTGCCCTAAATGGTTGCTATTCCTATGAAGAAACATATAGTCTCTCTGTTGTTATACAATTGCCTGCATTTCAGATAGTCTCAAATTTTGTCTCTTTCCTTGGTATACCATGACTTTCAAATGCCCCAACAAGTACAAAAGTACAATCTAGTGAACTCTACTCTGGGTTCACTGTAACCAATGCAGGATCCCAGAAACTATGACTCGCACTTGACTATGTGAATGGAGACTGTTGAATCACCCTGTAGATGTAACAAAAGCTCATGTCTCATTTATAAGCAGATACCACCTTGCTGTCATCAGGCAGATTGCCCTTGGATATATACAGTGGGTACGGAAAGTATTCAGACCCTTTAAAATTTTTCACTCTTTGTTTCATTGCAGCCAATTGGTATATTCCAAAACTTTCATTTTTTTTCTCATTAATGTACACTCTGCACCCCATCTTGACTGAAAAAATACAGAAATGTAGAAATTTTTGCAAATTTATTAAAAAAGAAAAACTGAAATATCACATGGTCATAAGTATTCAGACCCTTTGCTCAGTATTGAGTAGAAGCACCCTTTTGAGCTAGTACAGCCATGAGTTTTTTTGGGAATGATGCAACACGTTTTTCACACCTGGATTTGGGGATCCTCTGCCATTCTTCCTTGCAGATCCTCCAGTTCAGTCAGGTTGGATGGTGAACATTGGTGGACAGACATTTTCAGGTCTCTCCAGATATGCCAATTGGGTTTAGGTCAGGGCTCTGAGTGGGCCAATGTAGAATGGTCACAGAGTTGTTCAGAAGCCACTCCTTTGTTATTTTAGCTGTGTGCTTAGAGTCATTGTCTTGTTGGAAGGTGAACCTTCAGCCAAGTCTGAGGTCCAGAGCACTCTGGAAGAGGTTTTCATTGGGATTGTATTGGACAGGTGATGATCAGTGCCTGGCTTTCTCTTCACATACTGCTTAGAATTATCACCAAAAAGTTCAATCTTCATTTCATCAGACCAGAGAATCTTACTCCTCAAAGTCTGGGAGCCCTTCACGTGTTTTTTAGCAAACTCTATTCGGGCTTTCATAAGTCTGGCACTAAGGAGAGGCTTTTGTCTGGTCACTCTGCCATAAAGACCCGATGGTGGAGGGCTGCAGTGATAGTTGACTTTGTGGAACTTTCTCCCATCTCCCTACTGCATCTGTGGAACTCAGCCACGGTGATCTTGGGGTTATGCTTTACCTCTCTCACCAAGGCTTTTCTCCCACGATTGCTCAGTTTGGCTGGATGGCCATGGTCTAGGAAGACTTCTGGTGGTCCCAAACTTCTTCCATTTAAGGATTATGGAGGCCACTGTTCTCTTAGGAACCTTGAGTACTGCAAACATTCTTTTGTAACCTTGGCCAGATCTGTGCCTTGCCACAATTCTGTCTCTGAGCTCCTTGGCCAGTTCCTTTGACCTCATGATTCTCATTTGGTCTGACATGCACTGTGAGCTGTGAGGTCTTATATAGACAGGTGTTATGATTTGGTAGCTGAGGAGAGCAGGCAAAAAAGGAAATATACCAGAGAGGTTGGAATCTATGGGATTGCAGTACCCTGACTAACCACCACAACTAACGGCAGCCGTGGAGCGTACCTACGTTGGTTCTAGACGCCTCGTCACAGCCTGAGAAGCTAACTACACCTAAAGACAGAAAGAGGAAAACTATTTGCCCCGGAGCAGATCCCCAAAGAACATAGAAAGCCCCCAAACATGTAATGGCGGTTAGACAAGAGGAAATACACAGACACAGACAGAAAATAGTATGAGCAAACGTTGGGGCCCAAACTTCCTAAATAGAAAAGGATAGGAAGGACACTTACTGCAATCCCAAAAAACCCTGAAAAGTACCAACACTACTAATTACAAAAACACCTGAGATCACACGACCTCTACCACCTAAATTAGTTCTCTGGTGTAACAAAACTAAACAGCAGCCACTGAAAAAACTGGAAAAGGCAAATGAACAAACAATAGTGGCTGAACTAAACTGAGACGGGGCACAAGCCCCCGGAGGGGACCGGCAGACCCCCACAGAAGTGCAGGACAAAATGCAAAAAGCAAGCACAAAAAACTAAAAGAAGAAAATGTCTTATCTGTTAGCAGAAGATGCAGGCACGAAACAGCAAGCTACAAAGTGAACAGGAATCAAAGATGAGACCAGAACAATTGATCACTGGCAACCCTGATGGGAGGGAACCTCCCTTATATAAGACCAGTCAGTAACACCTGATCGCCAATCTTCACAATCTTCATTGGATAGTTCAGTACTGTTTGTAACCACCAGAGGGAGCTTCTGCTCAGAATTCATTTCTAGCACATTCACAACAGTACCCCCCCTTGAGGAGGGGTCACCGAACCCTCATTTGAGCAACCAGGTCAGTCAGAATGAGCTCTGTGATACGCACGGATGAGTCTCCTAGCATGGATGTCCGAAGCAAACACCCAAGAATTGTCCTCCTGACCATAACCTCTCCACTTAACCAAATACTGGAGTTTCCGTCTAGAAAAACGAGAATTCAATATTTTCTCAACCACATACTCCAGATTGCCCTCAACCAAAACAGGGTCAGGAGGCACAGCCATAGGAACCACTGGCTCGACAAACCTCTTCAATAAGGACTTGTGGAACACGTTATGGATCTTAAATGTCCCTGGAAGAAGTAAACGAAAGGAAACAGGATTAAGAATCTCCATGATCTTATAAGGTCCAATGAACCTAGGCTTAAACTTAGGAGATGCAACTCTCATAAGGATATTTCTTGAGGACAACCAGACCAAGTCCCCCACTTTAAACCGAGGACCATCAGTCCTATGCCGGTTGGCAAACCGCTGGGCCTTCTCCTGAGAGAGGGACAACTCTCCACTACCTGGTCCCAAATCTGCTGCATACGCTCCACAACAGAGTCAACACCTGGACAGACAGAAGCCTCCGTCTGTCCTGAAGAAAATCGAGGGTGAAACCCAAAATTGCAGAAAAATGGAGACATCAAAGTGGCAGAGCAAGCCCTATTATTAAGAGCAAACTCAGCCAAAGGCAAAAAAGAGACCCAGTCATCCTGATCAGCAGACACAAAGCATCTCAGATAAGTCTCCAATGTCTGGTTTGTTCCTCAGTTTGTCCATTGGTCTGAGGATGAAAAGCCGAGGAGAAAGACAATTGAACACCAAGTTTAGAACAAAAAGTCCTCCAAAATCTGGAAACAAACTGGACTCCTCTGTCAGACACAATGTTCTCAGGAATGCCGTGTAACCGAACCATGTGCTGAAGGAACAAAGGCACCAATTCAGAGGAGGAAGGCAACTTAGGTAATGGCACAAGATGTATCATTTTGGAAAACCTATCACATATCACCCAGATAACTGTCATTCTCTGAGAAACAGGGAGGTCGGAAATGAAATCCATAGAGATATGGGTCCATGGTCTCTTGGGCACAGGCAATGGCATCAACAAACCACTAGAGCGAGAGCAAGGCTTGGAGCGAGAGCAAGTCCCGCAGGACTGCACAAATTCCCTGACGTCACGAGACAAAGTAGGCCACCAAAAGGACCGACTAACCAAGTCTCTGGTACCAAAAATTCCAGGATGACCGGCCAACGCTGAACAATGAATCTCAGACATCACACTCTTTTTCCACCGGTCTGGGACAAACAATTTCCCAATAGGGCAGCGCTTGGGTTTATCCTCCTGACACCCTTCCAGAGCCAGTCTCAAATTGGGCGAGATGGCGGAAAGAACTACACCCTCTTTCAAAATAACAGCAGGATCAGATAACTCAGGAGAGTCCGCAAGGAAACTCCTCGAGAGGGCATCCGCCTTAACATTCTTAGTGCCAGGAAGAAAGGAAACCACAAAATTAAAACGTGTGAAAAACAAGGCCCACCTGGCCTGTCTAGGATTAAGTCGCTTGGCTGATTCCAGATAAACCAGATTCTTATGGTCCGTGAGGACCACCACCTGATGTTTGGCTCCCTCCAGCCAATGTCTCCACTCCTCAAAAGCCCACTTCATGGCCAATAACTCCCGATTACCCACGTCATAATTACGTTCAGTTGGAGAAAATTTTCGAGAGAAAAAAGCACAAGGGTTACTTTTAGAGGTCTCTGGATCTCTTTGGGACAAAACGGCACCTGCCCCAATTTCAGAGGCATCAACCTCCACCTGAAATGGCAGAGAAACATCAGGCTGCCGTAGAACAGGAGCAGAAGTGAATCTCTGCTTAAGTTCCTGAAACGCAGAGACTGCCTCAGGAGGCCAATTCACCACATCAGAACCCTTTTTGGTCAAATCAGTCAATGGTTTAACAAGAACAGAGAAATTACCAATAAATTTACGATAAAAATTGGCAAAACCCAAGAATCTTTGAAGAGCCTTTAATGAAGTAGGTTGGACCCAATCACAGATGGCCTGAACCTTGACCGGGTCCATTTCAATAACAGATGGGGACAAAATGAATCCCAGAAATGAGATCCTCTGTACGCCAAAAAGACACTTTGATCCCTTCACATACAGAGCATTCTCTCTCAAAATCTGGAACACAGTCCGAACATGTTTCACATGAGAGTCCCAGTCATTGGAAAAAATCAAGATATCATCCAAATAAACAATCAGAAATTTATCCACAAAATCCCGAAAATGTCATTCATGAAGGATTGGAAGACAGAAGGAGCATTAGTGAGCCCAAAGGGCATCACTAGGTACTCAAAATACCCCTCTGGGGTATTAAATGCCGTCTTCCATTCATCCCCGTGTTTAATGCGAATAAGGTTATATGCCCCCCTGAGGTCAAGCTTGGTAAACCAAGTAGCACTTTTCACCCTGGAAAACAGGTCAGAAATCAAGGGTAACGGATATTGATATTTCACAGTGATATTGTTCAAGAGAGGGTAATCAATACACGGCCTTAATGAACCATCCTTTTTGGCCACAAAGAAAAAACCGGCACCCAAGGGTGAAGAGGATGGTCTGATATGACCCTTCTCCAATGACTCCTTGATATAAGACCGCATAGCGTCATGTTCAGGTACAGACAAGTTAAAAAGGCGACCTTTAGGGAATTTACTACCAGGCACTAATTCAATAGCGCAGTCATAGCTCCTATGGGGGGGCAAGGATGCAGATTTACTTTCGCTAAACACATCAGAAAAATCAGTCAAAAAGTCAGGAACATCCTGAGCCTGGGGGGAGGCAGAAAAAACAGGAGTGTTGGTATTAACACATTGGCAGCCCCAACTGGTTACAGACACAGATTTCCAATCCAAAACAGGATTATGAGACTGTAACCAAGGGAAACCCAGTACGATAATGTCATGCAGATTATACAGCACCAAAAATTTGCAACTCTCCTGATGATCAGGTTCAACCCTCATTATCACCTGAGTAGAGAACTGAGGTTTATTCTCAGCCAAAGGGGTAGAATCGATCCCAGTAGGGGAATAGACTTCCGTAGGGGTATCAAGGGAAAGTCACAACGTTTAGCAAAATCAAAATCCATCAGGTTAATAGCTGCTCCCGAATCAACAAAAGCCTGAGCATAAAAATGTGGACAGGGAGCAAATCAGGGTAACAGTCAACAAAAATTTAGTCTGAACACTACCCAAGACAACTGAACGTGCAAAACGTCTTCCCCGCTTAGGGCAGACTGAAATAGCATGAGAGGCATCACCACAGTAGAAACATAACCCATTGCGTTTTCGAAACTCAGGACGCTGTGCCCCAGAAGCCACTCATCACACTGCATGGGTTCAGAAGCTGGTTCACAAGGCAACACCGTTCCACGCATACCTCTACGCTCACGCAAACGTCTGTCAATTTGAATCGCTAATGACATAGAATCATTGAGACCAGAGGGGACAGGGAATCCCACCATAACATCCTTTACATTCTCTGACAGACCCTTCCGAAAAAGGGCTGCCAAAGCATCGTCATTCCATTTGGTCAGCACTGCCCACCTTCGGAATCTCTGACAGTATAACTCAGCGTCCTCAAGCCCCTGATTTAATGCCAACAAGGCTTTTTCAGCTTGATTAGTGACATTAGGCTCATCGTACAATAACCCCAGAGCCTGAAAAAATGCATCAACATTACTCAAAACAGGATCCCCAGGTGTCAGGGAAAAAGCCCAATCCTGAGGATCGCCGCGCAGGAGAGAGATGACAATTTGAACCTGCTGTGCTGCGTTCCCTGAGGACTTAGATTTCAAGGCAAAAAACAACTTACAGTTATTTTTGAAATTCAGAAATTTAGCTCGATCCCCTAAAAACAAATCTGGCATGGGAATCCTAGGTTCCACAACAGGCAACCCTGCAAGATAGGTAGCAATACTCCGAACTTCAGTGGCAAGCTGATCCACACGGCCAGACAACTGTGCAAACTCCATTGAGAGGAAAAAAAAATCCTCCTCAGCATTCAGAGAAACAGAGGGAAAAAAAAAAAAATCTCTGACAACTCTGACAATCTTCTTTCTTTAACACTATTTTTCCCTTCTGTGAGTACCATACAAATATCAGTTTTTGGGCCGGTGATACTGTTATGATTTGGTAGCTGAGGAGAGCAGGCAAAAAAGGAAATATACCAGAGAGGTTGGAATCTATGGGATTGCAGTACCCTGACTAACCACCACAACTAAAGGCAGCCGTGGAGCGTACCTACGTTGGTCCTAGACGCCTCGTCACAGCCTGAGAAGCTAACTACACCTAAAGACAGAAAGAGGAAAACTATCTGCCCCGGAGCAGATCCCCAAAGAACATAGAAAGCCCCCAAACATGTAATGGCGGTTAGACAAGAGGAAATACACAGACACAGACAGAAAATAGTATGAGCAAACGTTGGGGCCCAAACTTCCTAAATAGAAAAGGATAGGAAGGACACTTACTGCAATCCCAAAAAACCCTGAAAAATACCAACACTACTAATTACAAAAACACCTGAGATCACACGACCTCTACCACCTAAATTAGTTCTCTGGTGTAACAAAACTAAACAGCAGCCACTGAAAAAACTGGAAAAGGCAAATGAACAAACAACAGTGGCTGAACTAAACTGAGAGGAGCACAAGCCCCAGGAGGGGACCCGGCAGACCCCCACAGAAGTGCAGGACAAAATGCAAAAAGCAAGCACAAAAAACTAAAAGAAGAAAATGTCTTATCTGTTAGCAGAAGATGCAGGCACGAAACAGCAAGCTACAAAGTGAACAGGAATCAAAGATGAGACCAGAACAATTGATCACTGGCAACCCTGATGGGAGGGAACCTCCCTTATATAAGACCAGTCAGTAACACCTGATCGCCAATCTTCACAATCTTCATTGGATAGTTCAGTACTGTTTGTAACCACCAGAGGGAGCTTCTGCTCAGAATTCATTTCTAGCACATTCACAACAGACAGGTGTGTGCCTTTACAAATCAAGTCCTATCAGTTTAATTAAACACAGCTGTACTCCAATGAAGGAGTAGAACCATCTCAAGGAGGATCACAAGGAAATGGACAGCATGTCACTTAAATGAGTGTCTGAGCAAAGGGTCTGAATAATTATGACCATGTGATATTTCAGTTTTTCTTTTTTAATAAATTTGCAAAAATTTTTATATTTCTGTTTTTTTCAGCCAAGATGGGGTGCAGAGTGTACATTAATGAGAACAAAAGTGAACTTTTTTGAATTTACCAAATGGCTGAAATGAAACAAAGAGTGAAAAATTTAAAGGGGTCTGAATACTTTCCATACCTACAGTCATGGCCAAAAGTTTTGAGAATGACACAAATATTAATTTTTACGAAGTCTACTGCTTCACTTTTTCTAATGGCAATTTGCATATACTCCAGAATGTTATAAAGAGTGATCAGCTTAACAGCAATTACTTGCAAAGTCAATATTTGGCTAGAAAATGAACTTTATCACCCAAAACACATTTCAACATCATTGCAGCCGTGCCTTAAAAGGACCAGCTAACCTCTTTTCAGTGATTGCTCCATTAACACAGGTGTGGGTGTTGATGAGGACATGGCTGGAGATCAGTCTGTCATGATTAAGTAAGAATGACACCACTGGACACTTTAAAAGGAGGCTGGTGCTTGGCATCATTGTTTCTCTTCTGTTAACCATGGTTATCTCTAAAGAATCACGTGCAGTCATCATTGCAATGCACAAAAATGGCCTAACAGGGAAGAGTATCGCAGCTAGAAAGATTGCACCTCAGTCAACAATCTATCGCATCATCAAGAACTTCAAGGAGAGAGGTTCCATTGTTGCCAAAAAGGCTTCAGGGCGCCCAAGAAAGACCAGCAAGCGCCAGGACCGTCTCTTAAAAGTGTTTCAGCTGCGGGATCGGGCTACCAGCAGTGCAGAGCTTGCTCAGGAATGGCAGCAGGCAGGTGTGAGTGCATCTGCATGCACTGTGAGGCAGAGACTCTTGGAGCAAGGCCTGGTCTCAAGGAGGGCAGCAAAGAAGCCACTTCTCTCCAGAAAAAACATAATGGACAGACTGATATTCTGCAAAAGGTACAGGCAGTGGACTGCTGAGGACTGGGGTAAAGTTATTTTCTCTGATGAATCCCCTTTTCGATTGTTTGGGACATCAGGAAAACGCCTCATTCGGAGAAGACAAGGTGAGCGCTACCACCAGTCTTGTCTCATGCCAACTGTTAAGCATCCTGAAACCATTCATGTGTGGGGTTGCTTCTCAGCCAAGGGAATCGGCTCTCTCACAGTCTTGCCTAAAAACACAGCCATGAATAAAGAATGGTACCAGAATGTCCTCCAAGAGCAACTTCTCCCAACCCTCCAAGAGCAGTTTGGCGATCAACAATGCCTTTTCCAGCATGATGGAGTACCTTGCCATAAAGCAAAGGTGATAACTAAATGGCTCAGGGAACAAAACATAGAGATTTTGGGTCCATGGCCTGGAAACTCCCCAGATCTTAATCCCATTGAGAACTTGTGGTCAATCATCAAGAGACGGGTGGACAAACAAAAACCTAAAAATTCTGACAAAATGAAAGCATTGATTGTGCAAGAATGGACTGCTATCAGTCAGGATTTGGTCCAGAAGTTGATTGAGAGCATGCCAGGGAGAATTGCAGAGGTCCTGAAGAAGAAGGGTTCACACTGCAAATATTGACTTGCTGCATTAACTCATTCTAACTGTCAATATAAGCTTTTGTTACTCATATGTTTGCAATTATTATATTTCTGTTTGTGATAAAAACATCTGTCAAACACACATAAAAACCAGAGGGCAGCAGATCATGTGAAAATATAATATTTGTGTCATTCTCAAAACTTTTGGCCATGACTGTACTGTACAATGTAATATCCACTGGCCCACGATTTTCTTACTTCATCTTAGAGTAGCATGGTGTAGAGCTTAGAGATTGTGATTCCAGCCATGTGTCACTTACTGGTCTGATTGCTGTCATTTTGATTACATCACAGTTTTATCTGCTGCAGTGACAACAAGTAAATGTAAACAGAATATCACATCTAAGGGTCGTTTTACATGGACTGACAAGTGGCACAATATGTTACTGTAAGTTACCATTGCTGATCATTAACCCCTTAACGACCGCCGATACGCCTTTTAACGGCGGTCATTAAGGGTACTTAAACCACAGCGCCGTTAATTAACGGCGCTGTGGAAAAAGTGAATAGCGCCCCCCAGAGGCGCATTTTCTCCGGGGTCTCGGCTACCGGGGGTAGCCGAGACCCCAGAGAACATGAATCGGGTCGGTTTTTACCGACCCGATGTTGCGATTGCCGTTATTAACCCTATAACGGCGATCGCAACAACAAAAAAAATCTGATGTGCCATTTAATTTCTCCCTCCTCTGATGTCATCGAACATCTGAGGAGAGAGAAAAAGGGTCCCCGATCCCCCCCTTGTGGCCCCCAATCTGCCCCTTGTGGCCCCCGGGCCCACCTGCCTCCGGTGGGCACCGCCATCTTGAATGACGGGCACATACTCAGTGCGCCCCCGCCGCGATCTGCCGGGGGGTGGGCAATTTTCTCTGGGGTCTCGGCTGCCGAGTGTAGCCGAGACCCCAGAGAACATGATCCGGGTCGGTAGTTACCGACCCCGATGTCGCGATCGCCGTTATACTGAGTATAACAGCGACCGCAAAAAAAAATAAAAAATGATTTCACTCCCCTCTGATGTGATCGCACATCAGAGGGGAGAGAATTAGGGTCCCCAGTACCCCCGATCCCCCCCTTGTACCTCCCGGTGTCCTCCATCCTCCGGCAGGTTCCAGGCTCCCGGGTCTTCTTCCTGTGCGCCCGCCGGATCTGCCTGGCAGCAGATTAAAAAAAATTTTCATTCATTCTCCTAAAAGTACATTTTGATCACTGTGATAAACTATCACAGTGATCAAAATAAAAAAAACAGTACATAACCCCCCCTTTATCACCCCCTTAGTTAGGGATATATAATAAAATATAGAAATTATATTTATTTTCATTTTTCCGTTAGGGTTAGGGCTAGGGTTAGGGTTATAATTAGGGTTAGGGTTAGGCTGGGTTCATACTGCGTTATGGCAGTCCGTTAGACGGACTGTGTTACACCGCGGTATAACGCGGTGTAACGCAGTCTGTTAACGTTGCCATTCACCCCATTTGAGGGCGCATTGCGACGCATGCCGTAAAGCGGCATGCGTTCGCGACGTGCCATCATTCAGTGACGGAGCCTCAGATGCGGGCTGCAGCGTTTGGGCTCCGTCACCAATAGCGCAGATGAATCATCTGATTCCTCTGCGCTAGCGGGTATAGCATAACGCAATCGCGTTATGCTATACCGTTACCAGCCCGTCAACACTATGTGTTGAACGGGCTGGTAAAACGCAAAATGAACCTAGCCTTAGGGTTACAATTAGGGTTAGGGTTACAATTAGGGTTGGAATTAGGGTTAGGATTAGGGTTAGGGTTGGGATTAGGGTTAGGGGTGTGTTGGGGTTAGGGTTGGAGCTAGAATTGAGGGGTTTTCACTATTTAGGCACATCAGGGGGTCTCCAAACACGACGTGGCGTTCAAAAAGTCTAATGGCGCTCTCTCCCTTCCGAGCCCTGCTGTGCGCCCAAACAGTGGTTTACCCCAACATATGGGGTATCAGCGTACTCAGGACAAATTGCACACCACTTTTGGGGTTCTAATTTCTCTTGTTACCCTTGGGAAAATAAAAAATAGCTGACTAAAAAAAATCATTTTTGAGGAAAAAATTTTTTTTTTATTTTCACGGCTCTGCGTTTATAAATTTCTGTGAAGCACTTTGGGGTTCAAAGTGCTCACCACACATCTAGATAAGTTACTTAGGGGGTCTAGTTTCCAAAATGGGGTCACTTGTGGGGGTTTTCCACTGTTTAGGCATATCTGGGACACTGCAAACAGAACATGACCCCCTTCAACGTCTGCATTCCAAAACGTTATTACTTCCTTTCCAAGTCCTGCTGTGCGCCCAAACAGTTCCCCCCCACATATTTGGTATCAGCGTACTCAGGACAAATTGGACAACAACTTTTAGGGTCCAGTTTCCTTGTGAAAAATAAAAAATTTGGGACTAAAAAATCATTTTTGTGGAAATTTTTTTTTTTTTTCACACCCAGGCATTATAAACTTTTGTGAAACACTTGGGGGTTCAAAGTGCTCACCACAGATCTAGATAAGTTACTTAGGGGTTCTGGTTTCCAAAATGGGGTCACTTATGGGTTTTTTACACTGTTTAGGCACATCTGAGGCACTGCAAACGGAACATGACCAGCATGAACGTCTGCATTCCAAAACGTTATTACTTCCTTTCCAAGCCCTGCTGTGCGCCCAAACAGTTTCCCCCCCACATATTTGGTATGAGCATACTCAGGAAAAATTGGACAACAACTTTTAGGGTCCAGTTTCCTTGTGAAAAATAAAAAATTTGGGACTAAAAAATCATTTTTGTGGAAATTTTTTTTTTTTTTTTCACACCCAGGCATTATAAACTTTTGTGAAACACTTGGGGTTCAAAGTGCTCACCACAGATCTAGATAAGTTACTTAGGGGTTCTGGTTTCTAAAATGGGGTCACTTATGGGGTTTTTACACTGTTTAGGCACATCTGAGGCACTGCAAACGGAACATGACCAGCATGAACGTCTGCATTCCAAAACGTTATTACTTCCTTTCCAAGCCCTGCTGTGCGCCCAAACAGTTTCCCCCCACATATTTGGTATGAGCGTACTCAGGAAAAATTGGACAACAACTTTTAGGGTCCAATTTCCTTGTGAAAAATAAAAAATTTGGGACTAAAAAATCATTTTTGTGGAAAATTGTTTTTTTTTTTTTTTCACACCCAGGCATTATAAACTTTTGTGAAACACTTGGGGGTTCAAAGTGCTCTCAACAGATCTAGATAAGTTCCATAGGGGGTCTAGTTTCCAAAATGGTGTTACCTGTGGGGGGTTTCCACTGTTTAGGCGCATCAGGGGCTCTCCAAACGCGACATGGTGTCCAATCTCAATTCCTGCCAATTTTAGTTTGAAAAAGTCAAACGGCGCTGCTTCCCTTCCAAGTCCTGCCGTGCGCCCAAACAGTGGTCCCCCCCATATATGGGGTATCAGTGTACTCAGGACAAATTGGACAACAACTTTTGTGGTCTAATTTCTCCTGTTACCCTTGGGAAAATAAAAAATTGGGGACTAAACGATCAGGTTTGTGGAAAAAATATGATTTTTTATTTTCACGCCCGGGCGTTATAAACTTCTGTGAAGTGCTCACCACACATCTAGATAAGTTCCTTAAGGGGTCTAGTTTCCAAAATGGGGTCACTTGTTGGGGGTTTTCACTGTTTAGGCACATCAGGGGCTCTCTAAACGCGACATGGCATCCAGCCAATTCTGCGTTGAAAAAGTCAAATGGCTTCTCTTTCCCTTGCGACCTCTGCTGTGCGCCCAAAAAGTGTTTTACCCCCACATATAGGGTATCGGCATGCTCAGGACAAATTGCACAAAAACTTTTGTGGTCTTTTTACCCTTGGGAAAATAAAAATTGGGGTGAAAAGATAATTTTTGTGGAAAAAAAATCATTTTTTTTTCAAGGCTCTACGTTATAAACTTCTGTGAAGCACTTGGAGGTTCAAAGTGCTCACCACACATCTAGATAAGTTCCTTAAGGGGTCTAGTTTCCAAAATGAGGTCACTTGTTGGGGGTTTCCACTGATTAGGCACATCAGGGGCTCTCCAAACACGAGATGGAGTCCAGCCAATTCTGCGTTGAAAAAGTCAAACGGTGCTCCTTCCCTTGCAACCTCTGCCATGCTCCCAAAAAGTAGTTTACTCCCACATATGGGGTATCGGCGTATTCAGGAGAAATTGCACAACAAATTTTGTGGTTCATTTTCTCTTATAACACTTGTAAAAATAAAAAAAATTGGTTCTGAAATATATTTTTTGCCAAAAAAGGTAAATGTTAATTTTTTCCTTCCACATTGCTTCAGTTCCTGTGAAGCACGTAAAGGGTTAATAAACTTCTTGAATTTAGTTTTGAGCACCTTGAGGGGTGCAGTTTTTAGAATGGTGTCACTTTTGGGTATTTTCTATCATATAGACCCCTCAAAGTGACTTCAAATGTCATGTGGTCCCTAAAAAAAATGGTGTTGTAAAAATGAGAAATTGCTGGTCAACTTTTAACCCTTATAACTTCATGAAAAAAATTTTGCTTCCAAAATTGTGCTCATGTAAAGTAGACATGTGGGAAATGTTATTTATTAAGAAATTTGTGTGACATATCTCTCTGATTTAAGGACATAAAAATTTAAAGTTTGAAAATTGCTAAATTTTCAAAATTTTCGCCATATTTCAGTTTTTTTCATAAATAAACGCAAGCCAGCTAACTTAGATGAACACCTAACCTGTTTAATTGCAGAGCTAGCCAGTTGCACCTAATCAAAGCCTGCAGAGCTATGATTAAACCCAAGCCTACCTGAAATTGCTACATCATCTACGGCGTAGACCTGTTCAATGGGTGTATGTAACCCCTTCTCATGTACAGCACCATGGAATTAATGGCGCTATATAAATAAATAATAATAATAATAATAATGGGTGTCGCTGGTCTTTATCCGGTGCCTCCTTGTGATTGCTATCCTCCTTGCTTCATGTGAATGACGCGTCTTACATCATCCACACAATGTCCTTCATCATGCTCCCGCAGAGGCATACTTCTCTCTGCCCTGCCAAGGACAGCGTACAGTATTGTAATGTGCACACACCAGCACTGTTTACCCTTTCCCTGTGCATGCACATTACAGTACTTTGCTCTGCCCTCAGTAGGGCAGAGAGGAATACACCTGCACAGGAGCACTATGGAGTCCACTGTGTGGATGACGTAGTATACGTCATCCACATGAAGCAAGAAATAGGACGGCGATCGCAAGAAGAGAGGAGACATCCATTGCACCATAAAGCAGGTGAGTATAATGAAAGCTATTTATTGTGTTATGCAGAGTGCATTGGGGACATACAGTATTCTAGAATCCTGTAACAGAGGGCTTAACTCCTTAACCCCTGGAGCTTTTTTCGGTTTTGCGTTTTCGTTTTTTGCTCCCCTTTTTCCCAGAGCCATAACTTTTTTATTTTTCCGTCAGTATGGCCATGTGAAGACTTGTTTTTTGCGGAACGAGTTGTACTTTTGACCAATACAATTGGTTTTATCATGTCGTGTACTAGAAAATGGGAAAAAAATTCCAAGTGCAATGAAATTACAAAGTGCAATCACACACTTGTTTTTTTGTTTAGCTTTTTTGATAGGTTCACTAAATGCTAATACTGACCTGACATTATGATTCTTCAGGTCATTACGAGTTCATAGACACCAAACATGTCTAGGTTTTTTTTTTTATCTGAGTGGTGAAAAAAAATTCCAAACTTTGTTAAAAAAAACATTGCGCCATTTTACGATACCTGCAG
Organism: Oophaga sylvatica; assembly: GCA_033576555.1. Classification (NCBI taxonomy): domain Eukaryota; kingdom Metazoa; phylum Chordata; class Amphibia; order Anura; family Dendrobatidae; genus Oophaga; species Oophaga sylvatica. Next base: position 185,636,531 of record JARQOD010000001.1, on the reverse strand, counting down.
CGTCTCCATTTTTCGTGATCTTCGGTTGGTTGAGGGCTTATTTTTTGTGTGTCAAGCAGATGTTTTTAATGATACCATGATGGTGCAGATATGATCTTTTGATCACCTGTTATTGCATTTTAATGCAATGTCGTGGCGACCAAAAAAACGTAATTCTGGCATTTTGATTTTTTTTCTCGCTATGCCATTTAGCGATCAGGTTAATCCTTTTTTTTTATAGATAGATTGGATGATTCTGAACGTGGCGATACCAAATATGTGTATGTTTGAGTTTTTTTATTGTTTTATTTTGAATGGGGCAAAAGGGGTGTGATTTCAACTTTTATTTATTTATTTTTTTAAAACATTTTCTTTTTACTTTTGACATGCTTCAGTAGTCTCCATGGGAGACTAGAAGCTGCCACAACTCGATTGTCTCAGCTGCATAGAGTCAATGATCAGTTCGCCTCTATGTAACTGAATTACTAAATTGCTATGAGCGCCAACCACTGGGTGGGGCTCTCAGCAAGCCGGCACTGACAACCATAAAGGTCTCCAGGAGACCTCGGGTTGTCATACCGACGAACCGGTGACCCGCGATCACGTGAAGGAGGTCACCGATGTGCGTATTTCCGGCGCGATTGCCGGAAGAGCCATTTAAATGCAGCTGTCGGCGTTTGACAGCGGCATTTAAATATTTAATAGCCACGGGTGGAACGTGATTCCACCTGCGGCTATTGCGGGCACATGTCAGCTGTTCAAAACAGCTGACTTGTCCCGGGAAAGATGTGGGCTCACCGCCGGAGCCCACATCAAAGGGAGACACGCCCCACGGAAGAAGGCTAGCGCCGGAACGCATGTAGGTACTGGAGCACATTTAATTCTAGGCATGAGGTATGTTTATTTTGTCTTATGCCAGCTTTCAAATATTTTATTAACCCCTTAACGACCGCCGATACACCTTTTAACGGCGGTGGTTATGTGTACTTAAACCACAGCGCCGTGAATTGACGGCGCTGTGGAGAAAGTACATAGCGCTCTCCAGAGTCGGATTTTCTCCGGGGTCTCGGTTTTTGCGATCGCCGTTATTAATCACATCAGAAGGGAGAGAAATAAGGTCCCAGAGTCCCCGATCTGTCCCCTGTACCTCCCGGTGTGCACCCCCGGTCCTCCCATGGCTCCGGCAGCACCCAGTGTCTTCTTCCTGCAAAGAAAATGGCGGGCGCAAAAATATTAAATAAACCCCCCTTTATCACCCCATTAGTTAGGGACATATAATAAAATAAAGATAATATATTTATTTTAATTTTTCCATTAGGGTTACGATTAGTGTTAGGGTTATAATTAGGGTTAGAGTTGGAATTAGGGTTAGAATTAGGGTTAGGGTTACAATTAGGGTTAGGGTTACAATTAGGATTGGAATTAGGGTTAGGATTAGGGTTAGGGTTGGGATTAGGGTTAGGGGTGTGTTGGGGTTAGGGTTGGAGCTAGAATTGAGGGATTTCCACTATTTAGGCACATCAGGGGTCTCCAAACACGACATGGTGTTCAAAAAGTCAAATGGTGCTCCCTCCCGAGCCCTGCTGTGTGCCCAAACAGTGGTTCCCCCCACATGTGGAGGCACTTTAATATATATAATTAATTTTTGGCATTTTATATGTGGTGTTTCTCTGGTAATAATATTTGAGCGGTTGTAAGTATGGTATATTGATTTATTTATTATATATATATTTTGGTTTTGTACAATAATAATTATTGTGCTCTTATTTCAGCTGTATAAACTATTTTTAATAATTATATTAATTACAAAAATAAAATTTATTTAATATTATTTTAGTCTTTTGTTGCACTTTTTATTAGGAGGATTTCATCAAAGGGAGGGAGTCCGACATTGGAGTAAATGTAAGCCCAATGTCGGTAAGCGGTTAAAGATGCTGGCCCTACTTTATATAGGAAATACCTGGTGACAAGTTCTCTTTGACCCTTTAGCACAAATGATATACATGTATGTAAGTGCTTCGGTCACCTCTTTCTGCACATGGTATATGCTGGCTATGTTACATAACCAGCATCCCTCAATAATAGAAGCAAGCAGAGCAGTGTACTACTTTCCATTAGCCCCCTGATTGCTGCGTACCAATGGCCCATTGCTGCTATTTTGGCACTCCTTTACCTCAACCACATGTTGAGCTTCATAGGATTCTGCAATTTTCACTACACACAGCAATACTATGGTATTGCAATATATAGTATAAGCGATCAGATGATTGCAGGATCAAATCCCCTGAAGGAAGTAGAAAAAGAAAGTTTAAAAATTAGAATAACCTTTATTAAAAATAAATTAAATAAATAAACATATTTAATATCAGCATGCCCATAAAAGTCAGAGCGGATTGGAGCACAGCTGCGGAGGAAGCAGAGAAAGTAATTTCTCTATCTCCTCCATTGCCGGGTTCAGCATAGCACTCGTCCGTATTCATCGCTAGTGTGACCCTGGCCTAAAGAGGAAAAAAAATAAAAACGTCAGAACTGTGATTTTTTTAACCAGCACACCTACTTAAAAAACTTTAATATAAACAAATCACAAGGTCCTATGTAACCAAAATTATTTTAATTGAAACCAACTTGAAACAAGAAAAAAACAAGCCCTCACAGAGCTCCATTGACGAAAAAATATAAACATTACATGTCTTTAAAAATGGTGACACAAACCACATTTTTTTTTCTTACAAACCTCTGAATTTTTTTGTCACCAATTAAATAATAAAAAAATGTTTGGTATTACCATAATCATACTGATCTGGAGAATCATGTTTCATTTTTACCACGTAAGGAATACCACAAAAACAAAAAAATGGCGAAATTGCATGTTTTTTCACCACTTTATCCTACTTAGACTAATTTCCTAATTTCATGTTATGGTAAAACGAATAGTTTCATTCAACAAAATCCCTTGTGTGCCTATGCCGGTGGAAGATTTTATAAGAAAGGAAGAAAGGGAGGAAAAATGCAAATGAGAAAAATTAAGATTGGATGTGGAGGCAATGGGTTAAACTTTAACACTTCTCTTCCTGCAATGGACTATTAGTTTGCAGTAACAATTCACTGATCGCTATCGCTGACTGCTGTAATAGTACATCACAGTCATAACTCTGAAAAGTGACTGTTTACATGTAACTTTAGGTTTGGCCCTAGGCATTCTAGTCCGACGCCAAACTTATAGTTGATGCAGAAGTTCACAGTTTGTGGATGCAATCTAAATAAATGGCCACTGATTGCACCTATACCAACATGGGTGCTGGCCCATTTTTTCGGTTTTAGTTTCTCGTACTTTGTAGGTACGGGATGGGGGAGGGGTGGCTCCCCAATTTGGGCTGTGAATTCCGTCTATATATGACATAGGTCTCAGTCCTGCTCTTCCTTTGTCTGTTTTGAGGACCCGCTGGCACAAAACAAGGTGAACTATAAGAGTTAGGAACTATCCTGATTGGGCAGACCTTTTTGTGGTGGGATGGCTTGTATGCTCTATTTATCAAATTTGAGTCAACTAAGTACCCTATGTTATATACATGTACTATTACTATTTATAAATTTACTTACTGCAGGGTATTTGCTCATTAGTTTTTATCTTAGGTTCTGCCTGCTTTCTAAATAACATGATCTTATCCATCAAACTTGAGTGTCAAAAATATTTTTCATGTGGTTGTTTTTCAAGTCAGTATGTAATGATGAAGTAGATCTTGTACATTGCTATACAGACAAATTACACGTTTGATTTGTTTGCTAAATATACTTGCAGTGAAATATCAGTAGAAATGTAAGGGCAGTGATGCAAACCATTAGGCTTCCGTCTAAGATACATAATATTGTTAAAAGGTATTTTGGCTCAGAGAAGGATGATCAAGTTAAAAAATATATAGCATATTATAGGTTGGATATGGGCCACAATATCAATTTGTTAAATTCATAGTATGCTGTTAAATAAGTGGAAATGATTGGGTTATTTTTATATTGGCTATACATTTTAATGCACTGTTCTACACAAACACCTATTCTGTAAATAGCAGCACATCATATTTATCTGTAGGGTCTAAACTATTGACAAGACAAAAGTATTAGAGTATGTTCACACTGATTTTTCTGCCTAAAAAAAAAAGAAATAAAAATTACTTTGTTAAAAAAATAAAAATAATAATTTTTGACATAGTTTTGAGCCACCACTGCTTTTTCATACAGTTTTTGACTTATTTTTGTCAGATTACTTTTTGATATACCGGTATCTTATATTAGAATATGGGATGTAGAAACACAGTTTGATTTTTTTAACACCTTCCTGCATCAAAAACCTCACTAAAAACACATAAAAGCAGTAAAAAAAAACATGGCAAAAACAAGCTTTTTCCTTCGATTTAAATATGTCAATTGGTAATTTTGTTTTACTGCGAGTTATAAATTGTGCCAATTATGTGTGTTTTCCCATTATAATCATTGGAAAATTTGCTAAAAGTGGATTTAAATGGTTTTTATATGGATTTTGGAGAGGGAACATACCCTAAGAGTGGCTTTAAACTCTGCAGATTTTGTTTCAGAAATTTCTAAAACTGAAAATCTGTTCCATTCATTCAAATGGGGATGTGGGTGTTTCAGATAAATGGGATGGTTGAAGAAATTCTAACAAAAATATCTGCTGCATGAATGATACAGGTGTCATCAGAGTTGTGCATCAGTGTGTCAACAGTGTGTCCGTTTTTACCATAAGTGTCATCAGGGGTTTGGTCACGGGACAGTTGTAGAAATGCAGGGGACGAGGAACCTGGGCCCCTGAACTGCCCCTAAGGCTAAGGAAGGGCCCTGTCTCTCCTTAACTTGGGGGAACACTTGAAGGTAGTGAGGCCCAAGTCACCGATCTGTCCCTGTCTCCTGTATAGCCCTGAGCTAAACCCACCAACCCCCTTCCCAGGAGGTAAGACAGGGAATAAAGTGAATTACACCAAAACAACAAAAAGGAAAGACAGACACCAAGGGGTTAAATAACTAAATAATAAACACTTAGCTTGCTCTGCTGCAATGCACCGAACAGCAGAGAAAGGCACCAAATCAGGGAAACAGCAGAAGTACTACTGCGCTCAGCAAGCCCCTGACTTCAGCTTGGTTGGTCTCCAAAAGGTAGCAATATCACCAACAGTCACCTGACGCCTCAGGTGACCTTATAAAGGATGGTGGGAGTAGTCACCACCTTCCCCTGACAAGTCAGCAGCAATGTAATTACACCAGCGGCCACCGGGGGAAAAGACTGACACCAACCTCCGATGGCCTGAAAGGAAAAAGGCCCCAACATGCAAAGAGAGATCTGCCACAGATCCAAAAGTGGATCGTGACTACCCCCCCTTTAATGAGGTGCCTCTGGACCCTCAATACTGCACCTCATATATCACCTACGGTGAGGAGCCTTTATCCACCAGGGTTCACCACAGCAGTCACCTGACTCTCAAGTTTATGGCAAACACGGACAGATGGACAGAGCAATAACGTATGCTCCGGAGGTGCCACAAATCTCCAGAGCGCCAACCTGGGGAACGAGTTATGTACGGGCATTACTGGGGGTAACTCCAACTGGTAAGTCCCCGGGCCGAGAATGGCCAACACCCGATACGGCCCAATTACCCTGGAACTCCAGACTCCAGCAGCACCCTTCCACCGGATGTTTTTGGTGGCCACCCATACATACTCATTCACACACAGGTCCGGACCTGAATGCTCATTGCACATACGCATTTGCCACAAGATGGTGAACTCTTCGAGGAACTGACAATAGAGGCATGCCCCTGTGTCACCACACTCACACATTTCTCAGAGGAAACCACCACCCTCCCCCACCTCCTCCGAAGAGGGCTCCAACTCACAGGGTTGCCTAGTGGTGAGGGTTGGGACTTGCCCCTACTGGAGAAGAAGGGGAAGGTTGCATAAAGACGGTAGAGACAGTAGCCCCCGGGCAGCAGCCCTCACACAACTGACTCCAGCTGACTACTTCCCTGGAACACCAATCTATGACCGAGTTGTGTTTTGTCAGCCAAGGGAGGCCTAAAACGATGGGTATTAGCATACCCTCCAAGATGTAGCATGACAGGGACTCTTCATGATGAGTCCCTATATGCAGGCGTATATCATGCATGACTTGGGTCACACTCCCCTGGCTGAGTGGGACAGAGTCAATGGTCTGGAAGCCTAATGGTTTAGCTAGCGTTCTACACATCAGACCATTGGTCCGTACAAAGTGAGCATCCACCAAATTGACTCCTGCTCCACTGTCCACAAGCACCGGAATTCCTTTAGTTACCCCGCCAATCACCACTCTTGCAGACAGGGTACACTGAGGGGAAGAAATGGAGGAAATATACACTCCCTGGTCGCCTTCCTCCACACGACCAGGGGATGTTGCTTCTTAGATGGCACCGGCATTTTGACGTGAGCTGGGAAGTCCCCAATAAAATGACCAGTCACCACCTTCCCCTGACATGTCAGCAGCAATGTAATTACACCAGCGGCCACCGGGGGAAAAAACTGACACCAACCCCGGATGGCCTGAAAGGAAAAAGGCCCCAACATGCAAAGAGAGATCTGCCACAGATCCAAAAGTGGATCGTGACAGGTTTTCACAGATGGATAAAGATATAAATAAATTAAAAAGCTTCTCCTATACTTTGCAAAACATGGACGGATGCAATCTGTGTGCTGTACATGGTTTTCACTGACTCTTTCACTTGTACTGGCACTTTTCATTCGTGTTGCAAGAAAAAAACGGAAATGTCTCTTTATGTTTTACATGGACACATTGTTTGTGAAAAAAACAGACATGTGAACAGCATCATAGATTATAATGGGTATGTGTTTTGTCTGTGAAAAAAATGGATACAGCATGTACATCTGAATAGGGTCTGTGGAGACACAGCATTGCATCTTAATTAACCAGGCAACTATTTTTAGCAATCCGGAAAGAATAAACTGTTATCTATGTTTTCAATTTACGTATGTGTTTTTCTTTCTGATTGGTCAAAAAAACAGTCTGTTACTTACGTGAGCCTGAAATATTGACTTGTAAGTTGGCATGTGATGTAACATATTGTGCTCTTATCCTTGATGACCAGCGATGTTTACTGTTATGCTAATAATATATTGTTTAGGCCAGATAGTTTGTTGATTTTTAAAGCAGAGGAGGAAAATCTATACAAATAGATTGCATAATCAAACCATGCAACATGGCCGTCACCATTCTTCCCTTATCTGTGATGCTGGATTGAAGGACACTTGTTAAACATAAGCAGAGGTGATATGCCTCTAAAAGATAGGGAGAGACAGCCAGAGATTCTGCCAAGACAGCCATACATCCAAAGGGACCAGAGACAGAACCACAGCCAGTACATCATGGCTCCATCACGAAGGACACGGATCTATCATTCTAGAGGAAATAACCTAGGGGACCTCGGCCCTGGTTTGAAGAATACAGATCTGCTCCATTGACCATCGCTGAACCATGGATACGTTTAGAGAAAGCCAGGATTGGGACCTGCCGAACGCCTGGCTCCATGGAGATGTTTGGAGAAGCCAGGTTGTGACCCTCGTATCAACTGGCCTTGTACCTCAATGGCTGTCATCTTCCTAAGCTTGTCGTTACCTCCCCTCTGTGTGTGTGCTAAAGGTGGGGTAATCAACCTTGGAAGCTTTGAAGTAACAGCTGCCATTATCCCGATGAGTCAGCGGAAGGGTGAGACTCTGTTATGTGCACCATCTTGGGGTATTTTGCTGTGACTGTTCTACATGTTATTTGCCTGTTTTGTGGTTCAATAATGTATTGCCACACTGATTTATATTCATTCTGTGTTGTCTGAGTAGCATTTTGCTCACGTTAAAGGGAGAGCAGGCGTGCGGTGGAATGATCCCTGGTCCAAGAGCTTTTAGCTAGTGGATCGGAGCGCCTGACGATCCCCCGTGTCTCCAAAGGGTGTTACACTGGAAACTGCAGAATTTCTATCACGGGTGTGATAAGTCACTCTCAACATCATTTAGTGGGCTTACTTTTTGAAGCCTAAGATTTTGGTGAAAGACCCATCCCTATTTATTGGTACAAACTGGTAGTACAGTGCTGAAAATTTTTGTAGCGTAAATACTGTTTTTTTCCCCTGCATTTCGTGTGCAGAAAAATCTGTTGCATTTAATTGTCCAAGCAAAGTGGATGTGATTTAATGATAATTTAATCTAACTCATACCCACTGTGCATCTAAAGATGCTGTTCAACTGTGTTTTTTGGTGCATTTTGTATCTGTAAGCTTGTATGAGGAACCTGAAAAACACAGGAAAAAACGCATCTAAAAAAGTACAGAATCAAAGCTTTCATGTACTAAACAAATATAAATATAGATATTAGCAGCGCTCTAGTGACTAGAGTTTAAGAGTGCTGCAAACAAGGGCACTACCACTAAAGAGTGCCAATTAAGATGAATGAGATATAAAACGAATAGTTTGCGCACATAAAAAACTCAAAAGACACAACAGAATAGGTATTATGAAGATATATAGATGTATTGGATTAAAAAAGCAAGTGGGAAACACCCCAAAACAATGATAGGTAATCAAAGGTATATATTGCACTACGCCCAGTGGGAAAAAGGTGATGAGGAAAGCCTAAATTATCAAGAGGTTGTCAGCCCCAAACCAATATGCATACAATGACCAAAATACTGATAGCTTTAGAATATATAATATAATCACACTGCGTGGAAGTAAAAATGTGTACTCCCAACAATAGGGCAGGGAATATAACAATGGTAAAGATCCTCCAAGTGCCTCTAGTGAAGATGAAAAATTCCTGAAAAAAAATTGTTTTGAAAAAATGTTTAGTGAAACTGTCCCGGCCGGTGACAGTTCAATAATAGTCACTTCCAGGAATTGATAGAAGCACACCTGCAAAAGCAGGTATTACCTTATGACCCCAATGGGTCTCTTGTAAGGGACAGTCCTCCTTTAGCTCCCTACGTCGTGGAGCAAGAATCCGGGCAGGAACTCCTTCAGCCTCCCGTGGCCTAGTAGTAGTCCTGGGGTCGGTAGCTAGGAACCGATCTTCCAAAGTCTCCTCGGCCTGATCAGGACCGTCTGCTGGTAGAAGTGAATGCAAAAGTCTGAGCAGGACCTGCCGTGACGAGCCAGGTCACGTGCCTCACCAAATATGGAACGGTAGATCGTATCCAAATATCCGCAATGGAGATAGAGATGTGACTATCGTTGGGCCTCCTATAGCCTCCAGGAAAATCCGGTGCATGGCGGTATTCCGGTGTCTGCTGCAGTGTAGTAGATGTACTTGCACCGCGAGTGCAGACAGGACCTGCCGTGAGGTAGGAGCTCACGTGACAAATCGTAGTGAGCACTTAGTGAGCGGGTACGGATCACAGAAAGGACCAAAAACATCCATCGCGTTTCGGAAACACGGTTTCCTTCTTCAGGGATCCCTAGAGGCACTTGGAGGATCTTTACCATTGTTATATTCCCTGCCCTATTGTTGGGAGTACACATTTTTACTTCCACGCAGTGTGATTATATTATATATTCTAAAGCTATCAGTATTTTGGTCATTATATGCATATTGGTTTGGGGCTGACAACCTCTTGATAATTTAGGCTTTCCTCATCACCTTTTTCCCACTGGGCGTAGTGCAATATATACCTGTGATTACCTATCATTGTTTTGGAGTGTTTCCCACTTGCTTTTTTAATCCAATACATCTATATATCTTCATAATACCTATTCTGTTCTGTCTTTTGAGTTTTTTATGTGCGCAAACTATTCGTTTTATATCTCATGTACTAAACAATGCATTAAAAGCACTGCTTGAAATGTGCACCAAAAATGCATGTAATAAAGGAGAAAATCAGCAACAATTCAAAAATCAAGGGAACATTTTTTCATATAATATTGCAAACATCTGCACAGAACATTCAGATAAAACACAGCAGTAAAAAACTTTCTTTTATGCCAAGTGTGAACATGGCCTAAAGGGTATGCCAACTAAACAATATCGCTAACGGGATCGCTAAAAAACGTCACTATTTAGCGATCCCGTTTAGCGATATTGTTCAGTGCGGCAGCTTCCAGCGACGAGCTTCCTGCTGTGATCTCGCTCGTCGCTGGAATCGTTCCGGACCCTATTTCATCGCTGGCGCTCCCACTGGGTAAGTATCTAGTCGCTGTGTGGCACCTTTTCTTAGCGATTTAGCGGTACTTTTGTACCGCTAAAGTCGTTAAGAAGATCGCTAACGGTGATAGCGTCGTTAACTATATCGCTAAATGCGGCAGCATTTAGCGATATAGAAACAATCCCGCTAGCGATCTCATTAGTATGCAACGCTAACGAGATCGCTAGCGGGATTGCTTAGTGTGGCAGTACCTTAAGGCTGCTGTTAGAATATTGGAAATGCTAAAGAGGATTTGGTGTTTGTTGCACTTCAGCTATTGTCCCTTCTAACCTCATTATAAAACAGCCTTGTTGACACTTGGACTTGCCCACCTGGAGACCGGGAAATCCCTCCGTGGGCCCCAATCTCCAGTGAGCCCTTGAGCTGAGGCTTAGCAATCGCGGTTGCAGATGATGCAGTGTTTCAGCTGCATGTATGTCTGCAGACAAAGATAAAAATATTGGGGAGCCGAGAACCGCTGGCTTCCTATCCCGCTATACCTACACCTGCCACCTGACTCCATAGATTAGATTATTGAATTGTTTCGCCTGCAAATTATAATTGAGCAAGATGAGGGAGCCACTCATTATGGGAGAAGGGTTAGGTTTGCAGAATCATGGGTATTTTTTACATTTTCATGTAAAGAATGCCATAGAGAGGACATTATTCAAATGTGGGCCACATAGGGCTGCATTATACAAAATGGGGGGGACATTAAGCTATTTAAAGGTAAAAGAGGGCCCATTATACTGAATGGGGACACAGAAGCGGACATTATATTATATGGGGCCAAAGAGGTGCTCATTATGCTATATGGGGAACAAAAATTGGGACATTATACTAAACGAAGACTGTGTAGATCAGAGATGCACAACGTTTTTTGATCCAATGTCATTCTGAACCAATCCGGGGGACGCATTAAAAATTAAAGGAGTATTTCCTTTTGTATGGTATATTGAAAGTATATAACATAAACGTCTAATAACTGGAAAAGTAGCCAGCTCACCAAAAAATTAGATGCACAGAACTGATTGTGGCATCGCCCACAGCATAGGAGAAAGTGAAGTCCAATACTCGTGAATGGATAAAATGATGTGTGAGCTTTATTTTTCAAATTTTTCAAAGCACACAGAAATGAATGAAATTCTTCTTACATGTTTCGAACACCATGAGTGTTCCTACTTAAAATGTTTGATAGGTACTAATACTACTTACAGGACTTTTTCCTCCACCAATTGCCTGTGTTTAATGGACCCACTGTGCCACAGACCGGACTTACCCTGGAGGGGCGTGACTAAGCAGCTACGTTTGTTTTCGCTGGAGCCTCTAGTGGTGAGGTCAGACTTGTGCGGCAGATAGCTGCCAGGTGCCACTCCAGGGCGATGTCTGGCAGTAGCTGCTGACCCCAAGGGACAGAGACAATACTTCAGATTCTCAGACAAAGCAGGACAGCCACTTGGGACAAGTTCAGAAAGGACGGCTTCTTGGGACAATTTCTGACAGGACGGCCTCTCGGTACAGGGTCACAGTTCTGGCCTGGGTATTCATCCCCCAGGGTGTTAGACGGGTGCCGCTGATGCAGCCACGGGGTACAGGTACCGCAGACAGGGTTTAGGGATTTGGACACCGCAAAAGCGGTCTCAGGAAACTAGGGCTAACTATGGCGGACTAAGAGGAACACGGGATACTAGACGCTTACAGACTAGGGAAGGGGGACCTGGCAACATGCAGTTACCACCAAACCACCTAGTAGAACTATAGGGGTTGCTCAGGCACTTCCGAGTAGGGGAGGGTGCCTTTTATACAAGATGTCTCCCAGCTATTGGCAGGGAAACACCTTGCAGGTGTACGCACAATAAACTAAATGCCACCAGCGGTTGCTGGGAGCATTTATAATGTGTGCGCTGCCCCTTTAACAACAGGGGAGTGCATGCACTTGTGCCCTAGGCACACTGCTGAGACCCAGTGCCGTGGGCACAGATAAGGAAGGAGGCAGAAACAGGAGCACGCCAGGGATCGTGCCATGGGTCGGGGCTGTGAATAAGCCAGCGTCCCTGTATGGTTGCAGAATGGGACACCTTGCAGGAGCGCCGGGCATAGTGTTATACCTATAATGAGTTTTTGGTGAACTTTTGACATTGTGTAATTTTTTTATTCAAAAACGCGGTGTCTTACAGTTCCAGCAAAGTGAATGGGATTCCTAGAGATCTCATGCTCGTTGTGGTTTTTATTTTAAGCAGTGTTAAACTGACCTGCAGTACATTTTTCAAATCCACAACATATCAATTTCTCTTTCAAGTACGCTGAGTTTTTGTCACGCACGTGGATCGTTGACCTACTGCGCCACGGTCCGGACTTACCCTTGGAGGGGCGTGGCTAAGTGGCCACCTGAATTTTGCTAGAGCTCTTGATAATGGAGTTACTTTTGTGCATGTGGCCACCAGGTACCACTCCAAGGGCAGTCCGGAGTACTGCAGCAGCTGACCACAAGGGTCAGGATCGTAGACATGGACTCGGAGTCCAAGGCAGGACTGGATACTGATGCAGGTTAAGACAGTGCGGATCCTGGAACACTTGCCAGGACGGACACTGGTACTGGTTTAGGTTCTGCTGAAGCGGGTGCAGACTCAAGTACCATGGGAGTGGCTTTGGGCTCATGTACCACCGGAGCTGTCTAAGGATCGTACTGCCAGAACGGCTTCAGGTAAAGGTTCGGGTTCAGAATAAGTGGGTTCAGCAACTGGTTCAGAATAGGTTCAGGAATAGGGTCAGAGACGTGACAACTAACTTACTAACATGGACTAACTTGAACTAACACTAAAGAGGGAATTATACAGGCACTTCCTTACAAGGGAATGTACCTTAAACACTAGATGCTTCCCAGCTATTGGCTGGGAGCATACACAGAGTGTGTGCCAATCGGGGATCGGGAGTCCTGTGCAACATGCGCAGGCCTAGGGGACCAGGAAGCCATGCAGGGAATGGCATCAACGGGGTGGGAGCATGCATGGACGCCAGCATTAGTGTTTCAGTTTTATGTGCAGATTTTCCCCACAAAAGCAAATACTAGGAAGTATCAAAAACAAAGCAGCTTTATTTAAAGCGTGATATACCAAAAAGAGGCAAAAACTGCAATGTCAAAAATGCCATAAAAACGCATGTAAAAAAAAGCGCTAAAAGTGCAACTAATTTAATTTATCTAATAGTCGCAGAAATACTACAGAAAATCTGCAACATCAAAAACTCTCTAAATACTCATTGTGGGAATGTAGCCCCATGGTACATTCACACAGAGGTGTTTTAAAAGGATTTAGAAATAGATTCTGCTCCTAAATCCACATCAAACATTGTATTAAATGAACAAGTTTCCAACTGAAATGAATAGCTCCAATAATGCACATAGTACTGTTTTATTTCACATGATTTCGAATATTTCCCAGTAAAACTAATAGGAAACTCATTCAAAGAGAAGCATTTTCATGTGGATTTGCAGTAAAATACTTTTCTAAATCCTCATAAAAAAGCAAACTGTGTGAATAGGCCCTACACATAAGAGGTGGTGCATGCACATGACTCTCTACAAAAGATCATGGTTTTTTTGCTTAGTTCCTAATGTTTTAGAACTCACATAAACTACAGTGAGGAGAGACACGGAAGACCACCTATATAATTCACATACTGTTTTCGGGAGGGCCAAACGGGTTAAGAGACTCCATTCACCTGATGCATGAGGCATCCAGAAATGTCTACATAGGATACCACTAGTACTTGCCAGTCTACATGTTATTTGCCTGTTTTGTGGTTCAATAACGTATTGCCACACTGATTTATGTTCATTCTGTGTTATCTGAGTAGAGTAGCATTTTGCTCACGTTAAAGGGAGAGCAGGCGTACGGTGGAATGATCCCTGGTCCAAGAGCTTTCAGCTAGTGGATCGGAGCGCCTGACGATCCCCCGTGTCTCCACAGGGCGTTACACTGGAAACTGCAGAATTTCTATCATAGGTGTGATAAGTCACTCTCAACATCATTTAGTGGGTTACTTTTTGAAAACTAAGATTTTGGTGAAAGACCCATCCCTATTTATTGGTACCAACTGGTAGTACAGTGCTGAAAATTTTTGTAGCGTAAATACTGTTTTTTTCCTCTGCGTTTCGTGTGCAGAAAAATCTGTTGCATTTAATTGTCCAAGCAAAGTGGATGTGATTTAATGATAATTTAATCTAACTCATACCCACTGTGCATCTAAAGATGCTGTTCAACTGTGCTTTTTGGTGCATTTTGTATCTGTAAGCTTGTATGAGGAACCTGAAAAACACAGGAAAAAACGCATCTAAAAAAATACAGAATCAAAGCTTTCATGTACTAAACAATGCATTAAAAGCACTGCTTCAAATGTGCACCAAAAATGCATGTAATAAAGGAGAAAATCAGCAACAATTCAAAAATCAAGGGAACATTTTTTCATATAATATTGCAAATATCTGCACAGAACATTCAGATAAAACACAGCAGTAAAAAACTTTCTTTTATGCCAAGTGTGAACATGGCCAAAGGCTGCTGTTAGAATATTGGAAATGCTAAAGAGGATTTGGTGTTTGTTGCACTTCAGCTATTGTCCCTTCTAACCTCATTATAAAACAGCCTTGTTGACACTTGGACTTGCCCACCTGGAGACCGGGAAATCCCTCGGTGGGCCCCAATCTCCAGTGAGCCCTTGAGCTGAGGCTTAACAATCGCGGTTGCAGATGATGCAGTGTTTCAGCTGCATGTATGTCTGCAGACAAAGATAAAAATATTGGGGAGCCGAGAACCGCTGGCTTCCTATCCCGCTATACCTACACCTGCCACCTGACTCCATAGATTAGATTATTGCATTGTTTCGCCTGCAAATTATAACTGAGCAAGATGAGGGAGCCACTCATTATGGGAGAAGGGTTAAGTTTGCAGAATCGTGGGTATTTTTTACATTTTCATGTAAAGAACGCCATAGAGGGGACATTATTCAAAATGTGGGCCACATAGGGGTGCATTATACAAAATGGGGGGACATTAAGCTATTTAAGGGTAAAAGAGGGCCCATTATACTAAATGGGGACACAGAAGCGGACATTATATTATATGGGGCCAAAGAGGTGCTCATTATGCTATATGGGGAACAAAAAGTGGGACATTATACTAAACGAAGACTGTGTAGATCAGAGAAGCACAACTTTTTTGGTCCAGTGTCATTCTGAACCAATCCGAGAGACACACTAAAAATTAAAGGAGTATTTCCTTTTGTATGGTATATTGAAAGTATATAACATAAACGTCTAATACATGAACTGGAAAAGTAGCCAGCTCACCAAAAAATTAGATGCACAGAACTGATTGTGGCATTGCCCACAGCATAGGAGAAAGTGAAGTCCAACACTCGTGAATGGATAAAATGATGTGTGAGCTTTATTTTTCAAAGCACACAGAAATGAATGAAATTCTTCTTACATGTTTCGAACACCATGAGTGTTCCTACTTAATATGTTTGATAGATACTAATACTACTTACAGGACTTTTGCCTCCACCAATTACCTGTGTTTAATGGACCCAATGTGCCACAGACCGGACTTACCCTGGAGGGGCGTGACTAAGCAGCTACGTTGGTGTTCGCTGGAGCCTCTAGTGGTGAGGTCAGACTTGTGCGGCAGGTATCTGCCAGGTGCCACTCCAGGGCGATGTCTGGCAGTAGCTGCTGACCCCAAGGGACAGAGACGATACTTCAGATTCTCAGACAAAGCAGGACAGCCACTTGGGACAAGTTCAGACAGGACGGCCTCTTGGGACAATTTCTGACAGGACGGCCACTCGGTACAGGGTCACAGTTCTGGCCTGGGTATTCATCCCCCAGGGTGTTAGACGGGTGCCGCTGATGCAGCCACGGGGTACAGGTACCACAGACAGGGTTTAGGGATTTGTACACTGCAAAAACGGTCTCAGGAAACTAGGGCTAACGATGGCGGACTAAGAGGAACACGGGATACTGGACACTAACAGACTAGGGAAGGGGGACCTGGCAACATGCAGTTACCACCAAACCACCTAACAGAACTATAGGGGTTGCTCAGGCACTTCCGAGTAGGGGAGTGTGCCTTTTATACAAGATATCTCCCAGCTATTGGGAAACACCTTGCAGGTGTACGCACATTAAACTAAATGCAACCAGCGGTTGCTGGGAGCATTTATAATGTGTGCGCTGCCCCTTTAAGAACAGGAGAGTGCATGCACCTGTGCCCTAGGCACACTGTTGAGACCCAGTGCTGTGGGCACAGATAAGGAAGGAGGCAGAAACAGGAGCACACCAGGGATCGCGCCATGGGTCGGGCTGTCAATAAGCCAGCGCCCTGTATGGTGGCAGAATGGGACACCATGCAGGAGCACCGGGCATAGTGTTATACCTATAATGAGTTTTTGGTGAACTTTTGACATTGTGTAATTTTTTATTCAAAAACGCGGTGTCTTACAGTTCCAGCAAAGTGAATGGGATTCCTAGAGATCTCATGCTCGTTGTGCTTTTTATTTTAAGCAGCGTAAACTGACCTGCAGTACATTTTTCAAATCCGCAACATATCAATTTCTCTTTCAAGTACGCTGAGTTTCTGTCACGCACGTGGATTGTTGACCTACTGCGCCACGGTCTGGACTTACCCTTGGAGGGGCGTGGCTAAGTGGCCACCTGAATTTTGCTACAGCTCTTGATAATGGAGTTACTCTTGTGCATGTGGCCACCAGGTACCACTCCAAGGGCAGTCCGGAGTACTGCAGCAGCTGACCACAAGGGTCAGGATCGTAGACACGGACTCGGAGTCCAAAGCAAGACTGGATACTGATGCAGGTTAAGACAGTGCGGATCCTGGAACACTTGCCAGGGCGGACACTGGTATTGGTTCAGGTTCTGCTGAAGCGGGTGCAGACTCAAGTACCACGGGAGTGGCTTTGGGCTCATGTACCACCGGTGCTGTCTAAGGATCGTACTGCCAGAACGGCTTCAGGTAAAGGTTCGGGTTCAGAATAAGTGGGTTCAGCAACTGGTTCAGAATAGGTTCAGGAATAGGTTCAGAGACGTGACAACTAACTAACATGGACAAACTTGAACTAACACTAAAGAGGGAGTTATACAGGCACTTCCTTACAAGGGAATGTACCTTAAACACTAGATG
Source organism: Oophaga sylvatica (assembly GCA_033576555.1). Lineage (NCBI taxonomy): Eukaryota > Metazoa > Chordata > Amphibia > Anura > Dendrobatidae > Oophaga > Oophaga sylvatica. The sequence goes on along the minus strand of JARQOD010000001.1, from coordinate 185,619,133 downwards.
CTTCCCAGCTATTGGCTGGGAGCATACACAAAGTGTGTGCCAATCGGGGATCGGGAGTCCTGTGCAACATGCGCAGGCCTAGGGGACCAGGAAGCCATGCAGGGAATGGCATCAACGGGGGCGGGAGCATGCATGGACGCCAGCATTAGTGTTTCAGTTTTAGTTCCCAGTCCATTCCTTCTCTAGAAACCCGTAACCATTCTTTTTATTGAACTCAACGACCCATCCTCGGGTTTGGGAATCTTCCACTGTCACCCGCCAGGCGGCATTGGACCCCTCCAATCACTCTCGTATGTACAGATCAGTCCATTTTCTGCACTCAAACAGACTCGTCGCAGGAGGACGTTCAGCCAACCACAGCGGCTGATAGTTGGGGTAACATGCAATCTATGGGGTGCTCATGCGGTCCCACTCTATTTCCACTATTTCCCCAAGGTCAATGAACAGGGCCTTTTTTTTTGCCTGACCTCACCTCAGGATTGACCGCTTCTGTGCCTTCTTCCAGGATATTTTTCATGAGAGTCAAGACCGGGAGGAATCATGACGGAGTGTGCTTGTCCTCCTCCTCTGGGCGTGCCTCTTCCGCACCCACACACTCTGAAGTCTTTTCAACCTCAGCTTAGGAAGTCTCACCTGCGTCCTGTACATCCGACTCCACCTCTCTCTAGGCCAGACTTCTGACGGGAACGCTGATTCACGCTTCACTCTTTGTGGCTCCGCCTTCAGCCACACACCCTTCCATCACAATCTTCCACTCAATGAGCTGCACTTCACACTGCACCACGCCCTCCTCAGGAATGTACCTCCCATTCTGGGCTCCTAGGCACATCCTTCTTTTGGGCCATCATTCGTGTGGGCTGAACACTTTTTCACACTCTCAGGCGCCGTCCACAATATGCAACGTTTCTTCTTCTCTTCACTGCCCACCTTTGCCATTTTAGAATCCATGCTTCGGGCCACCATCTTGGGCCGCATGTATTCTGGTTCTCTTCCAACAGTGCCATGGACCATATCTTCCCCGATGTCTTTGTGCGAGGCACTCGCATCCTGTTGGCTGTCCAAAATGTAAGATGCACAAGCGAGGTAGTCGTGGGCGAGATTCAGTCTCCACTCACTTTGGCAGCCTACAGACAACTCGTGTCCGAGTCCCGTTGTTCTGCTGTGTGTGAGGTCCATCTTATTTACTTCAGGGCTGCAGGCCTCTTCTGACTCCAGGAATCCCTCTTCTGGAACCAAGACAGCAATCAATCCAGGAGAGTGTATATTTTGTATGCCTGGAGTTTTATGTTAACCCTTGTCCGTGTTGCCTTGTTTGTCGGGTTGGTGTACTACAGTGCACAGTAGCGCTCCCTCTTCCCGGGGTGGGGGAGAAGAACAACAGATGGAGGGCTAACTTAGGAGATAAGGCAAGGGTGGAGGCCCCTGCATCTTCGCCATTAGAAGTATCCCTGGGAACAGGCCGAACTAGGGCGCCCCCTAGTGTTAAGGACAGGGAAGGAGTCCCGGGTCACCCGACAGCTGTGTCGTGATAGTAACAGGCTGTTGATTTGGCCACTTCTAATATTTCTGCTATGTCTGTGATGGATTTCTTCTTTTTTCAATCTAATGATGAGCCTTTGACTGCATGGCATGTGGTAGGTTCACAGCAACAGATTCTTCAAATGCAAATTCCACATCTGGAATCAGCTCCAGACATTTTACATGCTTAATTGATGATGGATTAATGAGGGAAAAGCCCATGCAGCCCATTAAAGAACTTTTGAGACAAATGTCCAATTACTTTTGGTCCTTTGAAAAAGAAGCAGCTACTGTATATATTAAAGAGCTGCAATTCCTAAATCCTTACTCCAATTAGGATGTGAATACCCTCAAATTAAAGCCGAGAGCCTGCACTTTAATCCCTTAGTGACAGAGCCAATTTGGTACTTAATGACCAAGCCAAGTTTTACAATTCTGATCACTGTCACTTTATGAGATTATAGCTCTAGAACGCTTCAACGTATCCCACTGATTTTGAGATTGTTTTTTCATGATATATTGTACTTCATGTTGCTAGTGGTAACATTTATTCAATATAACTTGCATTTATTTATGAAAAAAAAGAAATTTGGCAAAAATTTTGAAAATGTTGCAAATTTCAAACTTTAAATTTTTGTACCTTTAAAATCAGAGTGGTGTCACACAAAATAGTTAATAAATAACTTTCCACATGCCAACTTTACATCAGCAACATTTTGGAAACTTTTAGCCCAACCTTAACTTTAGCCTAATTCTAACTTTAGCCCAACTCTAACCCTAATGGAAAAATGGAAATAAATATATTTTTTTATTTTATTATTTTTACCTGGGTGATAAAGGGGGGTTTGATTGACTATTTTTTAACTATTTTTTAACTATTTAAACTATTGATTAACCAACAGGAAAAATGTCCTATTGTTGCCAGGTGCTGGAAGAAGATGCCGGCAGCCTGGGGACTTCATGGGGGGTTGCAGGGACTCTGGAAGTACTGGGGGGGATCAGGGGATCTCATTTATCTCATCAGATCACATCAGAGGAGAGAGAAATTAAATGGAAAATCTGACTTTTTTTTTTTTTCTGGTGATTGCAACACTGGGGTTGGTAAAGACCAACCCAAATCATGTTCTCTGGGGTCTGAGCTACCCCCAGTAGCCAAGACCCAAGAGAAATTCCGACTCTGGGGGGCAGTATACCCTTATTCTTCAGCGCCGTTAAAAAGTGGCTCTTCTGCGTAAGTACTCTTAACTGCCTCCGTTAAAAGGTTCATCGGCAGTCGTTAAGGGGTTAAGCCAATATTGATTTTTAACTTTACCTTGAATTTATTTTGGTAAACAGCTAAAATGCCAAAACTTGTGTCACTTTCCAAATATTTTTTGACCTAACTGTAAATGGATCCTGCCAATCTCAATTGAATCAGCTGACAATGAGCTTAACTTTCTTATTTCTCCTCAGAGGTAAGCAGGAAAAGCATTGTTGTGCAGCAACTTGTCTTTCACTCTCGGTAAAAACATAAGAAACTCTCCATTGTGGAGTTTTTGGTGGAGGTTTTGCTTCCTGAAGCAGTTTTGAAGAACTTTTTTTATGTTTTGTAAAAGATTTGATTGGAAAGTAACTAATTTTGAGGGGATTCCATCAGAAATTCCATCACAGAATCTGGCACCCATAACCTATATTATATTTTTCAAGAAAAATATCCAGGTTCTTCAGTGCTTGTGCAGTAGAGCAGGGTTCCCCAACTCCAGCCCTCAAGGCCCACCAACAGGTCATGTTTTCAGGATTTCCTTTGTATTGCTCAGGTGATAATTGCATCACCTGTGCAATACAAAGGGAATCCTGAAAACATGACCTGTTGGTGGGCCTTGAGGACTGGAGTTGGGGAACCCTGCCGTAGAGCATACACCCATTGTAATCGTTGCAGGCCTAGGTATAAAAAGATCATTAGAAAGATCTCTGCATTATTCCTCCATATATTTGAACACTGTAATAAGCTCTAAGCCTTTTTTTTCCCAAACGGAACGATCCCAAGTTTGATAACTTGTGATGGTACTGCAGTCCACCTATTCCCTTAATAACCTTGGTCATCTTCACCAGGTCTATTTTGCATCAGCTTTAGTTTAGTGAAGACCTTTTTATATACTGGAGTCAAAATTCTACACAGTATACTAAATGTATACTGTATATCATGTTGACACTGGGATATAGAGTTATTTTTATTGAGATACTCCGAGATAGCATCTCTTAGAAACTTTAACCCCTTACCGACACACAATATAACTTACTGGTACGTTATATGCTGGCTCCCTGACTTTGATGCGGATGATGGATTTCCTTGTTCTAACAACAATGGGAGAACCAGAGCTCCACCCATGTCTGTTAACCTGTTAAATGCCGCTGAAAATCTGTGACAGCGACATTTACAGTGCGCCCGCATGGGGGTGCATCACTCTATGCACCCATTGGTGCACCTGTTATGCGATCATGGGGCACCAATAGGTTGCCATGACAGCCAGGAGTCTGCTGAAGACCTCTGTGTTTGTAATGATGGTACTTCACTGAAAGCCAGCTCATGGCTGGCATTCATAGGGAACCTTGATTTTTGCTTTATACAGCATTACTGAGGCATTGCTGAATTTAGCACAAGTGATAGAATGATTATAGATTTAAGTCCCCTATGGGGACTAGCAAATACAATAAAAATGTTTTAAAAATATGAAAAATATATAAAAGTCACCCCCTTTTCCTTAATTAAAAAATTAAGTAAAAATACACATTTGATATAGTTATATTCATAAAAATGTGATCTATCAAAATATAAAATAAATTAATCCGATCGGTAAATGGCACAATAGAAAAAAAAAATCAAGCTGCCAGAATGGTAGTTTTTCAGCTGCTGCAATAACACAAAAATGTAACAAAGGCGATCAAAACATCATATCTATCCAAAAATGATATTGATAAAAACATCAGCTAAGGGTGCAAAAAAACAAGCTCTCACTTAGCTTCATATTCCGAAAATTTAAAACGTTTCAGCTCTCGGAAAATGCAAATTTAAAAAAGAAATTGCACCACTTAAATAAAATAAAAACTATGCATGTTTGGTGTCTCTGTAATTTGAATGACCAGTAGAATTATATTGTTAGGTCATTTTTACCGTAATATGAATGCTGTAAATAAAAACCCAAATGACAATTATAAATTGCGTTTTTTTTGCTATTTTGGCATGTTTGGAATTTTTTTCTCACTTTCCAGTACATGACATGATAAAATGGATGGTGTCATTCAAACCAACTCGTTCCAGGAAAAAGAAATGTCGTCACACAGCTACGTCGATGGAAAATAAAAACCCAATTGAGCATCTCTGGAGAGACCTGAAAATGGCTGTCCATCAACGTTTACCATTCAACCTGACGGAACTGGAGAGGATCTGCAAGGAAGAATGGCAGAGGATCCCCAAATCCAGGTGTGAAAAACTTGTTGCATCATTCCAAAGAAGACTCATGACTGCACTAGCTCAAAAGGGTGCTTCTACTCAATACTGAGCAAAGGGTCTGAATACTTATGACCATATGATATTTCAGTTTTTCTTAATATATTTGCAAAAATTTCTACATTTCTGTTTTTTTCAGTCAACATGGGGTGCAGAGTGTACATTAATGAGGAAAACAATGAACTTTTTTGAATTTATCAAATGGCTGCAATGAAACAAAGAGTGACAAATGTAAAGGGGTCTGAATACTTTCCGTACCCACTGTAGCACCCTCAAACAACTGCAGCAAAATCTGCACTACAATTTGGAGTTTCTTCCCTTCTGAGATTGTGCCTCAAAAGTAGTTTTCAACGACATATGGGGTATCGGTAAACTCATGAGAAGTTACACAACATATTTTGTGTTATGTTTCGGTAGCTGAGGAGTGCAGGTAAAAAAGGCAATACACCAGAGCAGTTGGAATCTATGAGATTGCAGTACCCTGACTAACCACCACAACTAGAGGCAGCCGTGGAGCTTTCCTACGTTGGTCCTAGACGCCTCGTCACAGCCTGAGAAACTAACTACACCTAAAGATAGAAATAGGAAAGCTATCTGCCCCGGAGCAGAACCCCAAAGATAATAGAAAGCCCCCAAACAAGTAATGGCGGTTAGACAAGAAGAAATACTGACACAGAAAGAAAATAGTATGAGCAAACGCTGGGGCCCAAACTAACTAAATAGAAAAGGATAGGAAGGGTACTTACTGCAATCCCAGAAAACCCTGAAAAGCACCAACTCTACTAATTTCAAAATCACCTGAGATCACACGACCTCTACCACCTAAATTAGTTCTCTGGTGTAACAAAATCAAAACAGCAGCCACTGAAAAAACTGGAAAAAGCAAAAGCACAAACATAAGTGGCTGAACTAAACTGAGAGGGCAAAAGCCCCCCGGAGGGGACCCAGAAGGCCCCCACAGAAGTGCAGGACAAAATGCAAAAATATAGCAACAAAAACAAAAAGAAGAAAATGTCTTATCTGTTAGCAGGAGATGCAGACACGACACAGCAGGCTACAAGGGAAACAGGAATGAAGGATTCAGACCAGAACAATTGATCACTGGCAACCCTGATGGGAAGGTGACTCCCTTATATAAGACCAGTCAGTAACACCTGATTCCCAGTCCTCACAATCTTTACTGAACAGACCAGTACCGCTTGTAACCACCAGAGGGAGTCTCTGCTCAGAACTCATCTCAAACCCATTCACAACAGTACCCCCCCTTTGAGGAGGGGTCACCGAACCCTCATTTGAGCAACCAGGTCGGTCAGGATGAGTTCTATGATACGCACGGATGAGTCTCCTAGCATGGATGTCCGAAGCAAACACCCAAGAATTGTCTTCCTGACCATAACCTCTCCACTTAACCAAATACTGGAGTTTCCGTCTAGAAAAACGAGAATCTAATATTTTCTCAACCACATACTCCAGATTGCCCTCAACCAAAACAGGGTCAGGAGGCACAGCAGCAGGAACCACTGGCTCAACAAACCTCTTCAACAAGGACTTGTGGAACACGTTATGGATCTTAAATGTCCCTGGAAGAAGCAAACGAAAAGAAACAGGATTAAGAATCTCAATGATCTTATAAGGTCCAATGAACCTAGGCTTAAATTTAGGAGATGCTACTCTCATAGGAATATTCTTTGAGGACAACCAGACCAAGTCCCCCACTTTAAACCGAGGACCATCAGTCCTATGCCGGTTAGCAAACCGCTGGGCCTTCTCCTGAGAGAGGGACAACCTCTCCACTACCTGGTCCCAAATCTGTTGCATACGCTCCACAACAGAGTCAACACCTGGACAGACAGCAGCCTCCGTCTGTCCTGAAGAAAATCGAGGGTGAAACCCAGAATTACAGAAAAACGGAGACATCAAAGTGGCAGAGCTAGCCCTATTATTAAGAGCAAACTCAGCCAAAGGCAAAAAAGAGACCCAGTCATCCTGATCAGCAGACACAAAGCATCTAAGATAAGTCTCCAATGTCTGGTTTGTTCTCTCAGTTTGACCATTGGTCTGAGGATGAAATGCCGAGGAGAAAGACAATTGAACACCCAGTTTAGAACAAAAAGTCCTCCAAAATCTGGAAACAAACTGGACTCCTCTGTCAGACACAATGTTCTCAGAAATGCCGTGTAAACGAACCACGTGCTGAAGGAACAACGGCACCAATTCAGAGGAGGAAGGCAACTTAGGTAATGGCACAAGATGTATCATTTTGGAAAACCTATCACAAATTACCCAGATGGTGGTCATTCTCTGAGAAACAGGAAGGTCGGAAATGAAATCCATAGAGATATGTGTTGTGAATGGGTTTGAGATGAGTTCTGAGCAGAGGCTCCCTCTGGTGGTTACAAGCGGTACTAGTGAGGATTGTGAGGACTGGGAATCAGGTGTTACTGATTGGTCTTATTTAAGGGAATCATTTTCCCATCAGGGTTGCCGGTGATCAATTGTTCTGGTCTGAATCCTTCTTTCCAGTTTCCCTTGTAGCCTGCTGTGTCGTGTCTGCATCTCCTGCTATCAGATAAGACAATTTCTTATTTTGTGTTTTTGCTATATTTTTGCATTTGGTCCTGCACTTCTGTGGGGGCCTTCTGGGTCCCCTCGGGGGCTTTTGCCCTCTCAGTTTAGTTCAGCCACTATGTTTTGTACATTTGCTTTTTCCAGTTTTTTCAGTGGCTGCTGTTTTGTTACACCAGAGAACTAATTTAGGTGGTAGAGGTCGTGTGATCTCAGGTGATTTTGAAATTAGTAGAGTTGGTGCTTTTCAGGGTTTTCTGAGATTGCAGTAAGTACCCTTCCTGTCCTTTTCTATTTAGATAGTTTGGGCCCCAGCGTTTGCTCATACTATTTTCTTTCTGTGTCAGTATTTCCTCTTGTCTAACCGCCATTACATGTTTGGGGGCTTCCTATTGTCTTTGGGGTTCTGCTACGGGGCAGATAGCTTTCCTATTTCTATCTTTAGGTGTAGTTAGTTTCTCAGGCTGTGACGAGGCGTCTAGGACCAACGTAGGAACGCTCCACGGCTGCCTCTAGTTGCGGTGGTTAGTCAGGGTACTGCAATCTCATAGATTCCAACTGCTCTGGTGTATTTCCTTTTTTGCCTGCACTCCTCAGCTACCGTAACATAACAGTATCACCGGCCCTAAAAATTGTATGGTACTCACAGAAGGGAAAAAATATTTTGAAGGAAGAAAAGTTGTCAGAGATATTTTTCTGTTTGTTGCATTTTTTTTTTTTTTTTTTTTTTCCCTCTGTATCTCTGGGTGGTGGGGAGGATCTTTTCTCCCAATGGAGTTTGCACAGTTGTCTGGCCGTGTGGATCAGCTTGCCACTGAGGTTCAGAGTATTGCTGCATATCTTGCTAGGTTGCC
>JARQOD010000001.1:185576039-185610609 GCA_033576555.1 Oophaga sylvatica | reverse complement strand
CTGATTAACAAAAATGGGGGTTCCTTCAAAAAAAAAAGGGCGTGGGGCCCCCCTTTTTTTTTAACCCAGCCAGATGAAGCAGACCGCTGGGGCCTGGATTTTCAGGTGTTAAGGACCCAAGCCCATGGACTTGCCCCCTGATAATACCGGGCCCACAGCAGTCGCATATTTTGGGGTTTTAACAAAAATAGGGGATCCCCTCAAAAAAATTGGGGGGGCCCCCCCTATTTTTTTTTTAACCACCCAGATGAAGCAGAGCTGAGGCCTGGTTTTTCAGGTGTTAAGGACCAAAGTCCATGGCCCTTGCCGCCTGAAAATACCAGGCCACGGTCGCTACTTGGCTGTTAAAAAAAATAGGGGACCCCTCGAAAAAAGGGTGGGGTCCCCCTATTTTTGTTCCCCCCCCCAGATAAAGCGACCGGGTGAGGCCGGTTTTCAGGCTGTTAAGGACCAAAGATCCATGGCCCTTCCCAGCCTGAAAATACCGGGCCCAAGAGTCTCAATTTTGGCTGATTAAAAAAAATAGGGGACCCCCCTAAAAAAAAAATTGGCGTGGGGTCCCCCTATTTTTGTTAACCAGCCAGATGAAGCAGACCGGGGGGCCTGGTTTTTAGGTGTTAAGGACCCAAGATCCTGGACTTGCAGTGATAATCCCAGGCCACGCAGTCTGCTTTTTCTTGGTGTTTAAAAAAAAATAGGGGATCCCTCAAAAAAAAATTTGGCGGGGGGTCCCCCCATTTTTTTTTTAACCCAGCCAGATGAAGCGACCGTGGGGCCCGGTTTTCAGGGTTAAGGACCCAAAGTCTGGCCTTGCACCCTGTAATACCGGGCCCAAGCGTCGATTTTTGGGTGTTAACAAAATAGGGGATCCCCTCGAAAAAAATTGGCGTGGGGTCCCCCTATTTTTGTTAACCAGCCAGATGAAGCAGACCGCTGAGGCCTGGTTTTTCAGGCTGGTAAGGATCCAATATCCATGGACCTTGCCAGCCTGATAATACCAGGCCACAGCAGTCTGCTTAGCTTGGCTGGTTAACAAAAATAGGGGATCCCCTCGAAAAAAAAACGGCGTGGGGATCCCCCTATTTTTGTTAACCAGCCAAGTAAAAATGCAGACTGCTGCGGCCTGGTATTAAAAGACTGTCAAGGCCCATGGATTTTGGCCCTCAACAGCCTGATAATACCAGGCTACAGCAGCCCCACATTTGGCGCATCAAAAGATGTGCCAATTGTGGCACTTTACCCGGCTCTTCCACTTGCCCTGTAGCGGTGGCAAGCGGGGTAATAAGGGGTTAATGTCACCGTTGATTGCACGGTGACAATAAGCCCGGTTAATAATGGAGAGGTGTCAATAAGACACCGATCCATTATTAATCCCAAAGTTTTTAAATGTTTAAAAAAAAGACACAGCAAGAAAAAAGTCTTTAATGAAATAAAAGAGACAACACAGTTTTCATTAATTTTATTGTACTCTCATTCCTGCGACGCCATCGATCTCCTGTAAAAAAAGAAAAAAAACAAACCAACAGTATACCACCTGTCCGACGCAGTCCATAACGACAGTCCCACGACGATCCAGCTCTGCTACATCGCAATGACAGGCAGAGCCTGTCATCGCAACGCAGCACAGCTGATTACCTGCTTCCCCGGCGGTGACGTCATCGGACTGACTGCTTTACGGCCGGGATTACCCAGCAGTCACTGCAGTTATCGCGAGAAACTGCATGTGACCGCCGGGGAAAGAAGATTGCGGCCATGAAGCAGTCCAGCCCGTGACCGCCGGAGATCTTCTGCCAGGTAAGTGCCGCTGACTCCTGACAGACCCGACCGACGGACACTGACAGTGACAGTGACAATCCCGATTCCGGTATCCGATATGACGAAAATATCGGAACTCGGAATCTGAATTCCGATACAGCCAATATCGGCCGATACCCGATATTTGCAGTATCGGAATGCTCAACCCTACACAGCACTAATATTTTTATTCTTTTTTTCTGTACAGTTACCGAGCGTTCATTTTTTCCCACACCGTATAGAGCTGTACGCTCCTCACACACTACCGTGTACTGGCTGGTATCACGGACAAATACATGCTGACTATCTGTGTGTGACTCGGGAAATATATACGGAGATTTACAATTTATCCCTAGACTGTATACAGCTGTATACTTGTGATACAGTATCCTTTTTCTGCTTTTTATATTCTGTTCTAATCCATACTGAGCCTGTGAGCATCTGTGTGTTACTCCGGCAATATATACGGAGATTTAAAATTACCCCAACACTGTATACAGCTGTATGCTTCAGATGCAGTACCCTTTTTCTACTTTTTATATTCTGGTCTAATCCATACTGAGCCTGTGAGCGTCTGTGTGTTACTTCGGAAATCTATACGGAGATTTACAATTTATCCCTATACTATATACACCTGTTATCTTCAGATACAGTACCCTTTTTCAACTTTTTATATTGCGGTCTAATCCATACTGAGCCTGTGAGCGTCTGTGTGTTACTCCGGAAATCTATACGGAGGTTTACAATTTACCCCTACACTGTATACAGCTGTACGCTTGTCATAAAGAACCCTTTTTCTGCTTTTTATATTCTGGTCTAATCCATACTGAGCCTGTGAGCGTCTGTGTGTTACTCCGGAAATCTATACGGAGATTTACAATTTACCCCTAAACTATATACACCTGTTATCTTCAGATACAGTACCCTTTTTCAGCTTTTTATATTGTGGTCTAATCCATACTGAGCCTGTGAGAGTCTGTGTGTTACTCCGGAAATCTATACGGAAATTTACAGTTTAGCCCTAAACTATATACACCTGTTATCTTCAGATTCAGTACCCTTTTTCAGCTTTTTATATTCTGATCTTATTCATACTGAGCCTGTGAGCGTCTGTGTGTTACTCCGGAAATCTATATAGAGATTTACAATTTACCCCTTTACTATATACACCTGTTATCTTCAGATACAGTACCCTTTTTCAGCTTTTTATATTGTGGTCTAATCCATACTGAGCCTGTCAGAGTCTGTGTATTACTCCGGAAATCTATACAGAGATTTACAATTTACCCCTAAACTATATACACCTGTTATCTTCAGATACAGTACCCTTTTCAGCTTTTTATATTGTGGTCTAATCCATACTGAGCCTGTGAGTGTCTGTGTGTTACTCCGGAAATCTATACAGAGATTTACAATTTACCCCTTTACTATATACACCTGTTATCTTCAGATACAGTACTCCGGAAATCTATATGGAGATTTAAAATTACCTCAACACTGTATACAGCTGCACGCTTCTGATACAGTACCATATATCTGCTGGAATTTTTGGTACATATTCCAAAACATAAGGAAGTATGGTGGAAGAGGCCGCGGATGTGGGCGGGGGGGCAAGCTGGTACTGATGGTGGTGGTGGTGCATCTGCGGGTAGTGCCAAAAGCACAATAGCACCTAAGGCACGAGGTGTTGAGCCTGCATCATCGTCTGGCTCCAGAAGGCCTGGAAGGCTCCCTTTTCTGGAGTAGGTAAACTGCTTTTAAAGGGAATCTGTCACCCTAAATTGGCGGGATATTTAAATGATGGCAGTCAGGTCAGATGGGCGGTGTTTTGGGTACTTGCCTTAACATGTTGTTCGCCGCTGTCTCCACTATTTCTGGGAATTGTAGTCGTTGCCCTCCATATAACGCGCCTGCGCATTGCAATCTGCGGGCAAAGCATACTGCGCGTGTGCAATTCAAGATTGCAATGCGCAGGCGCGTTATATGGAGGGCAACGACTACAATTCCCAGAAATAATGGAGACAGCGGCGAACAACATGTTAAGGCAAGTACCCAAAACAACGCCCATCTGACCTGACTGCCATCATTTAAATATCCCGCCAATTTAGGGTGACAGATTCCCTTTAATGCCGGAGCATCAGGAACAGCTTTTGGCTTACATTGCCGAAACAGCCTCCAGCTCTATCGCCTCCTCTTCTAAAGTTTCAAAAAATGCAAGCACTGAGTTGTCAGTGCAGGGTCCTGGTCAGGAACAACACCTTTCCTTGTGTCCTTCACCCCCACCAAAAGTGAAGGATGGGCAGGCCACACTTCAGATTACTCCATGGAGCTCTTTTCACATACCATGCCTGGGTTATCAAGTCAAATCCTGAATTCCCCAGTCCAAGATGAATCTGACATGGAGTGCACTCATGCACAGCCACTGCTAGATGATTCTGCTGGTACATTGACCCAGAGCACTACATTGCCCTCTCAGAGACTGATAAATAACAGCAAAAACAACAACATCATATATTATTTATTATATTAGTTAAATATGTTTTTTTGCCATGTAGGACCAGTAATGGATCTATCGTAGAGAACCAATAGAAACAGCAGGTGGTAATAAAACCACAAAACAACGACCACAGATCCAATAATTATGTAAAAATACAAAATCTTTATTAACAATAATTAGACACAAGTCAATTGTAAATGACAAACACAGTAGGTAAGTGTGGAAAACAGTGCAACCATGGAAAGACACACTTAGGCGCCGGGAACCATATGAGCAACAAGATCAAAAAATCAAAATTATATGCACAACAATTGAATAGAATTGGAAAAAACTCCTATGGAGAAAAACATACACATATATATTATATATATATATATATATATATATATACGTGCCCACACACAAGTTATATATGGCAAATATAAGAATAAACTAAATCAGGAAGACAAACCCAATCCTACATATAGATAGTACATATGCCGTGATACTGTGTGGGATGGGTAAGGGCAAACCGTCTAATATCCCATAGATGTGTTATTAAGTGCCCAGACACCAGACAAAGAATAAATATGTATATAAGAAACATTAGGAGAGCAAATGCTGAATAAGCGATGTTAGAATTGTGCAAAAGAAGACCAAGCCAAACTTAGATAGTTATACCTATAAGGAATACTCGTGGCGTGCCCAAGATGCCCAGCGCGGGGTGCGTCTGCCCCGACGCACGTTTCGGAAAACTCCTTCGTCAGGGGGCGTGGCCAAAACGGGAAAGCGCAAGTTCTCATTCAAGCCGCATGGATGGACCGAATTAAGCATCCAAATCCATCTAGATTCCAGTTGAGCCAGACGTTGTGTAGCATTTCCTCCTCGTATATTAACGTCCAGGCAATCAATGCCCTTGACACGTAATAACCTACTATTACACTGATGACTTGGTCCTAAAGTGTCTAGGTATAGTCTTAAGCACACTAGGATCAGTCTCGGAAGCCGCTGCTTCTATCCCCAGAACATGATCCCTGATCCTGACTTTTAATTGACGTGTTGTAAGTCCCACATAGATCAGGGAGCACGAACAGGTTGCATAGTAGATTACATTCCTAGTTGTACAGGTAATGTACTTGTCAATTTTAAACGCCCTTTTTCCAGCGGAGTCAGTAAAGGTATCACTTCGGTCCAAGTTGGCACAAGTCACGCATTGACCACATTTATAACAACCCTTACGTTTATTACCTAAATCCAGAAATGTCTTAGGGGAATTATCAATGTAGTGGCTCCGAGTCAAATGTCCCTTCAGATTTTTAGACCGCCTATAAGTAATCATGGGTGTTATGATTTGGTAGCTGAGGAGTGCAGGTAAAAAGGCAATACACCAGAGCAGTTGGAATCTATGAGATTGCAGTACCCTGACTAACCACCACAACTAGAGGCAGCCGTGGAGCGTTCCTACGTTGGTCCTAGACGCCTCGTCACAGCCTGAGAAACTAATTACACCTAAAGATAGAAATAGGAAAGCTATCTGCCCCGGAGCAGATCCCCAAAGAACATAGAAAGCCCCCAAACATGTAATGGCGGTTAGACAAGAAGAAATACTGACACATAAAGAAAATAGTATGAGCAAACGCTGGGGCCCAAACTAACTAAATAGAAAAGGATAGGAAGGGTACTTACTGCAATCCCAGAAAACCCTGAAAAGCACCAACTCTACTAATTTCAAAATCACCTGAGATCACACGACCTCTACCACCTAAATTAGTTCTCTGGTGTAACAAAATCAAAACAGCAGCCACTGAAAAAACTGTAAAAAGCAAAAGTACAAACATCAGTGGCTGAACTAAACTGAGAGGGCAAAAGCCCCGGAGGGGACCCTGAAGGCCCCCACAGAAGTGCAGGACAAAATGCAAAAATCTAGCACAAAAACAAAAAGAAGAAAATGTCTTATCTGATAGCAGGAGATGCAGACACGACACAGCAGGCTACAAGGGAAACAGGATTCAAGGATTGAGACCAGAACAATTGATCACCGGCAACCCTGATGGGAAGGTGACTCCCTTATATAAGACCAGTCAGTAACACCTGATTCCCAATCCTCACAATCTTCACTGGACAGACCAGCACCGCTTGTAACCACCAGAGGAAGCCTCTGCTCAGAACTCATCTCAAACCCATTCACAACAGTACCCCCCCCCATGAGGAGGGGTCACCGAACCCTCATTTGAGCAACCAGGTCGGTCAGGATGAGTTCTATGATACGCACGGATAAGTCTCCTAGCATGGATGTCCGAAGCAAACACCCAAGAATTGTCTTCCTGACCATAACCTCTCCATTTAACCAAATACTGGAGTTTCCGTCTAGAAAAACGAGAATCTAATATTTTCTCAACCACATACTCCAGATTGCCCTCAACCAAAACAGGGTCAGGAGGCACAGCAGCAGGAACCACTGGCTCAACAAACCTCTTCAACAAGGACTTGTGGAACACGTTATGGATCTTAAATGTCCCTGGAAGAAGCAAACGAAAAGAAACAGGATTAATAATCTCCATGATCTTATAAGGTCCAATGAACCTAGGCTTAAATTTAGGAGATGCTACTCTCATAGGAATATTTTTTGAGGACAACCAGACCAAGTCCCCTACTTTAAACCGAGGACCATCAGTCCTATGCCGGTTAGCAAACGCTGGGCCTTCTCCTGAGAGAGGGACAACCTCTCCACTACCTGGTCCCAAATCTGTTGCATACGCTCCACAACAGAGTCAACACCTGGACAGACAGAAGCCTCCGTCTGTCCTGAAGAAAATCGAGGGTGAAACCCAGAATTACAGAAAAATGGAGACATCAAGTGGCAGAGCTAGCCCTATTATTAAGAGCAAACTCAGCCAAAGGCAAAAAAGAGACCCAGTCATCCTGATCAGCAGACACAAAGCATCTTAGATAAGTCTCCAATGTCTGGTTTGTTCTCTCAGTTTGACCATTGGTCTGAGGATGAAATGCCGAGGAGAAAGACAATTGAACACCCAGTTTAGAACAAAAAGTCCTCCAAAATCTGGAAACAAACTGGACTCCTCTGTCAGACACAATGTTCTCAGGAATGCCGTGTAAACGAACCACGTGCTGAAGGAACAACGGCACCAATTCAGAGGAGGAAGGCAACTTAGGTAATGGCACAAGATGTATCATTTTGGAAAACCTATCACAAATTACCCAGATGGTGGTCATTCTCTGAGAAACAGGAAGGTCGGAAATGAAATCCATAGAGATATGGGTCCATGGTCTCTTGGGCACAGGCAATGGCATCAACAAACCACTAGAGCGAGAGCAAGGCTTGGAGCGAGAGCAAGTCCCGCAGGACTGCACAAATTCCCTGACATCACGAGACAAGGTAGGCCACCAAAAGGACCGACTAACCAAGTCTCTGGTACCAAAAATTCCGGGATGCCCAGCCAATGCGGAACAATGAATCTCAGACATCACACTCTTTTTCCACTGGTCCGGGACAAACAATTTTCCAACAGGGCAGCACTCGGGCCTATCCTCCTGACACCCCTCCAGAGCAAGTCTCAAATTGGGCGAGATGGCGGAAAGAACTACACCCTCTTTCAAAATAACAGAAGGATCAGATAACTCAGGAGAGTCCGCAAGGAAACTCCTCGAGAGGGCATCCGCCTTAACATTCTTAGTGCCAGGAAGAAAGGAAACCACAAAATTAAAACGTGTGAAAAACAAGGCCCACCTGGCCTGTCTAGGATTGAGTCGCTTGGCAGATTCCAGATAGACCAGATTCTTATGGTCCGTAAGGACCACCACCTGATGTTTGGCTCCCTCCAGCCAATGTCTCCACTCTTCAAAAGCCCACTTCATGGCCAATAACTCCCGATTACCCACGTCATAATTACGTTCAGTAGGAGAAAATTTTCGAGAGAAAAAGGCACAAGGGTTACTTTTAGAGGTCTCTGGATCTTTTTGGGACAAAACGGCACCTGCCCCAATTTCAGAGGCATCAACCTCCACCTGAAATGGCAGAGAAACATCAGGCTGCCGTAGAACAGGAGCAGAAGTGAATCTTTGCTTAAGTTCCTGAAATGCAGAGACTGCCTCAGGAGGCCAATTCACCACATCAGAACCCTTTTTGGTCAAATCAGTTAATGGTTTAACAATAACCGAGAAATTACCAATAAATTTACGATAAAAATTGGCAAAAACCCAAAAATCTTTGAAGAGCCTTTAATGAAGTAGGTTGGACCCAATCACAGATGGCCTGAACCTTGACCGGGTCCATTTCAATAACAGATGGGGACAAAATGAATCCCAGAAATGAGATCCTCTGTACGCCAAAAAGACACTTTGATCCCTTCACATACAGAGCATTCTCTCTCAAAATCTGGAATACAGTTCGAACATGTTTCACATGAGAGTCCCAGTCATTAGAAAAAATCAAGATATCATCCAAATAAACAATCAGAAATTTGTCCACAAAATCCCTGAAAATGTCATTCATGAAGGACTGGAAGACGGAAGGAGCATTAGTGAGCCCAAAGGGCATCACTAGGTACTCAAAATGCCCTTCAGGGGTATTGAATGCCGTCTTCCATTCATCCCCGTGCTTAATGCGAATAAGGTTATACGCCCCCTGAGGTCAAGCTTGGTAAACCAAGTAGCGTTTTTCACCCTGGAAAACAGGTCAGAAATCAAGGGTAACGGATATTGATATTTCACAGTAATATTGTTCAAAAGACGATAATCAATACACGGCCTTAATGAACCATCCTTTTTGGCCACAAAGAAAAAACCGGCACCTAAGGGTGAAGAGGATGGTCTGATATGACCCTTCTCCAATGATTCCTTGATATAAGACCGCATAGCGTCATGTTCAGGTACAGACAAGTTAAAAAGGCGACCTTTAGGGAATTTACTACCCGGCACTAATTCAATAGCGCAGTCATAGCTCCTATGGGGAGGCAAGGATGCAGATTTACTTTCGCTAAACACATCAGAAAAATCAATCAAAAAGTCAGGAACATCCTGAGCCTGGGGGGAGGCAGAAAAAACAGGAGTGTTGGTATTAACACATTGGCAGCCCCAACTGGTTACAGACACAGATTTCCAATCCAAAACAGGATTATGAGACTGTAACCAAGGGAAACCCAGTACGATAATATCATGCAGATTATACAGAACCAAAAATTTGCAGCACTCCTGGTGATCAGGTTCAACCCTCATTATCACCTGAGTAGAGAACTGAGGTTTATTCTCAGCCAAAGGGGTAGAATCGATCCCCAGTAGGGGAATAGACTTCTGTAGGGGTATCAAGGGAAACCCACAACGTTTAGCAAAATCATAATCCATCAGGTTAATAGCTGCTCCAGAATCAACGAAAGCCTGAGCAGAAAATGAGGACAGAGAGCATATCAGAGTGACAGTTAATAAAAACTTAGTCTGAACATTACCCAAGACAACTGAGCGTGCAAAACGTCTTCCCCGCTTAGGGCAGACTGAAATAGCATGAGAGGCATCACCACAGTAGAAACATAACCCATTGCGCTTTCGAAACTCATGACGCTGTGCCCCAGACACCACTCTATCACACTGCATGGATTCAGAAGCAGGTTCACAAGGCAACACCATTCCACGCATACTTCTCCGCTCACGCAAACGTCTGTCAATTTGAATCGCTAATGACATAGAATCATTGAGACCAGAGGGGACAGGGAATCCCACCATAACATCCTTTACATTATCTGACAGACCCTTCCGGAAAAGGGCCGCCAAAGCGTCGTCATTCCACTTGGTCAGGACTGCCCACCTACGGAATCTCTGACAGTATAACTCAGCGTCATCAAGCCCCTTATTTAATGCCAACAAGGCTTTTTCAGCTTGATCAGTGACATTAGGCTCATCGTACAATAACCCCAAAGCCCGAAAAAATGCATCAACATCACTCAAAACAGGATCCCCAGGTGTCAGGGAAAAAGCCCAATCCTGAGGATCGCCGCGCAGGAGAGAGATGACAATTTGAACCTGCTGCGCTGCATTCCCTGAGGACTTAGATTTTAAGGCAAAAAACAATTTACAATTATTTTTGAAATTCTGAAACTTAGCTCGATCCCCTAAAAACAAATCTGGCATGGGGATCCTAGGTTCCACAACAGTCAACCTAGCAAGATATGCAGCAATACTCTGAACCTCAGTGGCAAGCTCATCCACACGGCCAGACAACTGTGCAAACTCCATTGAGAGAAAAGATCCTCCCCAGCACCCAGAGATACAGAGGGAAAAAAAAAAAAAAAATGCAACAAACAGAAAAATATCTCTGACAACCTTTTTTTTTTTTTTTTTTTCTTTCACAATATTTTTCCCTTCTGTGAGTACCATACAATATTAAATTTGAGGCCGGTGATACTGTTATGATTTGGTAGCTGAGGAGTGCAGGTAAAAAGGCAATACACCAGAGCAGTTGGAATCTATGAGATTGCAGTACCCTGACTAACCACCACAACTAGAGGCAGCCGTGGAGCGTTCCTACGTTGGTCCTAGACGCCTCGTCACAGCCTGAGAAACTAATTACACCTAAAGATAGAAATAGGTATGCTATCTGCCCCGGAGCAGATCCCCAAAGAACATAGAAAGCCCCCAAACATGTAATGGCGGTTAGACAAGAAGAAATACTGACACAGAAAGAAAATAGTATGAGCAAACGCTGGGGCCCAAACTAACTAAATAGAAAAGGATAGGAAGGGTACTTACTGCAATCCCAGAAAACCCTGAAAAGCACCAACCCTACTAATTTCAAAATCACCTGAGATCACACGACCTCTACCACCTAAATTAGTTCTCTGGTGTAACAAAATCAAAACAGCAGCCACTGAAAAAACTGTAAAAAGCAAAAGTACAAACATCAGTGGCTGAACTAAACTGAGAGGGCAAAAGCCCCCGGAGGGGACCCTGAAGGCCCCCACAGAAGTGCAGGACAAAATGCAAAAATCTAGCACAAAAACAAAAAGAAGAAAATGTCTTATCTGATAGCAGGAGATGCAGACACGACACAGCAGGCTACAAGGGAAACAGGATTCAAGGATTGAGATCAGAACAATTGATCACCGGCAACCCTGATGGGAAGGTGACTCCCTTATATAAGACCAGTCAGTAACACCTGATTCCCAATCCTCACAATCTTCACTGGACAGACCAGCACCGCTTGTAACCACCAGAGGAAGCCTCTGCTCAGAACTCATCTCAAACCCATTCACAACACATGGGCCTATTGGGAATAATTTTAGTTAAAATGGGATCAGTTTTAAGGATAGGCCATGCTTTGGCCATGAGCTTTCTGATAGTGTCAGATTGGGCGTTAAATGTGGTGATAAATCTCACTGGGTCAGATTTGGATAAGCCGACCTCAGATTTATATAGTAGAGAATTTCTCTGACTATATTTAGCCCGATTGAAAGCTTTTTTGATACTTCTGTTACTGTACCCACGCTCGGAAAACCGTCTCTTTAAATCATCTGCCTGTTTCTCATACTCCGCATCCGTGGAGCAGATCCGGCGAAGTCGCAGAAACTGACCCACTGGTATTGCATGAATCATGTGAGAGGGGTGGGAGGAGGAAGCATGCAAAAGCGCATTTGTTGCAGTAGGTTTCCTAAAGATGCTTGTTTGGATCATATGACTAGCATCTCTTCTCAGCAACACATCCAGGAATTCGATTTGATTAGAATCATACTTGAAGGTTAATCGAATATTTAGGTCGTTGTTGTTAAGCTGTTTGAAAAATTCTTCAAGGGCAATAGTAGAATCCTGCCAGATCAGCAGAATATCATCTATGTAACGCGTCCAAAGGGGGGCGCAGTCCATAGAACACTGCCGATCTGACAGGAGGAGGTCCCTTTCCCAGACCCAGGAACAGATTGCCCTCTCAGTCTACTGAGCCAGAATCTGACCCTGATGAAACTCAGGTTCCCCTTCCCGCATACTATACCACCTTACATGGTGACACAGAGGAAGGTGCAGATGAATTTGAAGAGGAGGTGATGGATGACCCAGTTGTTGACCCGGATTGGCAACCATTGGGGGAAGAGGGTGCCACTGGCAATAGCTCAGAAGAGGAGAAGAATCCGCAGCAGGCATCAACATCGCAGCAGCGGTTATCTGTCAGGCCCGTAGCTGTCCAAACACGTGTTACAAAAAAAAAGAGTTGCAGGACAGCTTGGCCAGACGGTCAAATTATCACAGCGTGCAAGCCCTGAAAATTTATCCCATAGTAGGAAGAGTGCAATGTGGCACTTTTTTGACCAAAATCCTAGTGATGAGGCAAAGGTTATCTGTAAGAAGTGCGGAAGGACCTTTAGCCGAGGGAAAAATCTCTGAAATTTGAATACCAGTTGCATGATTAGACATTTAATCACCATGCACTTTCAAGCGTGGATGGACTACAAAACCTCAGGTAGCACATGTGCACCTGCTCCGACTGAAGGTAGCCAGCAATGTTCCTTCACTTCCCCCACTGTAAGCCCACCGGTTAGCACACCACCAGCAAGAAATGTTGAGGTGTCGTCGCAAGGCCAAAGCAGTCAGGGAATCACAATGTTTTCGCAACATAAGACTGAATCTAGGCCATCACCACCACCACCATCACCATCACCAACCCCCTCTCAGTCCATCATGTCCACCGCTAGTTGCCCCATATGCAGCTCTTAAGACCAGCTCACCCTAGCAGACACTCTGAGTAGGACAAGAAAGTACTCATCCTCTCATCCGCGTACACTGGCTTTGAACGCCTACATTGCCAAACTGATCTCATTAGAGATGATGCCCTTCCATTTGGTTGAAAGGGCAGCGTTCCGAAAGCTCATGGCCTACGTTGTCCCATGCTATGACCTACCCAGTCGGCACTTCTTTTCTAGAAAAGCCATCCCTGCCCTCCACCTGCATGTGAAAGACCGCATTGTCCATGCACTCAAACAATCAGTGAGTGGAAAGGTGCACCTCACAACAGATGCATGGGCCAGTAGGCATGGCCAGGGCCTTTACGTGTCCATCACTGCGCACTGGGTTAATATGATGGATGCAGGGTCCACAAGGGACAGCGACGGTGGGACAGTGCTGCCTAGCCCACAGTATAGGCAACAGTTGGCTGTAGGCGTTCGACCCTCCTCCTCCTCCAGAAGCGAAAGCTCGTCAACAGAGCGCAGTCTCACGAGCACTCCATCTGCAGCTGCCAGTGTTGCACACGAGGTGTCCCACTATCGAACAGCTAGTGGTAAGTTTCAGCAGGCTGTTTTAAGGATGATGTCTTTGGGCGACAACAGACACACTGCGGAGGTTCTGGCCGACTACTTGCAGCGAGAAACTGAGTCATGGCTGGGCAGTCTACATCTTGCGCCAGGCAAGGTAGTCAGTGATAACGACCGCAATTTTGTGGCGGCCATATCCCTGGCAACTCAGACACATACCTTGCCTGGCTCACACCTTGAACCTAATGGTGCAGTGCTTCCTAAATAATTATCCAGAGTTAACAGCCTTGCTCCATAAGGTGCGAAGACTGTGCTTTCACATCCGTCGCGCACCCTTAGACTCCAGTCGTATGCAGAGGCTGCAGCGATCGCTCCACCTCCCCAATCACAGCCTAATCATAGACGTTGCAACAAGGTGGAACTCCACAATGTACATGGTTGAGAGGCTGTGTGAACAGAGGCAGGCTGTAATGCATTTGTGGGAGGATACACGGGCAGGCAGTTTGAGGGTAGACATGGAGTTGTCGGGTGTGCAGTGGTCAAAGCTGAAAGACCTCTGTAAAGTCCTTCAGTGTTTTGAGGAATGCACACGGCTGGTAAGCGCAGACGACGCCATCATAAGCATGAGCATCCCACTTATGCGTCTGCTCATGCAAACTTTGATGCACATTAAGGATCATGCGCCTGCAGTGGAGGAGGAACTGTCCTGGACGAGGTGGGGGAAGAAGAGGAGGATGAGGGGATGATTTTTTTTTTGGGGAGGAGGATGCTTCTCAGGGGGCAAGAGAAAATGTTGGCTTGACTAGGTCAGGTACAGGGTTTGTGCGAGACTGGAGGGATGTGGATTTGGCAGAAAGTGCTCCTCCACCCACCACTGGCAGTGTATCATTGACACCTGGAACACTGGCCCACATGTGTGATTATGTCTTGCGGATCTTAAAAAGGGACCCCCGCATTGCCAAAATTATGAAGGATGACGTCTACTGGTTGGCCAGCATCCTCGATCAACGCTATAAAGTAAAATTACAGAACACGTCACAAAAGAACCTAGAGCTAATATTGGCGAACAAACAAGCAACTCTGGTAAACCGTTTATTAGAGGCATTCCCAGCACACAGCAGCAGTGCAGGTTCTACCACGAGCAGTACTGGGCCAAATGGAAGAGGTGTTCGTGGTGCACACAGCCGAAGTGGCGTTGGAGACAGGGGTTTCATGACCATGTTGTGGACTGATTTCTCGAGGAACGTTCACACGACTGGTAATACTGAATCGATTGCAACAGGCAGGAGACAGCAGTTGTCAACTATGGTTCAAAATGACCTCTCCTCCCCTATCGATGTTCTCCCTCACAGTACATTCCCCTTTGGCTACTGGGCCTGTAAACTGGACACCTGGCCTGAATTGGCACAATATGCCTTACAGGAGCTCGCTTGCCCTGCTGGTAGTGTGCTATCAGAAAGAGTCTTCAGTGCTGCTGGATCAATCCGGACAGAAAGAAGGACCCGGCTGTCGACCCAAAATGTTGGTGATCTCACCTTCCCCCTTCCCAACCTGTGACACAGTGTATGTGTCATGAAAGGATCGCGTTCCTGCGGGTCGGGTGACCGGGGTCACTGAAAGGTCACCTGACCCGCAGGCACAAGACCCTTTGTGCTTCACCACAGGGGGGTTGGCTTAACCCACACGTGGCTACGATCGCTCTGATTGGCTGTTAAAAGTGAAACAGTGCTCCCTTTATTCCGAGCCCCGACGTGTGCCCAAACAGTGGTTTACCCCCACATATGGGGTATCAGCGTACTCAGGAAAAATTGCACAACAACTTTGGGGGTCTAATTTCTCCTGTTACCCTTGGGAAAAAAAAAATTGGGGACTAAAAAAATTATTTTTGTGGAAAAAAAATGATTTTTTATTTTCACAGCTCTGCGTATAAACTTCTGTGAAGAACTTGGAGATTCAAAGTGCTCACCACACATCTAGAGGAGTTCCTTGGGGGATCTAGTTTCCAAAATGGGGTCACTTGGGGGGGTTTCTACTGTTTAGGCACATCATGGGCTCTGCAAACACAACATGACGCCCGCAGAACAATCAAAAAAGTCTGCATTCCAAAATGGCACTCCTTCCCTTCTGAGCTCTCCCATGCGCCAAAGCAGTGGTCCCCACCCCACATATGGGGTATTGGTGTACTCAGGACAAATTGCACAACAACTTTTGTGGTCCAATTTCTCCTGTTACCCTTGTGAAAATAAAAAATAGCGGGCTAAAAAAATGATTTTTGAGGAAAAAAATGTTTTTTTTTATTTTCACTGCTCTGCGTTATAAACTTCTGTGAAGCACTTGGGGATTCAGAGTGCTCACAACAAATCTAGATAAGTTCCATAAGAGGTCTAGTTTTCAAAATGGTGTCACATGTGGTTTTTTTTCACTGTTTAGGCACACGGGGGCTCTCCAAACACGTCATGGTGTCCGCTAACGATTGGAGCTAACGATTGGAGCTAATTTTCCATTCAAAAAGTCAAATGGCGCTCCTTCCCTTCCCAGGAGAAATTGCCCAACACATTTTAGGAGCCATTTTATCCTGTTACCCATGTGAAAATGAAAAAACTGAGGCTAAAATAAAATTTTTGTAAAAAAAAGTACTTTCTTTTTTTTACGGATCAATTTGTGAAGCACCTGGGGGTTCAAAGTGCTCACTACGCATCTAGATAAGTTCCTTTGGGGGTCTAGTTTCCAAAATGGTGTCACTTGTGGGGAGCTCCAATGTTTAGGCACACAGAGACTCTCCAAATGCGACATGGCAACCGCTAAATATTCCAGCATATTTTCCATTCAAAAAGTCAAATGGCGCTCCTTCCCTTCTGAGCCCTGCCGTGCACCCAAAAAAAGTGGTTTATGACCACATATGAGGTATCTGTGTACTCAGGAGAAATTGCCCAACAAATTTTAGGATCCATTTTTATCCTGTTGCCCATGCAAAAATGAAAAAATTGATGCTAAAATAAAATTTTTGTTGGAAAAATTAAAATGTCCATTTTTTCCTTCCACGTTGCTTTAGTTCCTGTGAAGCACCTGAAGGGTTAATAATCTTCTTGAATGTAGTTTTGAGTAGCTTGAGGGGTGCAGTTTTTATAATGTTGTCACTTTTGGGTATTTTCTACCATATAGACCCCTTAAAGTGACTTCAAATGTGAGGTGGTCCCTTAAAAAAATGGTTTTGTAAATTTTGCTGTAAAAATGAGAAATCGCTGGTTAACTTTTAACCCTTATAACTTCCTAACAAAAAAATTTTTGTTTCCAAAATTGTGCTGATGTAAAGTAGACATGTGGGAAATGTTATTTATTAACTATTTTGTGTCACATAACTCTCTGGTTTAACAGAATAAAAATTGAAAATTTGAAAATTGCGAAATTTTCAAAATTTTCGCCAAATTCCCATTTTTTTCACAAATAAATGCAAAAATTATCGACCTAAATTTACCACTAACATGAAGCCCAATATGTCACAAAAAACAATCTCAGAATCGCTAGGATCCGTTGAAGCGTTCATGAGTTATTACCTCATAAAGGGACACTGGTCAGAATTGCAAAAAATGGCAAGGTCATGAAGGGGTTAAAATGAACCATGTCTGGGTTTCAAAGGATTTTGTCCCACCTTCCCTGATGACACATAGGCTGCCAGCAAAATGGCTCGCTTTGTCCTCCTCTTCCTCCGACTTCTCCAATTCCTCCATTTGCAGCTGCCGAACGTCCAGCCTACACCTCAACATATGCCAGTTTTTCCACCTCCCTAACTGGGCTGTACCCCCCCCAGGCTGCGTCAGCACGTGGCGCCGGCAAGTGCGTGCCCTGAGCAGGTGGTTGGCCCACTCGTGGGCGTCGGCACTGGCACAGGGCCCCTCATAGTATGCCGGTGTCTCTGACAGTGGGGGGCCCACTCGCCGTCAGAGACACCAGCGTACTATGAGGGGCCCTGTGCCAGTGACGTCACCCATGAGTGGGCCCCCCTGCTTGCTCAGGGCCCCAGCACTTGCAATAGTTACCTCTCCCTGCTCCACCGCTGTGACCTCTTCTGCGTTTCCTGACAGTCACATTCAGGTCAGAGAGCGCGATGACATCATGTCTGTACACCCTCTGCCTGAACAGTCCAAGTGCAGAGAGCTGGAAGATGGCGATGCTGAGTATTCCAGAGTAGAGCAGTGCCCAGCGAGGAGAGGTATTTCATTTTTTTTAATGTTTGGAGCAATATATGGCGAACATTATACACTGGAGAATTATATATGGGGCCCAGCATACACTTGAGCATCATAGATAGGGCCCATTAAACACTGGAGCATTATAAATGGGGCCCATTATATATGGAGCATTATATAGGCCCATCATACACTGGAGCATCACGCATGGGGCCCATCATACACTGGAGCATTATAAATGTGGCCTATCATACACTGGAGCATCATATACGGGGCCCATTATACACTGGAGTATTATAAATGGGACCCATTATATATGGAGCATTATACACTGTTTGCATAATTATTAGGCAAGTTGTATTTGAGAGGATTCTTTTTATTATTGAACAACAACTATGTTCTCAATCAACCCAAAAGACTCATAAATATCAAAGCTTAAGATTTTTGTAAGTTGGAGTGGGTTTTTTTTTGATTTGGCTATCTTAGGATGATATCTGTTTGTGCAGGTAACTATTACTGTGCAGAATTATTTGGCAACTTAATAAAAACCAAATATATACCCATCTCACTTGTTTATTTTCACAATTAAAGCAATACAACAACACAAAATTTAGAAATTCAAAAACCAAAAAAAAAATCAGTGACCAACATAGCCACCTTTCTTTACGATGACACTCAAAAGCCTTCCTTTCATAGATTCTGTCAGTCGCTTGATCTGTTTATGATCAACATTGTAAGCAGCAGCAGCCACACAGCCTCCCAGACACTGTTCCGAGAGGTATAATGTTTTCCCTCCCTTTAGATCTCACATTTTATGAGGGACCACAGGTTCTCTATGTGGTTCAGATCAGGTGAATAAGGGGGCCATGTCATTATTTTTTCTTCTTTTAGACCTCTACTGGGCAGCCACGCTGTGGAGTATTTGGATGCATGTGATGGAGCATTGTCCGGCATGAAAATCATGTTTTTCTTGAACGATACCGACTTCTTCCTGTACCACTGCTTGAAGAAGGTGTCTTCCAGAAACTGGCAGTAGGTCTGGGAGTTGAACTTCACTCCATCCTCAACCCGAAAAGGTCCCACAAGTTCATCTTTGATGATACCAGCCCATACCAGTACACCACCTCCACCTTGCTGGCATCTGAGTCGGAGTGGAGCTCTCTGCCCTTTACTGATCCAGCCTCGGGCCCATCCATCTGGACCATCAAGAGTTACTCTCATTTCATCAATCCATAAAACCTTAGAAAAATCAGTCTTAATATATTTCTTGGCCCAGTATTGACGTTTTATCCTATGTTTCTTGTTCAAAGGTGGTCGTTTTTCAGCCTTTCTTACTTTGGCCATGTCCCTGAGTATGGCACACCTTGTGCTTTTTGATACTCCAGTAACGTTGCAGCTCTGAAATATGGCAAAACTGGTGGCAAATGGCATCTTGGCAGCTTCACGCTTGATTTTCCTCAATTCACGGGCAGTTATTTTGAGCCTTTTATTATCAACACGCTTCTTGCGACCCTGTTGGCTATTTGCCATGAAACGCTTGATTGTTCAGTGATCACGCTTCAAAAGTTTGGCAATTTCAAGACTACTGCATCCCTCTGCAAGACTTCTCACAATTTTTGACTTTTCAGAGTCCGTTAAATCTCTCTTCTGACCCATTTTGCAAACGGAAAGGAATTTTCCTAACAATTAAGCACACCTTATATAGGGTGTTGATGTCATTAGACCACACCCCTCCTCAGAGATGCAAATCACCTGATTTACATAATTGGCAGTTGGCTTTCAAGCCTATACAGCTTGGAGTAGGACAACATGTATAAAAAGGATGATGTGATCAAAATACTCATTTGCCTAATAATTCTGCACACAGTGTATAGGCCCATAATACACTGGAGCATCATCCATGGGGCCCATCATATACTGCAGCATCATATGGTGCCCATTATATATGGAGCATTATATAGGCCCATCATACACTGGAGCATCATCCATGGGGCCCATCATATACTGGAGCATCATATGGGGTTCATTATTTATGGGGCATCATATAGGGTATGGAGCATCATATGGAGCACATCTGGGGCCTATTCTGTATGGAGCATTATATGGAGCCCATTCTGTATAGAGCAATATATGGGGCCCATCATATACTGTATGGAGCTTTACTGTATATGTGACTCATACTGTATGGAGCAATATGTGGGGCTCATTCTACTCTATGGGGACCATCCTATACTGTATGGCACATTATATGGGGACCATCATATACTGTAGCATTATGTGGAGCTCATCATATACTGTATGGAACATTATATGTGACCAATTATTCTGTATGGAGCAATATATGGGGCTCATTATTCTGTATGGCGCACTATGTGGTGGCCATAATACTGTATGGAGGAATATACTGTCCGGTTTTTGAGCTATTGTAGAATTTAAAATAGATATCAGTTATGTAATGTAAGAACTGAAGAATTTGTCATTGAACTATTGTCACGGGTGTGTCGCCACGAAGATCGTCGCGATTGCAGAGCCTGACTTCTCGCAGCTGAGTTTTTGGTGCTTGGTGTTTTTCGGCAGTGAGGGAGTTAATTCTCTCTCTCTGTGCTAGACGAGGCCCAGCCTCACCCAGCTGCAGTTAATTCTGCAGTATTGGGACTCCTTCAAATACCTGCCGGTCTCATAGGGTAGTTGTCGGTGAAAGCATTTCATACAGACCATCAGAGCGGATCGTGGTATTGAAGAGTTTGGAGCGAAGTGTACTCGGTGTGGTTTTTTCCCTTCCTCGCTTTATCATTTATCTCCTTACCCGTTTGTGTTCCCTCTGTTATTGTGGTGTGAGTTTTTGTATGCAAGGTGGTTTTTGGTTTTCCCCTTGTACTGTCTTGTTCGTCTAGTACTGTGTATAAGCATTTACTACCCTGTCCCCTGCTGTTGTGATCGGGGTCCTTCTCAGGACTAGATTACTGAGGTTCAGGGATTCTCAGGAGGTAGGGTTACGCTGGCGGCCTGGACCTCTGTACCATTAACAGCACCTCCAGGTAGAGGGATTAGTCAGGGCCCCAGCTTAGGGTCAGCATAGGACCCTGACCTCCTGTACGCAGTGACAGCGTGACATTTTCACCGACTGACAAAAGATTCTCTCCAGCCTCCATGGATCCAGTAGCCAGTCTAGCTCGGCAGTTGCAGAGTTTGTCCATGGAGCTGGCTGTAAGGTTCTTTGTCTCTGTTGACATGTTCCTTGAAACTCAGTTTTCCGTCGGCCATTTTGCTTTCTGTCTTTCTGCAGCTCTTGCCCTCAGTTAATATGGAGTTTCCAGTTTTCATGTTCCCACCCTGATTCTTCCCTCTTGCTTCTTAAGCAGCCTCAGCTGAACAATCAGTGCTCCTGAATCAAGCCTCAGTCAGTCTGTGACCTGACTTCTGGAAACCTTGGACTTGTACTCCAGCTATTCCCTACTGAGGAACCTTGGAACACTTTTGGACTCTGGAAACCTGCTGTTTGGTGAATCCATGTTTGCAGAGGAAGTACGGTACAGAGAAGAGATCCTGAACCTGCTTTGGAGATTTATTGTAGTGCTTGAAGTTACTCTGGCCTGCTGTGTCTCCTGTCGCTGTTCCTGCAAACTGTGTGAACTTTTCAGCATGCTTGTATGAAGCAATACAAGTCATTTCATATCAACCTGTGTCTCCTGTGTTTTCCTCGCACCCAAGCACAAGACGCTATAGGAACTGTACACTATACATGACAAGATTCAGGAGCCAATGTTTAGTGTCTGCTGGGTCTGGGAAAGCCGTGTCTGCTGTGACTGTGGATATCAGATGTCCGTTTAATACCTTATGTGATGACAGTGGTTGTGACTTCTCACAACCATTCCAGGTGAGCGCATTCCCTTAAAATTTTACTCTGGAGTGTTACCACAGGTAAACACTATTGTTTTTTTTTTTTTTCCTTTCCTCTTCTCCTTCCAGCACTTCTGCCTTAAAAGATCTGGAAGATGGAGGCCCGCATAAAGGAACTTTGCGGAGTGACTGATACAATCCTTTCAGATGTACAGACTTTAAAAACCCGTTTTGCAAGCCTACAGGACCTCACTAATCATAATTTGCAAGTGTTTGGACAGACTACCCAGGAATTGCGAGCCAGGATTGAGGCTCTAGAGGAACGAGCCCAGGCTCCTGCCATAACCCCGAGTTCTGGGATCCCCAAATTACCTCCTTTTCGTTTTGGCGGTGAACGTGAGAAATTCAGGGGATTTATTAATCAATGCAATTTATTTTTCTCTGCACATGCTTCACAATTTCCCACTGAACGATCCAAAGTGCTTACTATAATCATGTTGCTTACCAATAAGGCTTTGATGTGGGCAAACCCTCTGATTGAGACTGAGGATGATTGTTTGAATCACCTTGATGCTTTTATTTCAGCCATGGGGCAGGTGTTTGATGACCCCAATCGAGGTGCAACAGCTGAAGCAGCCATGTTAACTTTGCGCCAAGGTAAGCGTTCAGTAGCCGAATATGCCCTGGATTTCAGGAGATGGGCTCTTGATACCACTTGGGACACTTCCGCTAAAAAATCTATTTTTCGGAAAGGGTTGTCTCCACTGATTAAGGATGAACTTGCTCGTGCCGACCCTCCCACTGCGTTAGGTGACTTTATTAACTATTGTATCCGTATTGATGCTCGTCTGACTGAACGCAGACAAGAGAGATGGTTCGAAAATAATCACACTAACCTTTTACTACCTCCCTCCTCAGCTAAGGAACCTTTGAGTAGGATCACAAGGGAACCAGAACCTGAACCCATGCAGGTGGACTCTTTACAAAGACGGGTTAGTGATGCACGCAAAGAACATCGTATAAAGGAAAATCTATGTTTCTACTGTGGTAAGTCAGGGCACTTCATTATAAACTGCCCCAGCCGTTCTCGTAAGACTACTGCAGCAGTCATTCACTGTGAGTGTTGCGAGAGGAGCTCTGTCATGTCCGAGCCTCAGGCTCCAGAGAGATCTGCTGCAAGAGATCTTGATTTCTCGGACTTAAACTCTGTTAGTTCTGGGGACGATGACGGTATAAACGCTGCAATTTTTCAAGTTTCCTCAGCGGTATCTGTTATGTTTCGGTAGCTGAGGAGTGCAGGTAAAAAGGCAATACACCAGAGAAGTTGGAATCTATGAGATTGCAGTACCCTGACTAACCACCACAACTAGAGGCAGCCGTGGAGCGTTCCTACGTTGGTCCTAGACGCCTCGTCACAGCCTGAGAAACTAACTACACCTAAAGATAGAAAGAGGAAAGCTATCTGCCCCGGAGCAGATCCCCAAAGAACATAGAAAGCCCCCAAACATGTAATGGCGGTTAGACAAGATGAAATACTGACACAGAAAGAAAATAGTATGAGCAAACGTTGGGGCCCAAACTACCTAAATAGAAAAGGATAGGAAGGTGTCACGCTGTGTAGCAGATATATATATATGTGATGTCAGTAATCTATATCAAAAGGGCAACATCCTATATAACATGCGCATAGATATATGATAACATAGAATTACCTGACAATGTCCAGTGGGTCAATACGGAATCCGTTATACACTGTCTCCGGCTAGAGGGTGACCGGGGTCTATGCTGACCCTAAACTGGGGTCCTAACTAATCCCTCTACCTGGAGGTACTGTTAAAGGTACAGAGGTCCAGGCCACCAGCGTAAACCCTGTCTCCTATCAATCCCTGCCAACTGTAATCTAGTCCTAAGAAGGACCCTGATTACCACCAAAGGGAATGAACAGGTAACGGTTAATGAACAGAAAGACATACAAGAAAGACAAGAAATAAAGTAAATAAAGTCTTACATACAACACTCACACACAGTAGGAACACCTAAGGTCTCAGAGATAAACTATAAGCTGTAAGAGTAAAAACAACTAAGGAGCTCTTAGCTTAAGTATTCTCAGAACCGATCCAGTCTGCTAGACTACATGAATACTTTCACCGGCATCTAACACCCAGACTGGCAGCTATATAAAGGAAGCTAATTAGAACATAATCAAAAGCAGCCGGGCGAGGCTGGACCTAGTCTTAGCAAAGAGCTAGGTAAAATTAACTCCCTCATTACCAAACACAAAGAAACAGCAACTCAGCTGTGAGAAGTCAGAGTGTGTAATCGCGACGATCCTCGTGGCGATACACCCATGACAGTACCCCCCCCTCTACGAGGGGACTCCGGACCCTCAGGGCCAGGTCTGCCCGGGTGAGTTGTGTGAAAGGTCCGAACCAATCGATCTGCGTTAACATCAGACGCAGGGACCCACGTCCTCTCCTCAGGACCATACCCCCTCCAATGAACCAAGTACTGAAGGGATCGGCGACTGAGACGTGAGTCAATGATTTTCGACCCATGAAATTCCACGTTATCATTGACCACCACTGAAGGAGGAGGTAGAGGTGACGGTATGACTGGTGCCACATACTTTTTAAGTAATGACTTGTGAAACACATTATGAATTTTAAACGTAGGAGGGAGGTCCAGACGAAATGCCACCAGATTAAATATGGAACTGATCCTGTACGGCCCGATGAATCTGGGACCCAACCTCCAGGAGGAAACTTTAAGTTTTATATTCCTGGTAGACAACCAAACCAGATCGTTCACCTTCAGATCTAGACCAAAAACTCTCCCCCTATCAGCCATCCGTTTGTAACGGTTCCCCGTAACCTTCAGTCTTAACCGATCTGGAACTATCAGTCTCCCTGGAAGTCCCACAGGGGCGTCCCCCTGAGCCCCCAATACCTCCCCTCAAGCTCAGAGCATACAGCTGACACTACAACTCCCTCCTGAGGAATAGGAACCGGATCATCCGTCTTCCTGGCCCCTGGGAAAGTACGAGATAAGGCATCAGGAAGCAACTTTATTGAGCCGTCATATGCGCGATGAGGAGGTAACTCTTTACACCCCTCCTCTGAGAACATCTCCCCAAAGTCCTCCAGAAAAGGAGACAAAGTCCTAGGCACAACCGCACCGATGACCGTGCTCATGCAGTTATTCCTGCAAAATTCACCCCACTGGCTTATCTTTCTGGATTGCCAATCAATCACTGGGTTATGTTTAGCCAACCAAGGAAGTCCCAACACAATAGGAGTAGGTAGACCCTCCAACACATAACAAGACAATTGCTCTTTATGTATTGCCCCTACTCGAAGATCTATGTTATGAACAGCTTGTACCAAGCTACCTTGACCGAGAGGTCTAGAATCAATAGAGACTATAGGGACCGGTTTGGCCAATACACTCAGTTGCATACCATGCACCTGGGCAAACCGAGTGTCCACCAGATTAGCCCCAGACCCACTATCAAGAAAAACAGAAATCCTCTCAACTCTCGTACCAATCACCACCTCCGCAGGCACGAGAAACTGAGAGGGATTTGGGGACGAAATACACACTCCCAGGTTAACTCCTTTGCTCAAAGAGGCCCGGGATGGACACCCCCCAACAAAATGTCCCTCTCTCCCGCAAAAGAAACACCTTCTAGTCTTGCGGCGCACCGCCGATTCTCTCCTACAAAAAGATGTCCCTCCCAACTGCATGGGTTCCTCAGAACAGACCAGGGGAACCTCAGTATAAGGGACTTTAGTAGTAGGCGGAGTCATCACGGGAGGCGGAGTTACCTCGCGTCTTCCCCGAATTCGTCTATCAATGCGAATAGCGAGGGCCATAGCAGCCTCCAGTGATGGAGGAGAATCATACTGAGCCAACACATCTTTTAATTTGTCAGACAACCCTTGACAAAACTGGCTCCTAAGAGCTGGGTCATTCCACTGAGTATCTGTTGCCCATCTACGGAACTCAGAAGAATATTCCTCCGCTGGACGATTTCCTTGCCGCATTTTACGTAACTTTGTTTCAGCAAGGGAAGCTCGATCCGGATCATCATATACCAGACCCAGGGCAGTAAAAAATCGATCCACTGACTGGAGATCTGGGGAGCCTGGAGGAATAGAGAACGCCCAAGATTGAGGGTCCCCTTGTAAGAGAAGATAACAATTCTCACCCTCTGCTCTTCACTCCCAGATGACCGAGGCCGCAGCCGAAAGTACAATTTACATGCCTCCCGGAAAGTAAAAAATTTGTCCCGCCCACCAGTGAACCTGTCCGGGAGAGCAACCTTAGGTTCAGATCTGGTTTGCTCCGGGGGGACAAAACCTTGGACTTAATGTCTGCAAACTCCATGGATAACCCCTGCAACTGCCGGGCCAGCTGGGCTACTGGATCCATGACAGCTGGGGAGAATCTTTAGTATGGCCGGTGAAAATGTCACGCTGTGTAGCAGATATATATATATGTGATGTCAGTAATCTATATCAAAAGGGCAACATCCTATATAACATGCGCATAGATATATGATAACATAGAATTACCTGACAATGTCCAGTGGGTCAATACGGAATCCGTTATACACTGTCTCCGGCTAGAGGGTGACCGGGGTCTATGCTGACCCTAAACTGGGGTCCTAACTAATCCCTCTACCTGGAGGTACTGTTAAAGGTACAGAGGTCCAGGCCACCAGCGTAAACCCTGTCTCCTATCAATCCCTGCCAACTGTAATCTAGTCCTAAGAAGGACCCTGATTACCACCAAAGGGAATGAACAGGTAACGGTTAATGAACAGAAAGACATACAAGAAAGACAAGAAATAAAGTAAATAAAGTCTTACATACAACACTCACACACAGTAGGAACACCTAAGGTCTCAGAGATAAACTATAAGCTGTAAGAGTAAAAACAACTAAGGAGCTCTTAGCTTAAGTATTCTCAGAACCGATCCAGTCTGCTAGACTACATGAATACTTTCACCGGCATCTAACACCCAGACTGGCAGCTATATAAAGGAAGCTAATTAGAACATAATCAAAAGCAGCCGGGCGAGGCTGATGAGCGACTAGGTCTCTAAAACCCAAGAACAGACCAGCTAAGCGAGTGTAAATCGCACGATCTAAACCTAGAAGCCACTGCAATCAAAAATAAACCCAACTACAATTCAAAACACCTGAATCCACGACTCTACACCTACAAGTCTGTGTAAGCAAAGATCAAACAGCGACATGATCCTGTATAGCACAATGACAGAAGGCACTTACTGGATCCCAAAAACCTGAAGCAAAAGCCCTCACTATTTCAAGGACCTGAGTCACCACCTCTAGCCACCAAATTAGTTCCTGTGTAACAAATCAAAACAGCAGCCAACGAAAAAATCTGGAATTAGCAAAAGTACAAACACAGTGGCTGAACTAAACTGAGAGGGCAAAACCCCCCGGAGGGGACCCTGAAGGCCCCCACAGAAGTGCAGGACAAAATGCAAAAATCAAGCACAAAAACAAAAAGAAGAAAATGTCTTATCTGTTAGCAGGAGATGCAGACACGACACAGCAGGCTACAAAGGAAACAGGACTCAAGGATTGAGACCAGAACAATTGATCACCGGCAACCCTGATGGGAAGGCGACTCCCTTATATAAGACCAGTCAGTAACACCTGATTCCCACTCCTCACAATCTTCACTGGACAGTCCAGTACCGCTTGTAACCACCAGAGGGAGCCTCTGCTCAGAACTCATTTCAAGTCCATTCACAACAGTACCCCCCCTTGAGGAGGGGTCACCGAACCCTCACTTGAGCAACCAGGTCGGTCAGGATGAGTTCTATGATACGCACGGATGAGTCTCCTAGCATGGATGTCCGAAGCAAACACCCAAGAATTGTCTTCCTGACCATAACCTCTCCACTTAACCAAATACTGGAGTTTCCGTCTAGAAAAACGAGAATTCAATATTTTCTCAACCACAAACTCCATATTGCCCTCAACCAGAACAGGGTCAGGAGGCAAAGCAGTAGGAACCACTGGCTCAACAAACCTCTTCAACAAGGACTTGTGGAACACGTTATGGATCTTAAATGTCCCTGGAAGAAGCAAACGAAAAGAAACAGGATTAAGAATCTCCATGATCTTATAAGGTCCAATGAACCTAGGCTTAAATTTAGGAGATGCCACTCTCATAGGAATATTTCTTGAGGACAACCAGACCAAGTCCCCCACTTTAAACCGAGGACAATCAGTCCTATGCCGGTTAGCAAACCGCTGGGCCCTCTCCTGAGAGAGGGACAACCTCTCCACTACCTGGTCCCAAATCTGTTGCATACGCTCCACAACAGAGTCAACACCTGGACAGATAGAAGCCTCCGTCTGTCCTGAAGAAAATCGAGGGTGAAACCCAGAATTACAGAAAAATGGAGACATCAAAGTGGCAGAGCTAGCCCTATTATTAAGAGCAAACTCAGCCAAAGGCAAAAAAGAGACCCAGTCATCCTGATCAGCAGACACAAAGCATCTTAGATAAGTCTCCAATGTCTGGTTTGTTCTCTCAGTTTGACCATTGGTCTGAGGATGAAACGCCGAGGAGAAAGACAATTGAACACCAAGTTTAGAACAAAAGGTCCTC
This sequence comes from Oophaga sylvatica, assembly GCA_033576555.1. NCBI lineage: Eukaryota > Metazoa > Chordata > Amphibia > Anura > Dendrobatidae > Oophaga > Oophaga sylvatica. The sequence goes on along the minus strand of JARQOD010000001.1, from coordinate 185,582,413 downwards.
CAAAATCTGGAAACAAATTGGACTCCTCTGTCAGACACAATGTTCTCAGGAATGCCGTGTAAACGAACCACGTGCTGAAGGAACAAAGGCACCAATTCAGAGGAGGAAGGCAAGTTAGGTAATGGCACAAGATGTATCATCTTGGAAAACCTATCACAAATCACCCAGATGACGGTCAATCTCTTAGAAACAGGGAGGTCGGAAATGAAATCCATAGAGATATGGGTCCATGGTCTCTTGGGCACAGGCAATGGCATCAACAAACCACTAGAGCGAGAGCAAGGCTTGGAGCGAGAGCAAGTCCCGCAGGACTGCACAAATTCCCTGACATCACGAGACAAGGTAGGCCACCAAAAGGACCGACTAACCAAGTCTCTGGTACCAAAAATTCCGGGATGCCCAGCCAACGCGGAACAATGAATCTCAGACATCACACTCTTTTTCCACTGGTCCGGGACAAACAATTTTCCAACAGGGCAGCGCTTGGGCCTATCCTCCTGACACCCCTCCAGAGCAAGTCTCAAATTGGGTGAGATGGCGGAAAGAACTACACCCTCTTTCAAAATAACAGAAGGATCAGATAACTCAGGAGAATCCGCAAGGAAACTCCTCGAGAGGGCATCCGCCTTAACATTCTTAGTGCCAGGAAGAAAGGAAACCACAAAATTAAAACGTGTGAAAAACAAGGCCCACCTGGCCTGTCTAGGATTGAGTCGCTTGGCAGATTCCAGATAAACCAGATTCTTATGGTCCGTAAGGACCACCACCTGATGTTTGGCTCCCTCCAGCCAATGTCTCCACTCTTCAAAAGCCCACTTCATGGCCAGTAACTCCCGATTACCCACGTCATAATTACGTTCAGTAGGAGAAAATTTTCGAGAGAAAAAGGCACAAGGGTTACTTTTAGAGGTCTCTGGATGTCAGTATTCCGGGTTTTCTAGTTAACTTTGTCAATGATTTTGCCCTTTTTTAAAATGGAGTTTGCTGTTTTGTGTGCCCTACTTCCTGTTCGTTTATTTAAAACCCGGCTCAGGTGCTGGCTTCTCTGCTGGAGTATTCTGCTTCCGTTTCCCTGCAACCCAGCTGCTTTGTTCCTCACAGATCTTTTGTGTATTTACCAGGAGAGTGCATAACCAGGTTACCTTCAGGTGTTTCTCAGCCACAGCAGTTTCTACCCATGGCTCTGGACATTCTCTGCATATGTAAGTTGCAAGTACTGTGTTATCATTAACCTGTTGACTTGGGAATTTAACCCTTGGTTCACTCCATCTGATAAGAACTGTGTTTCTGAACTGTTGCTGTTTAACCCTTCGTGCATTACCTCTGGTGAGAGCTGTTGGAACTGTTACCGGAATCTTACTGACATATGAACTTGTTGTTGGACTTCACTGAATTAAGCCACAACTGAGATTAACTTGTTCCTGGACCTCCCTGTGTTTTCTGCATACCTGGATCTGACTCTTCACACACCAGCAGTGTGTAAATCCAGCCACGTTACCTGTGCATCAGACTTACCTTGTGGTCACATTTGTGTGAGGACTCCGTCGTAAGAACTTTACCACCCTCGCTATAGAGGTTCAAGGACTTATATATCCGGATTCATATAACTGGACTTGTGTATATATATATGGACTCATTGCATGTCACTACGGGTTGTTTGAATATTGTTTTTGGGTGTTTTGCTGTTTCACAAATACATTATTTGCATTCAAAGAAACCCGTCTCTGATTGTTCATTGCCCCACGCTATCAGAATCCTCGAGTTCCTACAATAGTATTACACTGGATCTTTTTGGGACAAAACGGCACCTGCCCCAATTTCAGAGGCATCAACCTCCACCTGAAATGGCAGAGAAACATCAAGCTGCCATAGAACAGGAGCAGAAGTGAATCTCTGCTTAAGTTCCTGAAATGCAGAGACTGCCTCAGGAGGCCAATTCACCACATCAGAACCCTTTCTGGTCAAATCAGTCAATGGTTTAACAATAACCGAGAAATTACCAATAAATTTATGATAAAAATTGGCAAAACCCAAAAATCTTTGAAGAGCCTTTAATGAAGTAGGTTGGACCCAATCACAGATGGCCTGAACCTTGACCGGGTCCATTTCAATAACAGATGGGGACAAAATGAATCCCAGAAATGAGATCCTCTGTACGCCAAAAAGACACTTTGATCCCTTCACATACAGAGCATTCTCTCTCAAAATCTGGAATACAGTTCGAACATGTTTCACATGAGAGTCCCAGTCATTAGAAAAAATCAAGATATCATCCAAATAAACAATCAGAAATTTATCCACAAAATCCCTGAAAATGTCATTCATGAAGGACTGGAAGACAGAAGGAGCATTAGTGAGCCCAAAGGGCATCACAAGGTACTCAAAATGCCCCTCAGGGGTATTGAATGCCGTCTTCCATTCATCCCCGTGCTTAATGCGAATAAGGTTATATGCCGCCCTGAGGTCAAGCTTGGTAAACCAAGTAGCGTTTTTCACCCTGGAAAACAGGTCAGAAATCAAAGGTAACGGGTATTGATATTTTACAGTAATATTGTTCAAAAGACGATAATCAATACACGGCCTTAATGAACCATCCTTTTGGCCACAAAGAAAAAACCGGCACCTAAGGGTGAAGAGGATGGTCTGATATGACCCTTCTCCAATGATTCCTTGATATAAGACCGCATAGCGTCATGTTCAGGTACAGACAAGTTAAAAAGGCGACCTTTAGGGAATTTACTACCAGGCACTAATTCAATAGCGCAGTCATAGCTCCTATGGGGAGGCAAGGATGCAGATTTACTTTCGCTAAACACATCAGAAAAATCAATCAAAAAGTCAGGAACATCCTGAGCCTGGGAGGAGGCAGAAAAAACAGGAGTGTTGGTATTAACACATTGGCAGTCCCAACTGGTTACAGACACAGATTTCCAATCCAAAACAGGATTATGAGACTGCAACCAAGGGAAGCCCAGTACGATAATATCATGCAGATTATACAGAACCAAAAATTTACAGCACTCCTGATGATCAGGTTCAACCCTCATTATCACCTGAGTAGAGAACTGAGGTTTATTCTCAGCCAAAGGGGTAGAATCGATCCCAGTAGGGGAATAGACTTCTGTAGGGGTATCAAGGGAAACCCACAACGTTTAGCAAAATCATAATCCATCAGGTTAATAGCTGCTCCAGAATCAACGAAAGCCTGAGCAGAAAATGAGGACAGAGAGCATATCAGAGTGACAGTTAGTAAAAAACTTAGTCTGAACACTACCAAGACAACTGAGCGTGCAAAACGTCTTGCCCGCTTAGGGCAGACTGAAATAGCATGAGAGGCATCACCACAGTAGAAACATAACCCATTGCGCTTTCGAAACTCATGACGCTGTGCCCCAGACACCACTCTATCACACTGCATGGGTTCAGAAGCAGGTTCACAAGGCAACACCATTCCACGCATACTTCTCCGCTCACGCAAACGTCTGTCAATTTGAATTGCTAATGACATAGAATCATTGAGACCAGAGGGGACAGAGAATCCCACCATAACATCCTTTACATTATCTGACAGACCCTTCCGAAAAAGGGCCGCCAAAGCGTCGTCATTCCACTTGGTCAGGACTGCCGACCTACGGAATCTCTGACAGTATAACTCAGCGTCATCAAGACCCTGATTTAATGCCAACAAGGCTTTTTCAGCTTGATCAGTGACATTAGAAAATGAACTCGGCACTCAACTTTAGTATAGTGAGAATAAAGATTTTTATTCACAGTAGTAACACGAAACGTTTCGGTCCTATATCATGGACCTTCATCAGTCACTACATTTATAAAAACAGAAGAAAAAAATTATATTAACAAAATAAAGTATGTACAATCAAAATTTTGGTCAATAGTAAAGGTAGAGAGTAGTTGTATACAATGCTTCAGGAGATTTAGGGAGCAATCATAGGTCAGAGTTGTATCAGAGGTATCACAAAGGCAGAAAGAATATATATGGTGAGGACATACCAGATACTACTGGGAAGGGGGTTGATCCACATAGGGAAGAAAGAAAGGGCTGGATATAGCTGTAGGTGAAAATAAGATAAACGTAAGTGCCGATATACTTTTATGTATAAGTAGATTTTGTGCCTATGCCTGTAGATGTGACATACCCTGTGTTGGTGGGGTGAGATGAGGAAGAGGACAATGCCTCTATTGCACTAGTAACCTGTAGAAACAGCGCAAAACATAGATACCATAAATATCACAACTATCAATATGATGGTGAAGCGGTGGAGCCGCTATACTTGTCTGTGACTGACCTGTTGTGAAGGAGTCCGGTAGTGAGGATAGGTCTCTGCATTGGACGCGGTGTCCACCGCTAGTCTGAGTGCAGAGAAAGCTAGAAAGCAGCATGTATATGAGAGGAAGAGGCGGGACTATAGTGTCAGTCAAACAGAGCATTAGACAGGAAGTGAGGTGGCAGGAAGTTAATGGACATGTGTTCCAAGTGAATACTAGGTAACCAGAGGCCGTCCTACAGGTGGGAGGAGTAAAGGAGCGGCGTGCTGATGGAGATGTGCCCAACAGGATGACGTGGCAGCATTATAGTATTTAATACAAGCGGCTCTAAAGTGAATGAAAGAGAGGCATGTTAGTACAAGCATAAAGGAGTTTACAGCAATAAATATTGCGATCTTATACATTAGCTTAAAGCGATATACATAACAGGCTTGCAGCATCAGTATGCGTCAAAAGGGGCATAACAGTAATATGAGTACTGATTTAGTACATTATCATAAGACAGTATGGAAGACAAATCTGCAGGCAACAAGGAATAATAAATAACCACCTAACAGAGATCAAAGCAGCATGTGGTAAATGACAGGTGATGTGTAAACATCTGTATGCATCATTTATAAAGTAAAAGGGTGTCACAGCAAAATTCATATTGGTATAGTGCGTTATCAGAAGACAGTATGGGAAAATGGGAGCACGGATTATTAAATAAATAAACACCTGGCTGAGATCAACATATCATGTGGTTTATGGCAAGTGATGTATAAAAAAGGGGGGGTGGGGGAATTATAGCCTCAGTGGTCATATGCAGAATTACATGAAGGAGAGTAAATCGTATTCACGATTAAGACCCTTAGGTGATAGAGTGTCTAGGGTGTATATCCAATACGCCTCTCTCCTTTTCAATTGACGTATGCGGTCGCCTCCTCGTCGTGAATGTGGTATTTGTTCCAAAACTTGGTATTTTAATTGGGCTATGGTATGTCCCATTGTGATGAAGTGGTGTGGGATGGGGAGTAAGGTATTCTTACATCTTATGGTTGATTTGTGTTTTGAAATGCGTTGTTTTACAGGTTGACTAGTTTCCCCAACATATAATAACCCACAAGGACACTTAATCACGTATATCACGAAGGCCGTGTCGCAAGTAAAGAAACCACGGACTCTAAATGTTTTTCCCGTATATGGGTGATGGATGGTTTCTCCTCTGAGTACGTTATTACATTGAGTGCATCCCAGACATGGGAAAGTGCCCGTTCTTGGTTTTTTCAGGAATTGTTGTGTAGTTCCTGATTTTTTAGGGCCTAAGTCAGCTCTGATCAATGCATCCCTTAGGTTGGGTGCACGGCGGAAGCATGGGAGAAAAGGTCTAGAGAATTCTTTAATGTCCGGGTGCGCAGTCTGGAGGAGCGGCCAATGTTGGCGAATGGATTTGTGCAATATATACGCATAGGGGTGGTAATGGTGTACGAAAGCAATTCTGCCCCCCATATCTTGTTTATTGCGAGTGACCGTAGTTCTGGAACGATCCAGGACCCTTGTGGATAGCCCCTCTCTCTAAATTTTGAATTCATTTCTGAGAGGCGGGTTTCCTGAGTGGTATGATCGGAGACGATCTTTTTGACCCGATAGAATTGGGATGTCGGAATGGATTTCTTCATGGCGACTGGATGGAAGCTATTAAAATGAAGTAAGCTGTTACGATCTGTCGGTTTGACATATAGATCAGTGGATAAACAGCCACTGGAATCCTTTATAATCACAGTGTCTAGGAAATTGATCCTGGAGTGGTCGTGTGAGATGGTAAAGCTGAGTCCGGGCCAAGAGCAATTCAGAAATTGATGAAAGAGTGCTAAGGACTCGAACGTGCCCCCCCATATGCAGAAGACATCGTCTATGTAACGTTTCCAGACAATGGCGTTGTTCTTGAATAGAGGGTTTGTGTAGATCAATGTCTCCTCAAAATGGGCCATGTAGCAATTTGCATATGGGGGTGCTACGTTCGAGCCCATTGCGGTCCCGCGTATCTGCAGGTAGAAATCATCCTGGAACATAAAGTAGTTGTGTTTAAGTACGATGGTTAACAGATC
>JARQOD010000001.1:185541065-185575939 GCA_033576555.1 Oophaga sylvatica | reverse complement strand
CGGGAAAAAAACGGGGGTAAGTCGAGAAATCAAAAATCTGTTGCTGCAGATCTCTCTGGAGCCTGAGGCTCGGACCTGACAGATCCCCTCGCAACACTCACAATGAATGAGTGCTGCAGTAGTCTTACGAGAACGGTGGGGCAGTTAAAATGAAGTGCCTGACTTACCACAATAGAAACATGATTTTCCTTAAAACGTTTGTTCCTTGCGTGCATCACTAACCCGTCGTTGTAAAGAGTCTCCCTGCATGGGTTCAGGTTCAGGTTCCGTGTAATCCTACTCAAGGTTTCCTTAGCTGGAGAGGAAGGTAGGAAAAGGGTTAGTGCGATTGCTTTCGACCATCTCTCTTGCCTGCGTTCAGTCAGACGGTATAAATACGGATGCAGTAGTTAATTAAAGTCACCAAACGCAGTGGGAGGGTCGGCACGAGCAAGTTCATCCTTAATCAGTGGAGATAACCCCTTTCGAAAAATAGTTTTTTTGGCGGAACTGTCCCAGGTGGTATCAAGGGCCCATCTCCTGAACCCAAGGCATATTCAGCTTCCGAGTGCTTACCTTGGCGCAAAGCTATACATGGCTGCTTCAGCTGTTGCACCTCGATTGGGGTCATCAAACACCTGCCCATGGCTGAAAATAAAGCATCAAGGTGATTCAAACAATCTCCTCAGTCTCAATCAGAGCGTTTGCCCACATCAAAGCCTTGTTGGTAAGCAACATAATTATAGTAAGCACCTTAGATCGTTCAGTGGGAAATTGTGAAGCATGTGCAGAAAAAAAAAGATTGCATTGATTAATAAATCCCCTGAATTTCTCACGTTCACCGCCAAAACGAAAAGGGGGCAACTTGGGAATCCCAGCACTCGGGGCTACGGCAGGAGCCTGGACTCGCCCTTCTAGAACCTCAATCCTGGCTCGCAAATCCTGGGCAGTCTGTCCAAACACTTGCAAATTGTGATTAGTGAGGTCCTGTAGGCTTGAAAAACGGGTCTTTATATTCTGCAAATCTGCAAGGATATTATCAGTCAATCCGCAAAGTTCCTTTATGCGGGCCTCCATTTTCCAGATCCTTTAAGACAGGAGTACTGGAAGAAGAGGAGAGGAAAAAAAAAAAAAAACAATAGTGTTTACCTGTGGTAACACTGCAGAGAGAAAAAAAATCAAGGGAACTGCTCACCTGGAATGGCTGTGAGAAGTCACAACCACCATCATCACAGAAAGTTCACCCGGACATCTGATATCCACAGTTACAGCAGACAAAAAAGAGAAAAGAGAAAAAAAAAAAACAATAGTGTTCACCTGTGGTAACACTGCAGAAAAAAAAACACCCAAGGGAACCGCTCACCTGGAATGGTTGTGAGAAGTCACAACCACTGTCATCACAGAAAGTACAACCGGACATCCGATATCCACAGTCACAGTAGACACAGCCCTTCCAGACCCAGCAGACACTAACGTTTTGGCTTCAGAATCTTGTAATGTATGTAGTACAGTTCATACAGCGTCCTGTGCTTGGGTAAGATGAAAATACATGAGACACAGGTCCGACACAGAAAGTCTTGTATTACTTCATACAAGTTGGAAAAATAGTCACAAGTTTGCAGACACAGAAGCAGGAGACACAGCAGGCCAGAGTAATCTAAGCTCAGCAATCACTCTCCACAACAGGTTCAGGATCTTCTTCTCTGTTACCGTAAGTCCATGCAAACGTGGGTCTTTCAAAGAGCAGGGTTCAGAGTCCACAAGTGCTTCAGAGTTCCTCAGTAGGAATAGCTGGAGTACAAGGTCCAAGGCTTTAGGAGTCAGGTCACAGGTTCACTGCAGGCTAGATTCTGAAGCACTGATTGCTCAGCTGTGGCTGCTTAAGAAGCAAAAGGAGAGAATCAGGGCGGGAACATGCAAGCTGGAAACTCCATTTTGACTGAGGGCAAGATAGCTGCAGCAAGACAGAAAGTAAAATGGCTGACGAACAAACTGAGTTTCAGGAACATGTACACAGAACCTTACAGCAGCAGAGCCAGCAGGAGCACCAACAGCAGATGCAGGAGAGCCAGCAGGAGCATCGGCAGCAGATACAGCTGAGCCAGCAGGAACATCGACAGCAGATACACCTTCTGACAACCGCCATCCAGGGCAGGATGAGTGCCCCAACCCCAGGTCTGGCTGATGACAACCACGTCAGAAAGGCGGTAAGACGCACGTTACAAAAAATGACCCCCGGGGATGATGTTGAAGCCTTCCTGACTGTATTTGAGAGGGTTGCTGAGAGGGAAAAACTTCCCCCAGAGCAGTGGGCAGAGGTACTGGCCCCATACCTGACAGGGGAGCCCCAGAAGGCATACTACGATTTGACTGTGCAGGACGCTCAGGAATATCCTAAGCTAAAGGTTGAGATCCTCGCACGTATGGGGGTAACAATGACTGTCAGGGCACAGAGAGTGCACCGCTGGCTTATTACCGGGACAAACCACCTCGCTCCCAAATGTTTGACCTGCTGCACCTGGTCCAGAAATGGCTACAGCCAGAGTCTGCTACACCGGCCCAGATGGTAGAAAGAGTAGTAATGGATCGGTTTGTGCACTCCCTGCCAAAGTCTCTGCAGACCTGGGTTGCCCAGGGTGATCCCCGGAATGCTGATGAACTGGTCGGACTGGTCGAGAGGTACCAGGGGATGGAAGGTTCCTTGGGGAAGCAGCCCATTACGTACTGGCGGCCCCAACAGGGGGCAGAGTCCCAAAAAGGGGTGGAGCGCCCAAGGTCAAAATGGCGGGGGGAGGTGGTGCCCAAGGTCACTGCGGGTGATATTATTTGTTGGAGGTGCCGCGAGCCAGGACATATAGCTGCCCGGTGTCCGCAGACCACTGAGCAGATGGACTGCACCATTTCATGGTATGCATATCCAGCCTGCAGTGGAAACCCGTTCCCCAATCAGGGTCCTCAAGTATGTCCCGTGAAGGTGAACGGTGAAGCAGTAACGGCGCTGCTAGACTCTGGGAGCTTAGTGACCTTGATTAGGGCCACTTTTCCTCTCAACATACTACCAGGGAAAAAAGTCGGTGTTCAATGCATACATGGTGATGTAAAGGACTACCCTATGGCCAGAGTGGACATTGAAATGACGCATGGCACTGAGTCCCATGAAGTAGGTGTCGTTCGGGACTTGGTGCGTCCTATAATTATAGGCCGGGATTTCTGTCTGTTTTGGGATCTGTGGAGAAAAGGCTCTGAGGTCCCTGGCGAGAATAGGGAACCAGTAAACTCTAACAAACTACTGCCACACTCAGAAGGGGCGGAGTCCCAAACTGAGTCGATGAGGAGAAAAGAGGGGGCAGCGGATGAGCCGAGGAACTGTTGCCGGGTTCAGGGTTTGAACAGTGTATGTCGCGAATGGTGTACTGACTTTACATCTGTCATGTGTGCATCGCCACGAAGATCGTCGCGGTTGCACATTCTGACTTCTCACAGCTGAGTTGCTGTTTCTTTGTGTTTGGCAGTGAGGGAGTTAATTCTGTCTGTGCTCGGTTCTGGACTGGGTTCAGTTTCTCCCGGCTGCAATTGATTATTTGTTGATTGGTTTCCTTTAAATCCCTGGTTGTCTGTTTTGGGAGTTGCCAGTGAAATTCTTCATGTAGACCACAGATAGGATTGAATCTGTATAGACTTAAGTTAAAGAGCTCCTTAGTTGTTTTAAGCTCAACTTGCTTAGAATTTTATATCCCAGACCATTTATGTTCCTTCTGTGTTTGAGTGTGTATGCGAGTCTGTGTTTTCTCCAGTCTGTCCTATATGTCTAATCTGTGTATTTAGCAGAGATCAGCCCATATCCCTTTGGTGGTAATCAGGGTCATTCTTAGGACTGATTACAGGGTTCAGGGACTGATAGGAGACTAGGTTAGGCTGGAGACTTGGACCTCTGAACCATTATCAGTACCTCCAAGGTGAGGGATTAGTTAGGACCCCAGTTTTAGGGTCAGGTTAGACCCCGGTCCTCCTCTTTCCTGTGACAGCGTATCAAGTCCTCAAGATTAACCCTGAGTTCAACGGATATCGTGTCAGGTAAATCTATTCTATATTTACATGCTGATGTTGCTAAACTATATGTTGTATAGAGTGTTGTTTCTGTAAGAATAGTTTACTGACATCGTACACATATCATTAGACAGCGTGACATTTTCACTGGCCCATAAAATTATCCCCAGTTGCCATGGATCCAGTAGCCCAGCTGGCTCTGCAGTTGCAGGGATTATCCATGGAGCTGACGGACATTAAGTCCAAAGTTTTGTCTCCCCTGGAGCAAACCAGATTTGAACCTAAAGTAGCTCTCCCGGACAGGTTCACTGGTGGGCGAGACAAATTTTTCACCTTCCGGGAAGCATGTAAATTGTATTTTCGGCTTCGGCCTCGATCATCAGGAAGTGAAGAGCAGAGAGTGGGAATTGTTATCTCGCTCCTACAAGGGGACCCTCAATCCTGGGCATTCTCCCTTCCTCCGGGATCCCCGGCTCTACAGTCTGTAGATCGATTTTTTACTGCCCTGGGTTTGGTATATGATGACCCAGATCGGGTCTCTCTTGCTGAGACAAAATTACGTAAGATACAGCAGGGAGATCGTCCGGCGGAGGAATTTGCTTCTGAGTTCCGTAGATGGGCCACAGATATTCAGTGGAATGACCCAGCTCTTAGGAGTCAGTTTTGTCATGGGCTTTCTGACAAATTAAAGGACGTTTTGGCTCAGTATGATTCTCCTCCATCACTGGAGGCTGCTATGGCCCTAGCTATCCGTACTGATAGACGGCTTCGGGAGAGGGGTGAGGTAACTCCGCCCCCAGTAGTTGCTCCACCTACTACAAAAGTCCCTTATGTTGAGGTTCCCCTTGTCTGTTCGGATGAGCCTATGCAGTTGGGAGGGACATCATTTCGTAGGAGGGGATTGGTGGTACGCAGCAGGACTAGAAGGTGTTTCTTCTGCGGGAAAGAGGGACATTTTGTTGGGGGATGTCCATCCCGTGCCTTGATGAGCAAAAGTTGCCGGAAAACTGTTAATCCCAGGTTGTGTGGTGGACGACAACCTGGGAGTATGTATTTCGTCCGCTAGTTCTTCTCAGTTCCTTGTACCAGTGGAGATGGTGGTTGGTACGAGAGTGGAGAGATTTTCTGTTCTTCTTGATAGTGGGTCCGGGGCTAATCTGGTTGACGCTCAGTTTGCTCAGGCTCAAGGTATGCCTCTGAGTGTATTGGCCAAACCGATCCCTATATTCTCCATTGACGCCAGGCCTCTCGGCCAAGGTAGCTTTGTTCATGAGGTCCATAACATTGATATTCGGGTAGGGGCGATACATAGGGAACAATTATCTTGTTATGTGTTGGAGGGTCTACCTACTCCCATTGTATTGGGACTTCCTTGGTTGGTTAAACATAACCCTGTGATTAATTGGCAGTCCAGAGAGATAAGCCAATGGGGTGAGTTTTGCAAAAGTAACTGCATGAACACAGTCATCAGTGCGGTCGTGCCTAGTACATTGCCTCCTTTTTTGGAGGACTTTGGGGATGTGTTCTCTGAGGAGGGGTGTCAGGAGTTGCCTCCTCATCGCGTGTATGACTGCTCTATTAATCTCCTTCCTGATGCTAAGTTGCCTAAAGCTAGGTTGTATAACCTTTCTGGTCCTGAGAGGCAGGCTATGAAAGACTATATTTCGGAAAGTCTGGCCAAAGGGCATATTAGACCTTCATCTTCCCCAGTAGCCGCGGGGTTCTTCTTTGTGAAGAAAAAGATGGAGGCCTACGCCCTTGCTTGGATTTCCGCGAACTTAATCGGATTACTGTTCGAGATCCGTATCCTCTCCCTCTTATTCCTGATCTCTTCAATCAAATTGTGGGCGCCAAATGGTTCTCTAAATTGGATCTCAGGGGGGCGTATAATTTGATTAGGATAAAAGAGGGGGATGAGTGGAAAACGGCGTTTAACACGCCGGAGGGACATTATGAGAACCTTGTCATGCCTTTTGGTCTGACTACTGCACCAGCAGTATTCCAACATTTTGTTAATGACATTTTTCGTCATCTGGTGGGGCTGTTTGTGGTCGTATATTTGGATGACATTTTAATTTACTCACCAGATCTTGTGTCTCACCAGGAGCATGTGAGACAGGTGTTGCAGATCTTGCGAGACAATAAACTATACGCCAAACTGGAAAAGTGTGTATTTGCTGTACAGGAACTTCAGTTTTTGGGTTTCTTGGTGTCAGCCTCCGGTTTCCGTATGGACCCTGAAAAAGTGAGAGCAGTGCTTGAATGGGATCAGCCAGAGGATCTTAAGGCTCTGCAGCGTTTTCTGGGGTTTGCTAACTACTACCGGAAATTTATTTGTAATTTCTCATCTGTTGTCAAACCTCTCACTGACATGACAAGAAAAGGGACGGATTTTTCTAAATGGTCGGACAAAGCTTGCCAAGCTTTTTCCTCTTTGAAAAAATGTTTTGCTTCGGCACCCGTTCTCATCCAACCAGATGCATCACAGCCGTTCATTGTGGAGGTGGACGCGTCTGACGTAGGGGTGGGTGCAATATTGTCCCAGGGTCCGTCCCCTGGTAAATGGCATCCGTGCGCTTTCTTTTCTAAGAAGTTGTCGTCCGCCGAAAGGAATTATGATATCGGCAATAGGGAACTTTTGGCCATTAAGTTGGCTTTTGAAGAATGGCGTCACTTTTTGGAGGGGCAGTCCACCCGGTTACCGTCATTACTGATCACAAAAACCTGCTGTATTTGGAATCTGCTAAGCGTCTGAATTCCAGACAAGCTCGATGGTCGTTGTTTTTTACCAGGTTTAATTTTGTCGTCACATATCGCCCTGGGTCTAAGAATGTTAAGGCTGATGCCTTGTCTCGCAGTTTCCCAGGGGCCGGGAAAACGGATGACCCGATTCCTATCCTTCAGGAGGGGGTGGTAGTGTCGGCTGTATGTTCTGAGCTTGAGGAGGAGGTATTAGAGGCTCAGGGGGACGCCCCTGCAGGACCTTCAGGGAGACTGTTTGTCCCAAATCAGTTGAGACAAAAGGTTATTGAGGCACATCATAATTCTGCTTTAGCAGGACATCCAGGGAGTAAGGCTACTTTAGATCTCCTTTCTCGCCGGTTTTGCTGGCCTAACGTTAATAAAGATGTTATAACTTTTGTCGCGTCCTGTGGGGTTTGTGCTCGCTCTAAGACCCCGCATACCCGTCCGTCTGGGACCCTCTTACCCTTGAAACTTCCGGAGCGTCCATGGACTCATTTGTCTATGGACTTCATTACGGATCTTCCTCCGTCGTCAGGGAAAACTGTCATACTGGTGGTTGTTGACAGGTTCAGTAAGATGGCACATTTCATTGCTCTTCCTGCCCTCCCTAATGCTAAAACTCTGGCACAGGTGTTCATTGGGGAGATTGTGAGACTTCATGGGTTGCCTTCTGATGTGGTGTCAGATAGGGGGTCTCAGTTTGTGTCTAAATTTTGGAGGGCATTTTGTTTACGTCGGGGGATGCAATTGTCATTTTCCTCGGCTTTTCATCCGCAGACCAATGGTCAGACAGAGCGTCTGAATCAAAGCCTTGAGACTTATCTTCGGTGTTTTGTCTCAGAGAACCAGGAGGACTGGTCTTCTTTCTTGCCTCTGGCAGAGTTCGCTCTTAACAACAGGCGGAGCGAGTCCACTGGTAAATCCCCGTTTTTTGGGGCATATGGTTTTCATCCCCAGTTTTGTACTTTCAATGGGGGGGGCCCTTCTGGGGTTCCTGAGGAGGAGCGTTTCTCGTCGTCACTTGCTTCAGTGTGGAGAGGTGTATTGAATAATCTGAGTGCTATGGGGAACCGTTATAAACGTATGGCTGATAGGAGGAGAGTTTCTGGTCCAGATCTGAATGTGAACGATCTGGTATGGTTGTCTACCAGGAATATAAAACTTAAAGTTCCCTCCTGGAAACTGGGTCCCAGATTCATCGGGCCGTACAGGATCAGTTCCATAATTAATCCTGTGGCATTTCGTCTGGACCTCCCTCCTACGTTTAAAATCCACAATGTGTTCCACAAGTCATTACTTAAGAGGTACGTGGCACCAGTCATATCGTCACCTCTACCTCCTCCTCCAGTGGTGGTCAATGGTAACTTGGAGTTTCAAGTGTCAAAGATCATTGACTCACGTCTGAATCGCCGGTCCCTTCAGTACTTGGTGCATTGGAAGGGGTATGGTCCAGAGGAGAGGACGTGGGTTCCTGCGTCTGACATTAACGCAGATCGGTTGGTTCGGACCTTCCACAGAACTCACCCGGGCAGACCTGGCCCTGAGGGTCCGGAGGCCCCTCGTAGAAGGGGGGGTACTGTCATGTGTGCATCGCCACGAAGATCGTCGCGGTTGCACATTCTGACTTCTCACAGCTGAGTTGCTGTTTCTTTGTGTTTGGCAGTGAGGGAGTTAATTCTGTCTGTGCTCGGTTCTGGGACTGGGTTCAGTTTCTCCCGGCTGCAATTGATTATTTGTTGATTGGTTTCCTTTAAATCCCTGGTTGTCTGTTTTGGGAGTTGCCAGTGAAATTCTTCATGCAGACCACAGATAGGATTGAATCTGTATAGACTTAAGTTAAAGAGCTCCTTAGTTGTTTTAAGCTCAACTTGCTTAGAATTTTATATCCCAGACCATTTATGTTCCTTCTGTGTTTGAGTGTGTATGCGAGTCTGTGTTTTCTCCAGTCTGTCCTATATGTCTAATCTGTGTATTTAGCAGAGATCAGCCCATATCCCTTTGGTGGTAATCAGGGTCATTCTTAGGACTGATTACAGGGTTCAGGGACTGATAGGAGACTAGGTTAGGCTGGAGACTTGGACCTCTGAACCATTATCAGTACCTCCAAGGTGAGGGATTAGTTAGGACCCCAGTTTTAGGGTCAGGTTAGACCCCGGTCCTCCTCTTTCCTGTGACAGCGTATCAAGTCCTCAAGATTAACCCTGAGTTCAACGGATATCGTGTCAGGTAAATCTATTCTATATTTACATGCTGATGTTGCTAAACTATATGTTGTATAGAGTGTTGTTTCTGTAAGAATAGTTTACTGACATCGTACACATATCATTAGACAGCGTGACAACATCTGACCGGGGGGCACTGAACTGTTCTTTAACAGTGAATAGAGAGTGTGTGAGTGGACTTCTAGACTCAGGAAGCCAGGTGACTCTGCTGAGCGACACACTCCCTGTCTATCTGTTTCCTGGAAAGAAGTTAGAAGTCCCTTGTGTTCATGGATCACTAGGGAGTATCCGGTATCCAGGGTAATTATTGAAACGTCCACTATTATTTCTACCCTTGATGTCCCTGTAGTCCCAGACTTACCCTATCCTATAATAATAGGCCAGGATTGTAAACAGTTTTGGGAGGTGTGGGACGAAGCACTGGCTGATTGCTCAGAAGGGAACCAGAATGACCCTAAGAGAAGCCCATTCCTGCAGGAGGCTGTAGTGGTTGCTGATAGGGTGGTGGGTAAAACAGAGGTAGCCACCCCTAAAGTCAAAGATACCCAGTGCCTGGTGGCCGTAAGAAAGTGTGGCTCAGACCAAAGAGAGGTCTTTGGGGTGACTAAATATGGGACCGCAGAAAACTGGGTAGCTCCAGGAATAGGGGCCGACACCTGGTTAAGTGGGGACTTGCTGTTTCAAGATGACAGGGGGAGTGGGAATGACTCATATGCAGACTGTAACTTAACCGCAAGTGAAAGCGAGTACAGCAAGGTAGAGTCGGGTACAAGTAGCAGATCTCCTCCTCACCGCAAGGGCTGCAGGAAGGCCAGACAGCCTATACGCTCTAAGAAGAGAAATAAGGGGAAAAGATGGTGCCACATGTACTGGATAAAAGAGAGCAAGTCCATGAGATGGAGTTGCTTAAAGAGACAGTCGGGCGAGAAAGGATACGGAGACAAGGGATTGAGCAACGAGTGGAGGACCTGGAGAAGGAAGCCTCTAAAGTCCAAGGTCAACTATCAGCGTGCCAGACGGCGAACAAAAGCCTACTGAAAGATATGGAGATGCTCAGAGAGGCCCAGGAGAAGCATCACCAGGAACTTCTACGGAGAGAGGATGAGCACCGCTGCTGGGCAGAGGAGCAAGAGAAAATTCTCAAAGAACTCCAAATAGAGAAGGAAGCTAATGCCCAGCTCAGGAAATCCACGACAGTCCGGGAAACCGAACGGTTGCGCTCTCCTGGTCCGAGCGTACGGGAGGACAGTGAACTGGAGAGGCTGACCAAAGAAGGGGCCTCAACGGAGGAAGAAAGTCAGCAAGGGAACCGCCACCCAGATGGCCACACCCTGGAAGTCACAATGAAGCTGGAGGCTGACCTAAGGGATATGCCACTACAATGTCTCCGCGAGAAGCAGAGACGTCGGGAGTCAACAAGAAAACCTCCAAGTCGGAGGAGGTTGGTGGAAAACCTTGGGAAGATCCGGATGCTCCTGGAGGTGCACCAGGGAAGAATAGAGCAGCTAAGAATTGAGGAGGAGCAGATCAACAGACAGCTGCAAGAGTTGGGGGAAATCAGGCAGCCACCTTCAACCCGTAATATAGAGAGGCGCAGAAGTTCGCTTCAGAGTGAAAGTCATCGAAGTGGAACTAAGACAGGACATAGATGGCCTGAAATGAGAGGTAGAGGCAGTGACACCTCAATTAGCTCAGGACTCAGTGACCTAAGCCAAACTGTGACAGACCAGTTAATTGTGGAGACGACTGAAAAGAGTTTCTAGTCGGTGAATGAAATGTGCCAAGCCTACGACTTTAGGCAGAGGGGGGAGGTATGTAGCGATAGTAAGACTTCACTATACCTTTGTATGTGGTTTGAGGACCTGTGATGAGGTCACTACCATGTGACCTGTCATGTGCTCTGTGTTAGCGGAATGTCTGGTATATATAAATGAGCCTAAATCTGACCACAGGTGTGTGTGGCTGGAGGTGTGGAAACTTCCAGTGTGGGAGTTCTGAGGAGACCTCCACTTTGTGTGCTGAAGAGACTACTCAGTTAGAGTACCAGGACGTTATAGCTGTTTTTTGTTACTTTGTGCCAGAGAAGGCTGTTTTGTTTTCTGTTTGACTGCAAGTTTATGAAGTCTTAATAAACTTGCTTAAAGAATCCAGAAGAGTCGCCCTCCTGCTTACCTCCGGTCGCACACAAGCGAGACCACATCCCTACAATATATATATGTCACAATGACATGCATATATATATATATATATATATATGTATTCTATGTGTATATATCTATTCTTTCTTTTGTAATGTAAAAACGGTCATTGGGATCCATTATATGTCGGTTTTGCAAGCCGGCAAGAAAATCTCGTCGTACGGATGCCATACGGATGACACACGGATGTTTTGATGTGAGGAAATCGCATCCTCGCATTGCAAACGGATTACATACGGATCAATTTTCTAGCCACTTTTCGGCGTATTACGGCCGTATAATACGGACCGATTTTTTTATCGTTGTGTGTGACCCCGGCCTAAGGATGTTAAATCATGTTTTTGTTGTGCCACTAAACTTTATCAACATGCACAAGGGACAACAAAAAAAGCACAGCAAAAAGGAAGCAAAAAATCAGCAAAACCTGCTTGTACTGCAGAGAGCAGGTTTTGCCTGTGGAAAAAATGTAGCAAAAACGCAACGTGTGAACATTGCCTAACAGACACTGGGAGCAGTGTTGGAAACTCAGTTCTGGAACCCGGGGAGAGTGAATAAAGAAGTTTTTTAAAACAAACTGCAGCCAGGGGACAGGTTTTTCCCAAACTGAAAACCCCTTTTAAGTAATAATGCAATTAGGGCTAAACCACATCATAAAGATTGCAAAGACGCATTGCAACATTGCATCTAATGATTGTCTATAGTGTTTCGTTGTAACAGTGTCACAGTAGTGCAACCGTCACAAAAACACAAAAAATAGTCATACTGCAGGTTACAGGTCATACGTGATTTTGCCTTAAAAGATTTTACAGTGTAAATCGCAAGTGACGCTTGTGATTTGGCTGTTTTTTAAAGTTTTTAATCACACAACTTGCTTGAGACTTGCTGTCTTGTGACATGTCTCCATTACTATTTCAGCCATTGCTTTTAATACACTTATTGTAATAGATTTCAGTACGTTGCCTTGTGGCATTGTGAAGTCGTTTGTCATTGTGCCCCTCTTTCTATCAGTACTTTGCCTTAAAAAAAAAATCGAAATAAACATTGTCATGCTTAATGTTACAAAACATATTTCCTGTTCATATCAAGAGGAGTATCCTAAAAATGGGAACAGGTTGTGAAACAAGGAACACATGAGAATAGCAACGTAAAAGTCAGAATCTGTGAGCTTACCCTGCTTACAAAAAAACAACAACATTTGAATGAAAGGCTGACATTAATTTTATTTTCCAGATTTTGTGACTTGTTATACCTACAGGAATTTAAATTCTTCCATAAATCTTCAATGGCTCACACAAGGGTGTACAAATTTAAAGCCACTAATAAAGGGTTGTTCTGGTTTCATATGGCTGACAAATCATTAGGTTATTATAGCACAAATTTTGTAGGAAATTTTTGAGGAGCAATGTTGCTTGGCTAGAGAATGTGAGCTGCTAGTAATGTGGAAATCAACAATTTTTCTGATGATAGATGACAGATATGAGTGGAGATAATTTTTGCTGGATTATTTGAAGTTTTATTGGTAACATTTGTTGTCTAAATAATTTTTTCCCCTTCTCCTACCCATTGCTTGGCCCCGATAAAATAAAAAAGCTTATACTTGCCTCCCGTTCCAGCAGTGTCGGAACTTGCGTTCCCAGGGCTCTTGTGCGGTTGTTATTATGACATGTGAGCTTAATGCCCAATCAAATGACCCTGTCTTTGGACAAATCGAACATCAAGAGGAAGTAAAGCCTGCGGCTGCTCTCTCACTTCTTCTTGATGTTCGATTTGTCCAAAGGTGGAGATAGTGACACCAGCACGATTGGGCGCCAGGCACACGTGTCACAACAACCACACGAGAGCCTCGGGAACGCAAGTGCAGACATGGCTGGAATGGCGCGCAGCAAGGGAGGTGAGTATCACAGGTGTGTTAGAAGCAACAGTCACTCTACATCTGGCTGCAGAAGGTCTCTGTGTTTGGCATTGCAGATGCCTTGTTAATCCTCCTATGTGTTGGTGACTTGGTGTGGTTGTCCTCAAGGAACATTAAGTTGAAGTGTCCCTCTTGGAAACTGGATCCCAGGTTCATCGGTCCTTATAAGATTGTGGCCGTCATCAATCCCGTAGCATTCCGCCTTGCTTTGCAGCTCACTTTTAGGATCCATAATGTGTTTCATCGATCTCTACTCAAAATATGCGTTGCATCCTCTGTACCATCACTTCCACTGCCAACTCCACTCATTGTGGATGGAAATTAGGCATTTCAAATAGCCAAGATAATTGATTTTCGCTTAGTCAGTCGCTTCAGTATCTTGTACACTGGAAGGGATACGGTTGTTATGGTAAAATATTTTATACCTTGATTATTATTTAGACAATTAAATATACTTATATATCTTTAATAATTTCGTATTTTAATATTAGCTTTATAAGTGTTAGTCATAAAAGCGATAACATAGGGGGTTATATCTTATTTAGGAGTGTCTGTGTGTTAAGCTTTCTTTTTGTTTTTGAAAGTCTAGTTAATTGGACACTTCAAGGACTTCTGTGGAATTCATAATAAACTTCAGCAGAAGTCATACTTTATGACTCTTGTTATTTCTAATTAAAATAGCTACTTTCCCCAATTTAAATAGCTTCTCTCTAAAGGTACTGCCACACTAAACAATCCCGCTAGCGATCACAATAACGACGCATACTAATGCGATCGCTAGCGGGATTGTTTCTATATCGCTAAGTGCGGCCACATTTAGCGATATAGTTAACGACGCTATCGCCGTTAGCGATCTTCTTAACGACTTTAGCGGTACAAAAGTACCGCTAAATCGCTAAGAAAAGGTGCCACACTAGCGATATATACTTACCCAGCGGGAGCGCCGACGAGAAAATAGGGTCCGGAGCGATTCCAGCGACGAGCGAGATCACAGCAGGAAGCTCGTCGCTGGAAGCTGCCGCACTGAACAACATCGCTAACGGGATCGCTAAATAATGACGTTTTTTAGCGATCCCGTTAGCGATATTGTTCAGTGTGGCATACCCTTTAGGTAATGCAAAGCCATTCCTATTTTTCTTATCTCTGTGGTTGTAATAAAAACTTGAGACTGGGCATCTGAGATCAGACAAGCCTGTGCACTAACAGACACCAGTTGTGTGCTCTTGTCTCCAAACAGTCGACTTCCTCATTTGATCAAAACTGGCAAAAGTGTGAAACCTTTTGAGTTTCTCCTAAAACTTTCCATACAGGTTTCCACATCACAGTCCTGAAGAAAGGATGAGGGTACCAGCCAGGGGCGGACATATCATTGGTGCAACTTGTGCAGCCGCACAGGGGCCCAAGAGGTGAGGGGGCCCATTTATACCCTCAAAGCAGGTGCAATTTTGCATTTTTAGGAGATCTTGGGCTGCAAAGGGCCCATGTATTGTTCTTGCACAGGGGCCCTTTTCTGACTTTGTCCACCAGTGGTACCAGCATCTGACATCCATGCAGCCAGGCTGATCTGGTCTTTTCACGTGGCACACCCTGATAAACCTGGTTCTGAGGTTACAGAGATCCCAAGTAGAAGGGGAGTCCTATCACGGGTTTACCGCGACAGAGGAGCCAGAAGACCGCAGCGTCTGATTTCTCCTACTCCTGCACTTATTAGAAGCACTTCACCTTCTTATTAACCTCTTTACCCCTGAGGGTGGTTTACACGTTAATGACCAGGCCAATTTTTACAATTCTGACCACTGTCCCTTTATGAGATAATAACTCTGGAACTCTTCAATGTATCCCGCTAATTCTGAGATTGTTTTCTCGTGACATATTGTACCTCACGATGGTAAGAAGTCTTTGATATGAAAATTTAGAAAATTTTGCAATTTTCCAACTTTGAATTTTCATGCCCTTAAATCACAGAGATATGTTACACAAAAATCTTAATAAGTAATATTTCCCACATGTCTACTTTACATGAGCACAATTTTGGAACCAAACTTTTTTTGTTAAAAGTTGAACATAGAGTTGAGCGAAACAGGTAGGTCACATTCAAAAATCACCGACTTTCGCCAAAGTCGGGTTTTGCCGAGTGAAACCCGACCATAGCATGAAGTCGGCCATGCAGTCGTCGACCCGAGCGCCAAAGTCGGTTTTCCCATAATGCTTGCAGGCGCCTTTTCTCAGCCAAAGAGCAAGGACTCACACTGTGGGCAACAAGATGACATGGGCAGCGGCCACCACCATCTTAGAGAAGGGCATTGCAGTGATTGGCTTGCTTTGTGTGGCGTCACAGTGGCTATAAAAGCTCTGACCACCGACCGCCATTTTACTTCTGCCGATCTTAGCGTAGGGAGAGGTTGCTGCCGCTGTTTCTCAGTAGGTAGAGAGTTAGGCTGGAAAGAAAAGTGATTCTGTGCTTGTGCTGATATCAATTGTGCTGTACAGTTAGTGTGCAGAGACAGGGGAGGATTTTGTTGTGTGCAGCAGCGCTGGTTATTAGGCTGCCTGCCAGTAACAGGGGAGGATTTTCTTTTGTGCAGCAGCAGAGTTGGTCAATAGGCTGCCTGCTAGCTGTATTGCTCTGTGTATACTGCTGTGCAGAATGCTTTTTACACAGCACTAGAGTTGAGCGATACTTTCCGATATCCAAAAGTATCGGAATCGGAATGGTATCGCCGATACCATTAAAATATCGGCGATACCCGATACCGATACCGGAAGTCCCATGTAAGTCTATGGGAACAAAATATCGTAACTAAAAAAACCCCATTCTTTCCTTGTAAACACTAAATATACACACATAGAATACATATATATATATATACATGTCATTGTGACATATATATATACATATATGTATAGTTTATACACTTCTACATAGTAAAATATCCTCTGATTCAATTGCCGGGTAAAGCCGGCTTCTGTGAAAAGACAGAAGCACCCGACATGAAATGACACTTGGTGTACATAGGGTTAACCATGTCTTTTCATGTCGTTTGCTATCTGATTTGCACAAACAATTAAATCAGTCTATGTGTGCAAAATTTCACACCTGTAGGGGTTAATTAAAGGTGTAAATTCGTTGTAAAAAAAACGGATTTTTTTGCTACGAATTTACACCTTTAATTAACCCCTACAGGTGTGAAATTTTGCACACATAGACTGATTTAATTGTTTGTGCAAATTAGATAGCAAAGGACATGAAAAGACATGGTTAACCCTATGTACACCAAGTGTCATTTCATGTCGGGTCACCCAGACAGACAAAGCCAGTGAGTGGGGGCAGATAATAATAGCCCAGAGAGGGACCATTATTTTTGGCCCCCCCCGGCTACTAACATCTGCCCCCAGACACCCCAGGAAAGACAAATCTATAATTAGATTCGCCCTTTCTGGCACTTTGCCCGTCTATTCCCATTGCCCTGTAGCGGTGGCGAATGGGTTAATATGGGGTTAAAGCCACCTTGCTATTGAAAGGTGACCTTAAGGCTAGTTTCACACATCCGGCGGGCGCCTAGCGGCGCCCCCGGCATTTTGCCGCAGCGCCGCATCTGAAAATCTGATGCGCCGCATGCGGCTTTTTTCGCATTGACATGCATTAGCGCCGGATGGCGCCGCATGTCAATGCGTTGCATGCGGTTTTGTCCGGATGCGGCGCAAATGTGCATTGCGGCGTCCGGGAAAAACGCTGCATGTAACGTTTTTTGTTTTTGCCGGATGGTTTCTTATCTCTCCAAGCATCAGAAACCATCCGGCAAAAAAACGCATTTTGGCCGCCGGATGTGTGAAAGCTTTTCACATGCGGCGCTGCGGCAAAATGCCGGGGGCGCCGCCAGGCGCCCGCCGGATGTGTGAAAGAGGCCTAAGCCAGGTTAATAATTGAGAGCTGTCAATTAGACAACTATCAATTATTAATCCTATTGCATGAAATAAAAATAAAACACACACACTTTAATTAAAAATCATTTTAATGAAATAAAGACACATGTTTTTGACCATCTTTTATTTTACTGCAAAAACCATTTCCTGTAATAAAAATAAAATAAAAAAGCAAAATTATTCTTACCTATCCCATGCACAGTCAGGTCCCACGGTGTAATCCTTCAGAAAGGGTTAATGTTTACTGCAGGGACCGCAGCTATTGCTGCAGCCTCACAGTAAACCCCCAAATGAATGAGTTCCTCTCCTGGCTGACAGGAGAGTAAAGGCTGGGTGTCACATAACGATACACCAGCGATCCCGACAACGATATGCACTTGTCAGGATCGCTGGTGTATCGCTACATGATCGCTGCTGAGCTGCCAAACAGGCAGCTCAGGCAGCGATCTGGGACAGCGAAACTGCGGGTAACATCGCTTAAGGGCCCGTCTCACATAGCGATATCGCTACCGAGATCGCTGCTGAGTCACTAGTTTTGTGACGCAGCAGCGAGCTCACCAGCGATATCGCTGTGTGTGACATCCAGCGACGATCAGTCCCCCTGCCGGGTATCGCTGATTGTCGCAGAAATGTCAGGACCTTTTTTTGATCGCTGGTTTCCCTCTGACAGGCACGCATCGCTGCGTGTGACAGGCGGGAGACCAGCGATCCGCTGGTAACCAAGGTACACAGCGGGTTTCCAGGCACCGTGCAGCGCTTGGAAACCCGCTGTGTACCTTGGATACCAGCTCCCTGCATCAGGGCGCTGGTATCCAAGGTACACAGCGGGTTTCTAGGCACAGCCCCGCGCCTGGAAACCCGCTGTGTACCTTGGTTACCAGCGGATCGCTGGTCTCCCGCCTGTCACACGCAGCGATGCGTGCCTGTCAGCGGGAAACCAGCGATCAAAAAAAGGTCCTGACATTTCAGCGACGATCAGCGATACCCGGCAGGGGGGCTGATCGTCGCTGAATGTCACACACAGCGATATCGCTGGTGAGCTCGCTGCTGCGTCACAAAACTAGTGACTCAGCAGCGATCTCGGTAGCGATATCGCTATGTGAGACGGGCCCTTAAGTGGAAAGCTTAATTGATTGCTTTCCACTTTCACTTCAGGTCAGCCAGGGACACAATCAGTGACGTCAGAGGGAACTGATTAACAAAAATAGGGGTTCCCTTCGAAAAAAAAATGGCGTGGGGTCCCCCCTATTTTTGTTAACCAGCCAGATGAAGCAGACCGCTGAGGCCTGGATTTTCAGGCTGCTAAGGAGCCAAGATCCATGGACCTTGCCAGCCTGATAATACCAGGCCACAGCAGTCTGCATATCTTGGCTGATTAACAAAAATAGGGGATCCCCTCGAAAAAAATTGGCGTGGGGTCCCCCCTATTTTTGTTAACCAGCCAGATGAAGCAGACCGCTGAGGCCTGGTTTTTCAGGCTGTTAAGGAGCCAAGATCCATGGACCTTGCCAGCCTGATAATACCAGGCCACAGCAGTCTGCATATCTTGGCTGATTAACAAAAATAGGGGATCCCCTCGAAAAAAAAATTGGTGTGGGGTCCCCCCTATTTTTGTTAACCAGCCAGATGAAGCAGACCGCTGAGGCCTGGATTTTCAGGCTGTTAAGGAGCCAAGATCCATGGACCTTGCCAGCCTGATAATACCAGGCCACAGCAGTCTGCATATCTTGGCTGATTAACAAAAATAGGGGATCCCCTCGAAAAAAATTGGCGTGGGGTCCCCCCTATTTTTGTTAACCAGCCAGATGAAGCAGACCGCTGAGGCCTGGTTTTTCAGGCTGTTAAGGAGCCAAGATCCATGGACCTTGCCAGCCTGATAATACCAGGCCACAGCAGTCTGCATATCTTGGCTGATTAACAAAAATAGGGGATCCCCTCGAAAAAAATTGGCGTGGGGTCCCCCCTATTTTTGTTAACCAGCCAGATGAAGCAGACCGCTGAGGCCTGGATTTTCAGGCTGTTAAGGAGCCAAGATCCATGGACCTTGCCAGCCTGATAATACCAGGCCACAGCAGTCTGCATATCTTGGCTGATTAACAAAAATAGGGGATCCCCTCGAAAAAAATTGGCGTGGGGTCCCCCCTATTTTTGTTAACCAGCCAGATGAAGCAGACCGCTGAGGCCTGGTTTTTCAGGCTGGTAAGGATCCAATATCCATGGACCTTGCCAGCCTGATAATACCAGGCCACAGCAGTCTGCTTAGCTTGGCTGGTTAACAAAAATAGGGGATCCCCTCGAAAAAAAAACGGCGTGGGGATCCCCCCTATTTTTGTTAACCAGCCAAGTAAAATGCAGACTGCTGCGGCCTGGTATTAAAAGACTGTCAAGGCCCATGGATTTTGGCCCTCAACAGCCTGATAATACCAGGCTACAGCAGCCCCACATTTGGCGCATCAAAAGATGTGCCAATTGTGGCACTTTACCCGGCTCTTCCCACTTGCCCTGTAGCGGTGGCAAGCGGGGTAATAAGGGGTTAATGTCACCGTTGATTGCACGGTGACAATAAGCCCGGTTAATAATGGAGAGGTGTCAATAAGACACCGATCCATTATTAATCCCAAAGTTTTTAAATGTTTAAAAAAAAGACACAGCAAGAAAAAAGTCTTTTAATGAAATAAAAGAGACAACACAGTTTTCATTAATTTTATTGTACTCTCATTCCTGCGACGCCATCGATCTCCTGTAAAAAAAGAAAAAAAACAAACCAACAGTATACCACCTGTCCGACGCAGTCCATAACGACAGTCCCACGACGATCCAGCTCTGCTACATCGCAATGACAGGCAGAGCCTGTCATCGCAACGCAGCACAGCTGATTACCTGCTTCCCCGGCGGTGACGTCATCGGACTGACTGCTTTACGGCCGGGATTACCCAGCAGTCACTGCAGTTATCGCGAGAAACTGCATGTGACCGCCGGGGAAAGAAGATTGCGGCCATGAAGCAGTCCAGCCCGTGACCGCCGGAGATCTTCTGCCAGGTAAGTGCCGCTGACTCCTGACAGACCCGACCGACGGACACTGACAGTGACAGTGACAATCCCGATTCCGGTATCCGATATGACGAAAATATCGGAACTCGGAATCTGAATTCCGATACAGCCAATATCGGCCGATACCCGATATTTGCAGTATCGGAATGCTCAACCCTACACAGCACTAATATTTTTATTCTTTTTTTCTGTACAGTTACCGAGCGTTCATTTTTTCCCACACCGTATAGAGCTGTACGCTCCTCACACACTACCGTGTACTGGCTGGTATCACGGACAAATACATGCTGACTATCTGTGTGTGACTCGGGAAATATATACGGAGATTTACAATTTATCCCTAGACTGTATACAGCTGTATACTTGTGATACAGTATCCTTTTTCTGCTTTTTATATTCTGTTCTAATCCATACTGAGCCTGTGAGCATCTGTGTGTTACTCCGGCAATATATACGGAGATTTAAAATTACCCCAACACTGTATACAGCTGTATGCTTCAGATGCAGTACCCTTTTTCTACTTTTTATATTCTGGTCTAATCCATACTGAGCCTGTGAGCGTCTGTGTGTTACTTCGGAAATCTATACGGAGATTTACAATTTATCCCTATACTATATACACCTGTTATCTTCAGATACAGTACCCTTTTTCAACTTTTTATATTGCGGTCTAATCCATACTGAGCCTGTGAGCGTCTGTGTGTTACTCCGGAAATCTATACGGAGGTTTACAATTTACCCCTACACTGTATACAGCTGTACGCTTGTCATAAAGAACCCTTTTTCTGCTTTTTATATTCTGGTCTAATCCATACTGAGCCTGTGAGCGTCTGTGTGTTACTCCGGAAATCTATACGGAGATTTACAATTTACCCCTAAACTATATACACCTGTTATCTTCAGATACAGTACCCTTTTTCAGCTTTTTATATTGTGGTCTAATCCATACTGAGCCTGTGAGCGTCTGTGTGTTACTCCGGAAATCTATACGGAAATTTACAGTTTAGCCCTAAACTATATACACCTGTTATCTTCAGATTCAGTACCCTTTTTCAGCTTTTTATATTCTGATCTTATTCATACTGAGCCTGTGAGCGTCTGTGTGTTACTCCGGAAATCTATATAGAGATTTACAATTTACCCCTTTACTATATACACCTGTTATCTTCAGATACAGTACCCTTTTTCAGCTTTTTATATTGTGGTCTAATCCATACTGAGCCTGTCAGAGTCTGTGTATTACTCCGGAAATCTATACAGAGATTTACAATTTACCCCTAAACTATATACACCTGTTATCTTCAGATACA
This sequence comes from Oophaga sylvatica, assembly GCA_033576555.1. Taxonomy (NCBI): domain Eukaryota; kingdom Metazoa; phylum Chordata; class Amphibia; order Anura; family Dendrobatidae; genus Oophaga; species Oophaga sylvatica. Next base: position 185,554,551 of record JARQOD010000001.1, on the reverse strand, counting down.
GTACCCTTTTTCAGCTTTTTATATTGTGGTCTAATCCATACTGAGCCTGTGAGTGTCTGTGTGTTACTCCGGAAATCTATACAGAGATTTACAATTTACCCCTTTACTATATACACCTGTTATCTTCAGATACAGTACTCCGGAAATCTATATGGAGATTTAAAATTACCTCAACACTGTATACAGCTGCACGCTTCTGATACAGTACCATATATCTGCTGGAATTTTTGGTACATATTCCAAAACATAAGGAAGTATGGTGGAAGAGGCCGCGGATGTGGGCGGGGGGGCAAGCTGGTACTGATGGTGGTGGTGGTGCATCTGCGGGTAGTGCCAAAAGCACAATAGCACCTAAGGCACGAGGTGTTGAGCCTGCATCATCGTCTGGCTCCAGAAGGCCTGGAAGGCTCCCTTTTCTGGGAGTAGGTAAACTGCTTTTAAAGGGAATCTGTCACCCTAAATTGGCGGGATATTTAAATGATGGCAGTCAGGTCAGATGGGCGGTGTTTTGGGTACTTGCCTTAACATGTTGTTCGCCGCTGTCTCCACTATTTCTGGGAATTGTAGTCGTTGCCCTCCATATAACGCGCCTGCGCATTGCAATCTGCGGGCAAAGCATACTGCGCGTGTGCAATTCAAGATTGCAATGCGCAGGCGCGTTATATGGAGGGCAACGACTACAATTCCCAGAAATAATGGAGACAGCGGCGAACAACATGTTAAGGCAAGTACCCAAAACAACGCCCATCTGACCTGACTGCCATCATTTAAATATCCCGCCAATTTAGGGTGACAGATTCCCTTTAATGCCGGAGCATCAGGAACAGCTTTTGGCTTACATTGCCGAAACAGCCTCCAGCTCTATCGCCTCCTCTTCTAAAGTTTCAAAAAATGCAAGCACTGAGTTGTCAGTGCAGGGTCCTGGTCAGGAACAACACCTTTCCTTGTGTCCTTCACCCCCACCAAAAGTGAAGGATGTGGCAGGCCACACTTCAGATTACTCCATGGAGCTCTTTTCACATACCATGCCTGGGTTATCAAGTCAAATCCTGAATTCCCCAGTCCAAGATGAATCTGACATGGAGTGCACTCATGCACAGCCACTGCTAGATGATTCTGCTGGTACATTGACCCAGAGCACTACATTGCCCTCTCAGAGACTGATAAATAACAGCAAAAACAACAACATCATATATTATTTATTATATTAGTTAAATATGTTTTTTTGCCATGTAGGACCAGTAATGGATCTATCGTAGAGAACCAATAGAAACAGCAGGTGGTAATAAAACCACAAAACAACGACCACAGATCCAATAATTATGTAAAAATACAAAATCTTTATTAACAATAATTAGACACAAGTCAATTGTAAATGACAAACACAGTAGGTAAGTGTGGAAAACAGTGCAACCATGGAAAGACACACTTAGGCGCCGGGAACCATATGAGCAACAAGATCAAAAAATCAAAATTATATGCACAACAATTGAATAGAATTGGAAAAAAACTCCTATGGAGAAAAACATACACATATATATATATATATATATATATATACGTGCCCACACACAAGTTATATATGGCAAATATAAGAATAAACTAAATCAGGAAGACAAACCCAATCCTACATATAGATAGTACATATGCCGTGATACTGTGTGGGATGGGTAAGGGCAAACCGTCTAATATCCCATAGATGTGTTATTAAGTGCCCAGACACCAGACAAAGAATAAATATGTATATAGAAACATTAGGAGAGCAAATGCTGAATAAGCGATGTTAGAATTGTGCAAAAGAAGACCAAGCCAAACTTAGATAGTTATACCTATAAGGAATACTCGTGGCGTGCCCAAGATGCCCAGCGCGGGGTGCGTCTGCCCCGACGCACGTTTCGGAAAACTCCTTCGTCAGGGGGCGTGGCCAAAACGGGAAAGCGCAAGTTCTCATTCAAGCCGCATGGATGGACCGAATTAAGCATCCAAATCCATCTAGATTCCAGTTGAGCCAGACGTTGTGTAGCATTTCCTCCTCGTATATTAACGTCCAGGCAATCAATGCCCTTGACACGTAATAACCTACTATTACACTGATGACTTGGTCCTAAAGTGTCTAGGTATAGTCTTAAGCACACTAGGATCAGTCTCGGAAGCCGCTGCTTCTATCCCCAGAACATGATCCCTGATCCTGACTTTTAATTGACGTGTTGTAAGTCCCACATAGATCAGGGAGCACGAACAGGTTGCATAGTAGATTACATTCCTAGTTGTACAGGTAATGTACTTGTCAATTTTAAACGCCCTTTTTCCAGCGGAGTCAGTAAAGGTATCACTTCGGTCCAAGTTGGCACAAGTCACGCATTGACCACATTTATAACAACCCTTACGTTTATTACCTAAATCCAGAAATGTCTTAGGGGAATTATCAATGTAGTGGCTCCGAGTCAAATGTCCCTTCAGATTTTTAGACCGCCTATAAGTAATCATGGGTGTTATGATTTGGTAGCTGAGGAGTGCAGGTAAAAAGGCAATACACCAGAGCAGTTGGAATCTATGAGATTGCAGTACCCTGACTAACCACCACAACTAGAGGCAGCCGTGGAGCGTTCCTACGTTGGTCCTAGACGCCTCGTCACAGCCTGAGAAACTAATTACACCTAAAGATAGAAATAGGAAAGCTATCTGCCCCGGAGCAGATCCCCAAAGAACATAGAAAGCCCCCAAACATGTAATGGCGGTTAGACAAGAAGAAATACTGACACATAAAGAAAATAGTATGAGCAAACGCTGGGGCCCAAACTAACTAAATAGAAAAGGATAGGAAGGGTACTTACTGCAATCCCAGAAAACCCTGAAAAGCACCAACTCTACTAATTTCAAAATCACCTGAGATCACACGACCTCTACCACCTAAATTAGTTCTCTGGTGTAACAAAATCAAAACAGCAGCCACTGAAAAAACTGTAAAAAGCAAAAGTACAAACATCAGTGGCTGAACTAAACTGAGAGGGCAAAAGCCCCCGGAGGGGACCCTGAAGGCCCCCACAGAAGTGCAGGACAAAATGCAAAAATCTAGCACAAAAACAAAAAGAAGAAAATGTCTTATCTGATAGCAGGAGATGCAGACACGACACAGCAGGCTACAAGGGAAACAGGATTCAAGGATTGAGACCAGAACAATTGATCACCGGCAACCCTGATGGGAAGGTGACTCCCTTATATAAGACCAGTCAGTAACACCTGATTCCCAATCCTCACAATCTTCACTGGACAGACCAGCACCGCTTGTAACCACCAGAGGAAGCCTCTGCTCAGAACTCATCTCAAACCCATTCACAACAGTACCCCCCCCCATGAGGAGGGTTCACCGAACCCTCATTTGAGCAACCAGGTCGGTCAGGATGAGTTCTATGATACGCACGGATAAGTCTCCTAGCATGGATGTCCGAAGCAAACACCCAAGAATTGTCTTCCTGACCATAACCTCTCCATTTAACCAAATACTGGAGTTTCCGTCTAGAAAAACGAGAATCTAATATTTTCTCAACCACATACTCCAGATTGCCCTCAACCAAAACAGGGTCAGGAGGCACAGCAGCAGGAACCACTGGCTCAACAAACCTCTTCAACAAGGACTTGTGGAACACGTTATGGATCTTAAATGTCCCTGGAAGAAGCAAACGAAAAGAAACAGGATTAATAATCTCCATGATCTTATAAGGTCCAATGAACCTAGGCTTAAATTTAGGAGATGCTACTCTCATAGGAATATTTTTTGAGGACAACCAGACCAAGTCCCCTACTTTAAACCGAGGACCATCAGTCCTATGCCGGTTAGCAAACTGCTGGGCCTTCTCCTGAGAGAGGGACAACCTCTCCACTACCTGGTCCCAAATCTGTTGCATACGCTCCACAACAGAGTCAACACCTGGACAGACAGAAGCCTCCGTCTGTCCTGAAGAAAATCGAGGGTGAAACCCAGAATTACAGAAAAATGGAGACAAAGTGGCAGAGCTAGCCCTATTATTAAGAGCAAACTCAGCCAAAGGCAAAAAAGAGACCCAGTCATCCTGATCAGCAGACACAAAGCATCTTAGATAAGTCTCCAATGTCTGGTTTGTTCTCTCAGTTTGACCATTGGTCTGAGGATGAAATGCCGAGGAGAAAGACAATTGAACACCCAGTTTAGAACAAAAAGTCCTCCAAAATCTGGAAACAAACTGGACTCCTCTGTCAGACACAATGTTCTCAGGAATGCCGTGTAAACGAACCACGTGCTGAAGGAACAACGGCACCAATTCAGAGGAGGAAGGCAACTTAGGTAATGGCACAAGATGTATCATTTTGGAAAACCTATCACAAATTACCCAGATGGTGGTCATTCTCTGAGAAACAGGAAGGTCGGAAATGAAATCCATAGAGATATGGGTCCATGGTCTCTTGGGCACAGGCAATGGCATCAACAAACCACTAGAGCGAGAGCAAGGCTTGGAGCGAGAGCAAGTCCCGCAGGACTGCACAAATTCCCTGACATCACGAGACAAGGTAGGCCACCAAAAGGACCGACTAACCAAGTCTCTGGTACCAAAAATTCCGGGATGCCCAGCCAATGCGGAACAATGAATCTCAGACATCACACTCTTTTTCCACTGGTCCGGGACAAACAATTTTCCAACAGGGCAGCACTCGGGCCTATCCTCCTGACACCCCTCCAGAGCAAGTCTCAAATTGGGCGAGATGGCGGAAAGAACTACACCCTCTTTCAAAATAACAGAAGGATCAGATAACTCAGGAGAGTCCGCAAGGAAACTCCTCGAGAGGGCATCCGCCTTAACATTCTTAGTGCCAGGAAGAAAGGAAACCACAAAATTAAAACGTGTGAAAAACAAGGCCCACCTGGCCTGTCTAGGATTGAGTCGCTTGGCAGATTCCAGATAGACCAGATTCTTATGGTCCGTAAGGACCACCACCTGATGTTTGGCTCCCTCCAGCCAATGTCTCCACTCTTCAAAAGCCCACTTCATGGCCAATAACTCCCGATTACCCACGTCATAATTACGTTCAGTAGGAGAAAATTTTCAAGAGAAAAAGGCACAAGGGTTACTTTTAGAGGTCTCTGGATCTTTTTGGGACAAAACGGCACCTGCCCCAATTTCAGAGGCATCAACCTCCACCTGAAATGGCAGAGAAACATCAGGCTGCCGTAGAACAGGAGCAGAAGTGAATCTTTGCTTAAGTTCCTGAAATGCAGAGACTGCCTCAGGAGGCCAATTCACCACATCAGAACCCTTTTTGGTCAAATCAGTCAATGGTTTAACAATAACCGAGAAATTACCAATAAATTTACGATAAAAATTGGCAAAACCCAAAAATCTTTGAAGAGCCTTTAATGAAGTAGGTTGGACCCAATCACAGATGGCCTGAACCTTGACCGGGTCCATTTCAATAACAGATGGGGACAAAATGAATCCAGAAATGAGATCCTCTGTACGCCAAAAAGACACTTTGATCCCTTCACATACAGAGCATTCTCTCTCAAAATCTGGAATACAGTTCGAACATGTTTCACATGAGAGTCCCAGTCATTAGAAAAAATCAAGATATCATCCAAATAAACAATCAGAAATTTGTCCACAAAATCCCTGAAAATGTCATTCATGAAGGACTGGAAGACGGAAGGAACATTAGTGAGCCCAAAGGGCATCACTAGGTACTCAAAATGCCCTTCAGGGGTATTGAATGCCGTCTTCCATTCATCCCCGTGCTTAATGCGAATAAGGTTATACGCCCCCCTGAGGTCAAGCTTGGTAAACCAAGTAGCGTTTTTCACCCTGGAAAACAGGTCAGAAATCAAGGGTAACGGATATTGATATTTCACAGTAATATTGTTCAAAAGACGATAATCAATACACGGCCTTAATGAACCATCCTTTTTGGCCACAAAGAAAAAACCGGCACCTAAGGGTGAAGAGGATGGTCTGATATGACCCTTCTCCAATGATTCCTTGATATAAGACCGCATAGCGTCATGTTCAGGTACAGACAAGTTAAAAAGGCGACCTTTAGGGAATTTACTACCCGGCACTAATTCAATAGCGCAGTCATAGCTCCTATGGGGAGGCAAGGATGCAGATTTACTTTCGCTAAACACATCAGAAAAATCAATCAAAAAGTCAGGAACATCCTGAACCTGGGGGGAGGCAGAAAAAACAGGAGTGTTGGTATTAACACATTGGCAGCCCCAACTGGTTACAGACACAGATTTCCAATCCAAAACAGGATTATGAGACTGTAACCAAGGGAAACCCAGTACGATAATATCATGCAGATTATACAGAACCAAAAATTTGCAGCACTCCTGGTGATCAGGTTCAACCCTCATTATCACCTGAGTAGAGAACTGAGGTTTATTCTCAGCCAAAGGGGTAGAATCGATCCCCAGTAGGGGAATAGACTTCTGTAGGGGTATCAAGGGAAACCCACAACGTTTAGCAAAATCATAATCCATCAGGTTAATAGCTGCTCCAGAATCAACGAAAGCCTGAGCAGAAAATGAGGACAGAGAGCATATCAGAGTGACAGTTAATAAAAACTTAGTCTGAACATTACCCAAGACAACTGAGCGTGCAAAACGTCTTCCCCGCTTAGGGCAGACTGAAATAGCATGAGAGGCATCACCACAGTAGAAACATAACCCATTGCGCTTTCGAAACTCATGACGCTGTGCCCCAGACACCACTCTATCACACTGCATGGATTCAGAAGCAGGTTCACAAGGCAACACCATTCCACGCATACTTCTCCGCTCACGCAAACGTCTGTCAATTTGAATCGCTAATGACATAGAATCATTGAGACCAGAGGGGACAGGGAATCCCACCATAACATCCTTTACATTATCTGACAGACCCTTCCGGAAAAGGGCCGCCAAAGCGTCGTCATTCCACTTGGTCAGGACTGCCCACCTACGGAATCTCTGACAGTATAACTCAGCGTCATCAAGCCCCTTATTTAATGCCAACAAGGCTTTTTCAGCTTGATCAGTGACATTAGGCTCATCGTACAATAACCCCAAAGCCCGAAAAAATGCATCAACATCACTCAAAACAGGATCCCCAGGTGTCAGGGAAAAAGCCCAATCCTGAGGATCGCCGCGCAGGAGAGAGATGACAATTTGAACCTGCTGCGCTGCATTCCCTGAGGACTTAGATTTTAAGGCAAAAAACAATTTACAATTATTTTTGAAATTCTGAAACTTAGCTCGATCCCCTAAAAACAAATCTGGCATGGGGATCCTAGGTTCCACAACAGTCAACCTAGCAAGATATGCAGCAATACTCTGAACCTCAGTGGCAAGCTCATCCACACGGCCAGACAACTGTGCAAACTCCATTGAGAGAAAAGATCCTCCCCAGCACCCAGAGATACAGAGGGAAAAAAAAAAAAAAAATGCAACAAACAGAAAAATATCTCTGACAACCTTTTTTTTTTTTTTTTTTTCTTTCACAATATTTTTCCCTTCTGTGAGTACCATACAATATTAAATTTGAGGCCGGTGATACTGTTATGATTTGGTAGCTGAGGAGTGCAGGTAAAAAGGCAATACACCAGAGCAGTTGGAATCTATGAGATTGCAGTACCCTGACTAACCACCACAACTAGAGGCAGCCGTGGAGCGTTCCTACGTTGGTCCTAGACGCCTCGTCACAGCCTGAGAAACTAATTACACCTAAAGATAGAAATAGGTATGCTATCTGCCCCGGAGCAGATCCCCAAAGAACATAGAAAGCCCCCAAACATGTAATGGCGGTTAGACAAGAAGAAATACTGACACAGAAAGAAAATAGTATGAGCAAACGCTGGGGCCCAAACTAACTAAATAGAAAAGGATAGGAAGGGTACTTACTGCAATCCCAGAAAACCCTGAAAAGCACCAACCCTACTAATTTCAAAATCACCTGAGATCACACGACCTCTACCACCTAAATTAGTTCTCTGGTGTAACAAAATCAAAACAGCAGCCACTGAAAAAACTGTAAAAAGCAAAAGTACAAACATCAGTGGCTGAACTAAACTGAGAGGGCAAAAGCCCCGGAGGGGACCCTGAAGGCCCCCACAGAAGTGCAGGACAAAATGCAAAAATCTAGCACAAAAACAAAAAGAAGAAAATGTCTTATCTGATAGCAGGAGATGCAGACACGACACAGCAGGCTACAAGGGAAACAGGATTCAAGGATTGAGATCAGAACAATTGATCACCGGCAACCCTGATGGGAAGGTGACTCCCTTATATAAGACCAGTCAGTAACACCTGATTCCCAATCCTCACAATCTTCACTGGACAGACCAGCACCGCTTGTAACCACCAGAGGAAGCCTCTGCTCAGAACTCATCTCAAACCCATTCACAACACATGGGCCTATTGGGAATAATTTTAGTTAAAATGGGATCAGTTTTAAGGATAGGCCATGCTTTGGCCATGAGCTTTCTGATAGTGTCAGATTGGGCGTTAAATGTGGTGATAAATCTCACTGGGTCAGATTTGGATAAGCCGACCTCAGATTTATATAGTAGAGAATTTCTCTGACTATATTTAGCCCGATTGAAAGCTTTTTTGATACTTCTGTTACTGTACCCACGCTCGGAAAACCGTCTCTTTAAATCATCTGCCTGTTTCTCATACTCCGCATCCGTGGAGCAGATCCGGCGAAGTCGCAGAAACTGACCACTGGTATTGCATGAATCATGTGAGAGGGGTGGGAGGAGGAAGCATGCAAAAGCGCATTTGTTGCAGTAGGTTTCCTAAAGATGCTTGTTTGGATCATATGACTAGCATCTCTTCTCAGCAACACATCCAGGAATTCGATTTGATTAGAATCATACTTGAAGGTTAATCGAATATTTAGGTCGTTGTTGTTAAGCTGTTTGAAAAATTCTTCAAGGGCAATAGTAGAATCCTGCCAGATCAGCAGAATATCATCTATGTAACGCGTCCAAAGGGGGGCGCAGTCCATAGAACACTGCCGATCTGACAGGAGGAGGTCCCTTTCCCACAGACCCAGGAACAGATTGCCCTCTCAGTCTACTGAGCCAGAATCTGACCCTGATGAAACTCAGGTTCCCCTTCCCGCATACTATACCACCTTACATGGTGACACAGAGGAAGGTGCAGATGAATTTGAAGAGGAGGTGATGGATGACCCAGTTGTTGACCCGGATTGGCAACCATTGGGGGAAGAGGGTGCCACTGGCAATAGCTCAGAAGAGGAGAAGAATCCGCAGCAGGCATCAACATCGCAGCAGCGGTTATCTGTCAGGCCCGTAGCTGTCCAAACACGTGTTACAAAAACAAAAAGAGTTGCAGGACAGCTTGGCCAGACGGTCAAATTATCACAGCGTGCAAGCCCTGAAAATTTATCCCATAGTAGGAAGAGTGCAATGTGGCACTTTTTGACCAAAATCCTAGTGATGAGGCAAAGGTTATCTGTAAGAAGTGCGGAAGGACCTTTAGCCGAGGGAAAAATCTCTGAAATTTGAATACCAGTTGCATGATTAGACATTTAATCACCATGCACTTTCAAGCGTGGATGGACTACAAAACCTCAGGTAGCACATGTGCACCTGCTCCGACTGAAGGTAGCCAGCAATGTTCCTTCACTTCCCCCACTGTAAGCCCACCGGTTAGCACACCACCAGCAAGAAATGTTGAGGTGTCGTCGCAAGGCCAAAGCAGTCAGGGAATCACAATGTTTTCGCAACATAAGACTGAATCTAGGCCATCACCACCACCACCATCACCATCACCAACCCCCTCTCAGTCCATCATGTCCACCGCTAGTTGCCCCATATGCAGCTCTTAAGACCAGCTCACCCTAGCAGACACTCTGAGTAGGACAAGAAAGTACTCATCCTCTCATCCGCGTACACTGGCTTTGAACGCCTACATTGCCAAACTGATCTCATTAGAGATGATGCCCTTCCATTTGGTTGAAAGGGCAGCGTTCCGAAAGCTCATGGCCTACGTTGTCCCATGCTATGACCTACCCAGTCGGCACTTCTTTTCTAGAAAAGCCATCCCTGCCCTCCACCTGCATGTGAAAGACCGCATTGTCCATGCACTCAAACAATCAGTGAGTGGAAAGGTGCACCTCACAACAGATGCATGGGCCAGTAGGCATGGCCAGGGCCTTTACGTGTCCATCACTGCGCACTGGGTTAATATGATGGATGCAGGGTCCACAAGGGACAGCGACGGTGGGACAGTGCTGCCTAGCCCACAGTATAGGCAACAGTTGGCTGTAGGCGTTCGACCCTCCTCCTCCTCCAGAAGCGAAAGCTCGTCAACAGAGCGCAGTCTCACGAGCACTCCATCTGCAGCTGCCAGTGTTGCACACGAGGTGTCCCACTATCGAACAGCTAGTGGTAAGTTTCAGCAGGCTGTTTTAAGGATGATGTCTTTGGGCGACAACAGACACACTGCGGAGGTTCTGGCCGACTACTTGCAGCGAGAAACTGAGTCATGGCTGGGCAGTCTACATCTTGCGCCAGGCAAGGTAGTCAGTGATAACGACCGCAATTTTGTGGCGGCCATATCCCTGGCAACTCAGACACATACCTTGCCTGGCTCACACCTTGAACCTAATGGTGCAGTGCTTCCTAAATAATTATCCAGAGTTAACAGCCTTGCTCCATAAGGTGCGAAGACTGTGCTTTCACATCCGTCGCGCACCCTTAGACTCCAGTCGTATGCAGAGGCTGCAGCGATCGCTCCACCTCCCCAATCACAGCCTAATCATAGACGTTGCAACAAGGTGGAACTCCACAATGTACATGGTTGAGAGGCTGTGTGAACAGAGGCAGGCTGTAATGCATTTGTGGGAGGATACACGGGCAGGCAGTTTGAGGGTAGACATGGAGTTGTCGGGTGTGCAGTGGTCAAAGCTGAAAGACCTCTGTAAAGTCCTTCAGTGTTTTGAGGAATGCACACGGCTGGTAAGCGCAGACGACGCCATCATAAGCATGAGCATCCCACTTATGCGTCTGCTCATGCAAACTTTGATGCACATTAAGGATCATGCGCCTGCAGTGGAGGAGGAACTGTCCTGGACGAGGTGGGGGAAGAAGAGGAGGATGAGGGGATGATTTTTTTTTTGGGGAGGAGGATGCTTCTCAGGGGGCAAGAGAAAATGTTGGCTTGACTAGGTCAGGTACAGGGTTTGTGCGAGACTGGAGGGATGTGGATTTGGCAGAAAGTGCTCCTCCACCCACCACTGGCAGTGTATCATTGACACCTGGAACACTGGCCCACATGTGTGATTATGTCTTGCGGATCTTAAAAAGGGACCCCCGCATTGCCAAAATTATGAAGGATGACGTCTATGGTTGGCCAGCATCCTCGATCAACGCTATAAAGTAAAATTACAGAACACGTCACAAAAGAACCTAGAGCTAATATTGGCGAACAAACAAGCAACTCTGGTAAACCGTTTATTAGAGGCATTCCAGCACACAGCAGCAGTGCAGGTTCTACCACGAGCAGTACTGGGCCAAATGGAAGAGGTGTTCGTGGTGCACACAGCCGAAGTGGCGTTGGAGACAGGGGTTTCATGACCATGTTGTGGACTGATTTCTCGAGGAACGTTCACACGACTGGTAATACTGAATCGATTGCAACAGGCAGGAGACAGCAGTTGTCAACTATGGTTCAAAATGACCTCTCCTCCCCTATCGATGTTCTCCCTCACAGTACATTCCCCTTTGGCTACTGGGCCTGTAAACTGGACACTGGCCTGAATTGGCACAATATGCCTTACAGGAGCTCGCTTGCCCTGCTGGTAGTGTGCTATCAGAAAGAGTCTTCAGTGCTGCTGGATCAATCCGGACAGAAAGAAGGACCCGGCTGTCGACCCAAAATGTTGGTGATCTCACCTTCCCCCTTCCCAACCTGTGACACAGTGTATGTGTCATGAAAGGATCGCGTTCCTGCGGGTCGGGTGACCGGGGTCACTGAAAGGTCACCTGACCCGCAGGCACAAGACCCTTTGTGCTTCACCACAGGGGGGTTGGCTTAACCCACACGTGGCTACGATCGCTCTGATTGGCTGTTAAAAGTGAAACAGTGCTCCCTTTATTCCGAGCCCCGACGTGTGCCCAAACAGTGGTTTACCCCACATATGGGGTATCAGCGTACTCAGGAAAAATTGCACAACAACTTTGGGGGTCTAATTTCTCTGTTACCCTTGGGAAAAAAAAAATTGGGGACTAAAAAATTATTTTTGTGGAAAAAAAATGATTTTTTATTTTCACAGCTCTGTGTATAAACTTCTGTGAAGAACTTGGAGATTCAAAGTGCTCACCACACATCTAGAGGAGTTCCTTGGGGGATCTAGTTTCCAAATGGGGTCACTTGGGGGGGTTTCTACTGTTTAGGCACATCATGGGCTCTGCAAACACAACATGACGCCCGCAGAACAATCAAAAAAGTCTGCATTCCAAAATGGCACTCCTTCCCTTCTGAGCTCTCCCATGCGCCAAAGCAGTGGTCCCCACCCCACATATGGGGTATTGGTGTACTCAGGACAAATTGCACAACAACTTTTGTGGTCCAATTTCTCCTGTTACCCTTGTGAAAATAAAAAAATAGCGGGCTAAAAAAATGATTTTTGAGGAAAAAAATGTTTTTTTTTATTTTCACTGCTCTGCGTTATAAACTTCTGTGAAGCACTTGGGGATTCAGAGTGCTCACAACAAATCTAGATAAGTTCCATAAGAGGTCTAGTTTTCAAAATGGTGTCACATGTGGTTTTTTTTCACTGTTTAGGCACACAGGGGCTCTCCAAACACGTCATGGTGTCCGCTAACGATTGGAGCTAACGATTGGAGCTAATTTTCCATTCAAAAAGTCAAATGGCGCTCCTTCCCTTCCCAGGAGAAATTGCCCAACACATTTTAGGAGCCATTTTATCCTGTTACCCATGTGAAAATGAAAAAACTGAGGCTAAAATAAAATTTTTGTAAAAAAAAGTACTTTCTTTTTTTACGGATCAATTTGTGAAGCACCTGGGGGTTCAAAGTGCTCACTACGCATCTAGATAAGTTCCTTTGGGGGTTAGTTTCCAAAATGGTGTCACTTGTGGGGAGCTCCAATGTTTAGGCACACAGAGACTCTCCAAATGCGACATGGCAACCGCTAAATATTCCAGCATATTTTCCATTCAAAAAGTCAAATGGCGCTCCTTCCCTTCTGAGCCCTGCCGTGCCACCAAAAAAAGTGGTTTATGACCACATATGAGGTATCTGTGTACTCAGGAGAAATTGCCCAACAAATTTTAGGATCCATTTTTATCCTGTTGCCCATGCAAAAATGAAAAAATTGATGCTAAATAAAATTTTTGTTGGAAAAATTAAAATGTCCATTTTTTCCTTCCACGTTGCTTTAGTTCCTGTGAAGCACCTGAAGGGTTAATAATCTTCTTGAATGTAGTTT
>JARQOD010000001.1:185466059-185540965 GCA_033576555.1 Oophaga sylvatica | reverse complement strand
GAGTGATCATGGCCTCTTGGCAGCATCTCTGATCAGTCTTCTCCTTGTTTGAGATGAATGTTTAGAGGGACGGCCGGGTCTTGGAAGATTTGCAGTGGTATGATATTCCTTCCATTTTAATATGATCGCTTGCACAGTGCTCCTTGGGATGTTTAAAGGGAATCTGTCACCCTAAATTGGCGGGATATTTAAATGATGGCAGTCAGGTCAGATGGGCGGTGTTTTGGGTAATTGCCTTAACATGTTGTTCGCCGCTGTCTCCATTATTTCTGGGAATTGTAGTCGTTGCCCTCCATATAATGCGCCTGCGCATTGCAATCTGCGGGCAAAGCATACTGTGTGTGCGCAATTCAAGATTGCAATGCGCAGGCGCGTTATATGTAGGGCAACGACTACAATTCCCAGAAATAATGGAGACAGCGGCGAACAACATGTTAAGGCAAGTACCCAAAACACCGCCCATCTGACCTGACTGCCATCATTTAAATATCCCGCCAATTTAGGGTGACAGATTCCCTTTAAAGTTTTGGAAATCATTTTGCATCCAAATCCGGCTTTAAACTTCTCCACAACAGTATCACGGACCTGCCTGTTGTGTTCCTTGGTCTTCATGATGCTCTCTTTGCTTCAAACAGAACCCTGAGACTATCACAGAGCTGGTGCATTAACACAGAGACTTGATTACACACAGGTGGATTATATTTATCATCATTAGTCATTTAGGACAACATTGGATCATTCAAAGATCCACAATGAACTTCTGGAGTGAGTTTGCTGCACTGAAAGTAAAGGGGCCGAATAATATTGCACGCCCCACTTTTCAGTTTTTGTATTTCCTCAAAAATTTAAAATAACCAATAAATTTCGTTCAACTTCACAATTGTGTTCCACTTGTTGTTGATTCTTCACCAAAAATTAACATTTGGTATCTTTATGTTTGAAGAATGATATGTGGGAAATGGTTGAAAAGTTCCAGGAGGCCGAATACTTTCGCAAGGCACTGTACATGTGTATTTTATAGCATAATCGTCATGCATCTTTTTTTTATGTGTTTATCTTTCATTGTACACTTTGACTAATTAGAGGTCACCTGTTCTTTACTCATGAATTGATTGAATACAAGTATACCCTTGGCCTGTTAAACCACCCTATTGCTTTGCCTCATAGATAGAAAGACACAGGAGTGGCTCTAGAACATTGCACTAGTATTACAGACTCCTACTGCACCATGTGTATTGGTTCCCTGATGACTTCCCTGGAAGTAACGTGTCGGGACACATGGAAGCCTTAAAGGGAGAGTTCAGGGCCTCTTATTACAGGGTTTAGCTGTGGACTGCCCTTATCAGGGCGGGAGCAAAAGGGGTACTAGATTAGTGCAGCTAGTATAGGGATCCATAGGAGCAGAACCTGATGCCTCTCCCCGGAAGGCTGCATGGTACCACCTGAAATGTCCCCGACACCAGTCTACTACTGATCTACTTCGAATGGGTTAAGGCGTTCCTTTCGTGATATATTTATTGTAAACCCACCACTGTGGTTATTTTTTGAGAACGTCCATTTGTTTTAATTACACACTGTGTAACAACTGTCAATCGTGTGATTAACCCCTGGCTGTGCTGATGGCTGGGATTTGGGACTTACCACAGAATTGTTTTTTTTTCTTATTGGAAATGTGCGGATCTTGATCAGATCCAGGGCTTGGTGAAGAGTCCCCATTTTTTATGCAGTTACCAGGTTTGTTTATCTGGACAGTGAGACGACTGGCTGAAGTTGACAGATTGATCAAAAGCACACTAGAGAATTTTGGCTTGATCTCACTTAGCCAGTCACTAGCCTCTTACTGAGATATTCTGTCTTTTGTTGGTAGTCATCACACAATTTCTAGAGACACTTTTTTTCTCATGTTTGTGCTTATGGACTATTGAGTGTACACTATTTTTACTGATACACATATTAAAAGTTATGTTTTATTATCTTCTATACCTGTAGCTGCAATCCTCCCATCCCTTATTTTATCACCATAAATAGGCATCAGAATAGTTAACTTTTCTAGTTTACTTTTTGCTTTTGTGTCAGCAAGACTTAGCATGTGGAAGAAAAAAAAAGGGCTAATCGGTGCTGTGTGTGTACTCCTATGTCTCGCATGTACTCTCATTGTCAATCAGGATTTGTTATCCTGTCGAGTTCAACAAAAAATGTGATTTTAAAACTATCTGTGCCCATAATCTGCGAGGACGACATGACAGGTAAATTGTAATGGGGGCGAGTAACTATATATGCTTTATTATGTGAGCAAGAAAATATATCTTGTTTGTAAGAAGCCAGTAATTCATTATTAGTGCCTATGAGTCGGTTGATATGAATTATTTAGTATGCTCTGAAATACAATGATGCCGACAATAATGTTATCATTGGCCAAAGGTGTGAGGAAAGAGACCTTTTCCGATATGTTTGGCTCATACAGTATGTGTTTGAATAACTTGTATTGAAAAGGTGGCTGACTGCTGCACAGTTTATGTTTATTTCCAACCTGACTGAAATACGAGCAGTCAATGGCATACATTGAGGCAAACATTCCAAAAAGTCCCAGTAAATTGAATGGTTTGACATGATATTGACCTAGCTTAACATGCTACAGCAAGGCAGGGGCTACAATATGACTTTGGCTGCAATCCACTATTTCCAAAGGTGATGGTCAAAGGTCATCTCCTCCCCCTCCCTGCACAGGGACTTCTGCACAGATCTCAGGGCATGCTAAAAACAACCTCTCCTAAGCAAGTCAATGATCATCTCCAATCTATTGTTATCTAGAGTTTGGACGTGCTACAAAGCATCTCAAAATGATCTTAGCAGCACAAAATGACTGTTTAAACCAAATACAGGTGCTTGGTTAATCATGGCGGGGCCAATCATGTATATACACCTTCCCACCTGTTTGTTTTCCCTCTATCTCCACTCTTCTCTGCTTCTATCAAGTCAGAGCTGTCAATCAAAGAAGAGGGGGTGGAGACGGAGGGAACACAAGTAGGTGGGAAGATGTAGTGAAATATTTGGCGGCACCATAATGCACTGAGCGCCTGTACTTGGCTTGAAAAGTCATTCTGTGCTGTCAAAGGTCCTTTAAAGGGAATCTGTCAGCAGGTTTTTGCTACCTTAGCTGAGATCAGACTGATGTAGACAAAGAGAAGCTGAATCCAATGAGATATCACTTAGATTAATGTGTACAGTGGTTCTCACACAATCAGGAGAATCCCATAGAGAAAATCCATGTGTCATGTGGCTCCTTTGGCTGTACACTAAAAATAACTACTGCAGCTCTCAGAATAAAATGACACCATTGCAGTCTTCACTTTAGTATCTTTTCCAAAAGAGACACTTCAATATAACACTGGCTAAAAAATTGAACGGAGCTGATTTTTTGATGATTTAGCCCTTTTAACCCCAAGGCTGTTTGCACCTTTATGACTAAGCCAAATTTTACAGTTCTGACCACTGTCACTTTAGGAGGTAATAACTCAGGAACGCTTCAACGTATCCCACTGTGTCTGAGAATGCTTTTTCGTGACATATTGTACTTCATGATAATGGTAATATTTATTTGATATGACTTGCATTTATTTGTGAAAAAAATGGAAATTTGGCAAAAATGTTGAAAATTTTGCAATTTTCAAACTTTTAATTTTTATGCCCTTAAATCAGAAAATGATGTCACATAAAATAGTTAATAATATAACATTTCCCGCATGTCTATTTTACATCTGCTACATTTTTAAAACATAATTTTTTTTGTTAAGATGCTAAGAGTTAAAAGTTGACCAGCGATTCTTATTTTTCCAAGATTTACAAAACCAATTTTTTTTAGGGACCACATTACATTTGAAGTGACTTTAAAGGGTCTACATCACAGAAAATACCCAAAAGTGACACCATTCTAAAAACTGAACCCTTCATGGTGCTCAAAACCAGATTCAAGAAGTTTATTAACCCTTCCCTTCAGGTACTTCACAGGAATCTTTAGAATGTGGAAGGAAAAAATGAACACATTTAACTTTTTTTAACAAAAATTTTAATTTAGATATCAATTTTTTTATTTTAACAAGAGTAACAAGGAAAAATGAACAACAAAATTTGTTGTGTTATTTCTCTTGAGCATGCTGATATTCCTTATGTGGGGGAAAACCACTGTTTGAGCGCATGGCAGGGCTCGGAAGGGAAGGAGCGCCGTTTGACTTTTTGAATGCAAAATTTGCTTGAATAATTACTCCCTGTTGCATTTGGAGAGCCCCTGAAGTGCCTAAACAGAGGAAACCCATCACAAGTAACACCATTTTGGAAACTAGACCCATCATAGAACTTATCTAGATGAGTGGTGAGCACCTTGAATACCCAGGTGCTTCTCAGAAGTTTATAACGTAGAGCCATGAAAATAAAAAAAATCACATTTTTCCCACACAAATTTTCTTTAAGGCCCAATTTTATTTTCACAAGGTAACAGGAGAAAATGAACCCCAAAATTAGGCCGTGGTCACACTTGCAAGAAACTCACACGAGTCTCGCACCTCAATACCCGGCACTGCCACCGGCACTCGGGACCGGAGTGTGCGGCTGCATGTATTTCTATACAGCTGAACGCTTAGGTCCGAGTGCTGGCGGAGGTGCCGGGTAATTAGGTGCGAGACTCATGCGAGTTTCTCGCAAGTGTGACCCGGCCTTAATTGCTCAATTTCTCCTGAGTATGCAGATACCCCACGTGTGTTGAAAAACTACTGTTTGGGTGCACAGAAGGGATCAGAAAGGAAGGAGTGACGTTTTGGAACACAGCTTTTGATGGATTAGTCTGCAGGTGTCTTGTCGCATTGCAGAGCCCCTTATGTGCCTAAGCAGTGGATACCTCCCATTTTGGAAACTAGACCCCTCAAGGATTGTACCTACATGTGTGGTGACCACCTTGAACCCCCAGGTGCTTCACAGAAGTTTATAATGCAGAGCCGTAAAGTAAAAAAATCAAATTTTTTCCACCAAAAATTTATTTTAGCCCTTTTTTTCACAAGGGTTTCAGGAGAAACTGGAACCCCAAATGTATTGTGCAATTTCTCCTGAGTACGCCGATGCCCCATATGTGGTTGAAAACTACTTTTGAGGCACAGTGCAAAGCTTGGAATGAGAGAAGCGTCATATTGAAGTTCAGATTTTGCTGGACTAGTTTGAGGATGCCATGTAAGATTAGTAGAGCCCCTGAGGTGGCAGAACAGCAAAATCCCCCATAAGATACCCCATTTTACAAACTACACTTTCATTAATCTAGGAAAGCAGTGATCATATTTACAACACAGGTGGGTTACAGAGTTTTATGCCATTGGGCAGTGAAGAAAAAATAATTATATTTTTACCACCAAAATTTTGTTTTAGCCCCAGATTTTACATTTGAAAACTGGGAAATGGTTAAAAATGACACCAAAATTTGGCCCACAATTTCTGATTTCTGCTGAATGCGGAAATACCACATATGTGGCTGTACAGTACTACTTAGCCACACGGCGAGATTCTGGAGGGATGGAGCGCTATTTGCATCCTGGAGCGCAAATTTTCTTAGAATAGTTTGCAAACTCCATATACGGAGCCCATCAGTGCAAGAAGAGAAGAATTCCCCCTTATTTATCCCATTTTGGAAATCATACCTCTTTGGGAATTTATCTATAGATGTAGTGATGATTTTGACTCCATGGGTGTTTTCCAGAAACAAGAAGCGGCAGATGCTGCTGAAATTGCAGGCTGCTGTTGTTGTGACCAATGCATTCTAGTGACCAGTACGTTGTAGTGACCTGTATGTTATGCCCAGCTCATGCTTCTGGAGACACGCACCCAAAAATTA
This sequence comes from Oophaga sylvatica, assembly GCA_033576555.1. NCBI lineage: Eukaryota > Metazoa > Chordata > Amphibia > Anura > Dendrobatidae > Oophaga > Oophaga sylvatica. Next base: position 185,535,093 of record JARQOD010000001.1, on the reverse strand, counting down.
GGCAGGCTCTCATTGCTATGGAAATGCCAAACATGTGGATGCTAAATGTGGTTTAGGCACACTGCGGGGCTCATTATAGAGATTTTCACGGAAATTCCGATGCAAGCGCTCAGCCCAAAGCGTAGGATAAATGTGAGCCAATCCTTACAGCGATCTTTGGGAGGCAGAATTAACAAATCAACAGTAGGTGAAGAATTGGTTTCGTTTATTTTTTACGCCATTTCTTATACGGTATAAGTGATTAGGTGACTTTATTCTTCGGGTCTGTGCGATTACAGCGATACGAGATTTATATTGGGTTTTTATGTTTATCTGCTGTCACACACTAAAAGATGCTTTTTTTTTGCATCAACATATTTTGAGAGCTTTAGTTTTTCCATATTTCGGCCAACACAGTCATGTGATGGCTTGTTATTTGCGGGATGAGTTGACGTTTTTATTGGTACCATTTTGAGACAGATGACATTTTTTGATTGCTTTCTCTTCCGATTTTTGGGAGGCAGAATGATCAAAAACCAGCAATTTAAGAATTGTTTTTTGTTTGTTTTTTTAATGTTGTTACGTGTGTGCTAAAATTGATAAGGCAGTATATTCTTGTAGTCAGTACAATTACATCAATAGCACATGTATTTTTTATGCTTTGGCGCTTTTACACAATAAAAACTATTTTATAAAAAAAATTACTATTTTTTGCATCACTATTCTGAGAGCTGTAACTTTTTATTTTTTCTTGTTGATGGAGCTGTATGGTGGCTTGTTTTTTTACGGGACAATATGATGTTTTCAGCAATATCATTTTTATTTACATCTGTTTTTTATTATGTTTTATTCCACTTTGTTCAGCTGTATGATGATAAAGCATAATTTTTTGCCTCGTTTGTTTGGGATTTTTGTCGGCGTTCACTAGAGGGGTTAACAAGTGGGAAATTTTTATTGGTCAGGTCATTCCCAATGCAGCTATATATATATATATATATATATATATATATATATACATATATATACATATATTTTTCACTTTTTTACCTTGTCCCACTATGGGACTTTCAGTTTTTGCAGTCTGATCGCTTGTAAAGCATAGCAAAGCAGGGATTTTTGCTATACTTTGCAAACTGTCAGTTCTGCACTGACAGACAAACTTGCTACACCATGCTCTGAGCATGATGTAGCAAGTTTGCTAGCTCTGGTGATCCGGATGTTGGTATGACGACAATGGGTCTCCATGGCAACAGATCACCAGGGGTGCCAATCGGAGAGCAGAGGGGGCTCCCTCCTTCTGCTTGCCTGCTAAATCCATATCGACCACAGTATTTAGGCGGTTAAAGGGCCTTACAACTCAAAATGTAACATAAAATAAATCCTATTATTTCTGGTCTTGTACATACAGTATATGATATTTGTATATCTTGTCAATGGTTAACTATAACCTCAAATAGTGGTTGTATATAAACATCCAGCATGGTTTTCTTGATTGTGTTAAACCAACCTGATGCTCTTGAAAACTTGAGACTTAAGCTGCTTTCACACATCAGTTTTTTTACGTCAGGCGCGATCCGGCGTGTTTTTAAAAAAACGCATCCGATTCCGGATGCGTTTTTTTTGGCATTGACTTTCATTAGCGCCGGATCGCGCCTGATGTCATTGCGTTGCATCCTTTTTTTTCCGGATCCGGCGGACATGTACATTCCGGCGGCCGGACAAGACGCTGACTGCAACGTTTTTTTTTTTTTTCCGGAGCCGCCTGATAGTGCCTGAAGCGGCGCATCAGGCGGCCGGAAATAATACAAGTCTATTGAACCGGACCAGTCTTTTGTGAAATCCGTCAAAAGACTGATCCGGGTTCTGGAAACCAAGGTCTCTCTCTCTCTCTCTCTCCTCGGTCCGGACATGCGTACCTGCATTTTCCACATAGAAAATTTATTTTTCCGGGTTGAAAAGGTCAGGTCAGATCCGGCAAAAAAACTGATCAGTTGCATCAGTTTTTTTTAAAATCAGCGCCGGATCCGTCCTATCAGGCATACGACGGATTATTAACTCAAACCAAGAAATTATGCACACAACGAGTATATAAAAAATAAGAAAAATAATTTATTAAACATAGTATTAAAAAATGAATAAAAGGGAAAATAACAGTGAACCCACAGATAGGAGTGGAACCACTAGGAGAACTCAGGGAAAATTACAATGCATATATAATAACAATATGTTTGATGCACATAGTGACGATCATAGTATAGCTGTCATAGCTCCATAATAGGGGACTATGTATATAATCACAAACTCCTCAGGGATAAACAGCTAAGACCGATGGCTATGATAATAGCTTACAAGTCATATTAAAGTATATAAGCATAAGTAGGTGATCGAACACATACCTGAGACCCAGTGGTGCCACTCTCCCCAACGCGCGTTTCGGCGCTCTGCCTTCTTCCGGAAAAAGGCAGAGCGCCGAAACGCGTGTTAGGGAGAGTGGCACCACTGGGTCTCAGGTATGTGTTCGATCACCTACTTATGCTTATATACTTTAATATGACTTGTAAGCTATTATCATAGCCATCGGTCTTAGCTGTTTATCCCTGAGGAGTTTGTGATTATATACATAGTCCCCTATTATGGAGCTATGACAGCTATACTATGATCGTCACTATGTGCATCAAACATATTGTTATGATATATGCATTGTAATTTTCCCTGAGTTTTCCTAGTGGTTCCACTCCTATCTGTGGGTTCACTGTTATTTTCCCTTTTATTCATTTTTTAATACTATGTTTAATAAAATATTTTTCTTATTTTTTATATACTCGTTGTGTGCATAATTTCTTGGTTTGAGTTAATATATCTCTTTGTGCATTGAGGCCTCACACTTGTTGGCACCCTGGTACTATACAATAGAATTTGCTTAGTGGTGCCATCTATATATAGGTTTCATACGACGGATTATGCCTGACACAAAAAAACTGATGTGTGAAAGTAGTCTTAAGGAACTCTTGTTTTCAGTGGGTTTGATGACATTCCTATATGCGAGATCCAGAGATCACGGCTTTGTGTCAGCAGGCAGACTGGCTGTCTGGGGGTAAATATTTCTTGGTTTTAAATTTTTGTGATCATCACTTTTCTTTTGAAAATAAATCCCCTGTGAGGATGTCTAAATCTCTTCAATGTAACACCCAGAGTAAATCAGTCGCTGAGTATATCAGATATCAAAAACCTAAGAGTAGCAATGGTTGACATTTTATAATAAAGGATGACGTTTTAATGAGGCATTACACTTAAAATATTCAGGATTATATTGAACAAAAAATGCTTCAATAGCTAATGTAACAATATTGAGAAGAATGTCAAATATTTTAACCTCACGACTTCTCATAGAAAATGTTTGCATGTATTTCATTTTGCTTAAATTCAGGAGTGGATCAAAGAGTAAAAGCAAAAAGATTGATTCCAGTAGTAAATACACGAAGATGACACTTTTTTTGGTTAAAAAAAAACATTTATCAAAGCTTTATTGTATGAACATGACCTTATTCTATTTTGTTCTACATTGTATGCACAATTATTAGGAAATTTGTATTTTTGATGATTAATTTTATTTTTGAACAACTCTAGTGCTATCGGTCAATCCAAAAGGCTTAAAAAGCTGAAGCCTGAAGATATAAGAAAGTAACAATGAGGTTTTGTCTATCTTAGGAGAATATGTCTGCAGAATTATTGGGCAACTATTAGTAAGCAGAATTATTATGAAGCTAAATGAAAAATGAAGATTTTCCCATCTCAATTGTTTATTTTCATCTAAAGTGAGAATAATAACGAAACAACTCAAAATGCACAAAAATACATTTGTGACATTTTAAAACATATCAGTGACCAGCATAGCAGCCCCTTTTTTCAATAACAATAAGCCTTCCATCCATGGAGTCTGTCAGTTTCATAATCTGTTGTTGATCAACTTTTTGGGAAGCACCAACATAGCCTCCCAGACACTGTCCAGAGAGGTGTACTCTTTTCCTTCACCATAAATCTAATATTTAAGACTGTCCTACAATTCTTAATACGGTTGAGGTCAGGTGAGGCAGGGGCCATGTAATTATTCTTTCATCTTTATGGTCTTTACTAGCAGCCAAGCAGTGGAGACTTCTATGCATGCGTAGGAGCATTGTCCTGCATAAAAATCATGGTTTTCTTGAAAGATGCAGACTTTTGTCTTGTACCACTGCTTGAAGAAAGTGTCTTCTAAAAACTGGCAGTAGGGTTAATAGTTAATTTTGAGCCCATCTTCAACTTGAAAATCCAACTAGCTCATCTTTAATTCCAGCCCGTAGCAGTACCTCACCTACATCTTGCTGGAGTCTTATTCAAAGTGGAGGTCTGTTTCCGTTACTGATACAGCCACAGGCTCATCCAACTGGTCCATCAACAGTCACTTTTATCTCATCAGTCAATAAAACTTCTGAAAAATATCTTCAGATATTTCTTGGCCCAAAGTTGACATTTTAACATACGTGTCTTCATTAGTGGTGGTCTGGTTTCAGCCTCTTTAACTTGACAATGTCTCTGTTCGCTGAGCACCTTGAATTTCTGGACACCCCAGGAAGGTTGCAGTTCTGGAATATGACACCGGAGTATTATGGCTTCCTGGTCTCTTCACATTTGGTTCTTCTCAAATCTTTTTGCAGTTAATTTACGTCTTTCTTTCTCAACACATTTTTTGTGACGATATTGACTATTTGCAAAAAAAACTAGTGATGGTTCTGTGATCACGTCCCAATATCTTAGCAATTTCAAGAGTACTGCATCACTCTGTAGGAATTTTAAGAACTTTTGACTTTTCAAAGGAAGATAAATCTTTTTTTTGGTCCATTTTGTCTGAGGAAAACAAGCTGCGTAGTAATTCTGCACACCTTGATAAAGGATGTTGTAACCTTAGGCCACCCCTTGCTCACAAAACAAATACACATCACCGGATTTGCTTCATCCAATAAGCATTCAAGTTTATACGGCTTGGAGTTGAAAAATCTGCATAAATATCATGATTGGTCAAAATATCTAATAATTCTGCTCATAGCATACAGAAGTAACAATAGAGCTATGAGTGAAAGCAAAATTTATCTTCTTTCAGTTGCAAAACAAAACTAATAAAACACCTAATATATGTAATTAGAATGTATTTTATAAGTAATTGAACATACCGTATTTTGTGGATTATAAGACGCACCCCAAATTTTGAGGAGAAAAATAGGAAAAAAAACTTTTTTTTAATAAAATGGTGGTGGTGCTTATAATCCATGCGTTTTATTGCTTACCAGGGGTGGTGGCTGCTGTAAAGCGGGGACCCAGGTTCGCTGGTGGAGGAGGCAAGAGTGGCGCGTTGCTGCAGGCCGCAGGCTGGGATGAGGGGGTGTTCCGATGTGCGCCGCTGCAAGTGAAAATGGCTGTGGTGCGGTGTGGCTCTGCCAGCATTTTGTGAAAGCCTGGAGCCCCCCACACCTCCATTACTGTGATGCAGTGGCCTCCGGGAAAATGGTCACTGGGGCGGCACATGCTTAGATTGAGGTCTCGGCAACAAGATCTCGGGACAAGATCTCGTTGCTGAGTTTTCAATCTGAGCATGTGCCGCCCCAGTGACCATTTTCCCGGAAGCCACTGCATCGCAGTAATGGAGGTGTGGGGGGCTCCAGGCTTTCACAAAATGCCAGCAGAGCCCCCCCCCCCGCACCACAGAGCACTGCAGCCATTTTCACCTGCGGAAGCACACATCGGAACACCCCCTCATCCCAGCCTGCGGCCTGCAGCAACGCGCCACTCTTGCCTCCTCCAGCAACGACCCTGGGACCCTGCTCCACCTCGGCCGGTAAGGTATATCCGCATTATGAGACGCACCCCCATTTTCCCCCCAAATTTGGGGGGGGGAAAGTATGTCTTATAATTCTAAAAATAAGGTTCATGATATCAAGTACAAATCCAATGAATCAGTTACTTCTTTCTTTAAGAACATAGCAGCATTTCTTGGGTCAAAATGACTGAATATGAATCTTTATGTTAGCAACTTTTTATTTTATAGAAAGTACAACTTAATTGAAGCATTCTGTATGTTTTAGTTTTTAATTTTCATTCTTATATATATTACATAATTACATCATTGCACAATTACATCATATTATAATCAAATTACATAATCAAGGTATTAACCCCTTCCTGACCCATGACGCCTGCGTAGGCGTCATGAAAACCGGTGGCATCCCGACCCATGACGCCTACGTAGGCGTCATGCTATAAATCATGTTCCTGCGGGTCGGGTGACCGGGGTCACTGAAAGGTCACCCGACCCGCAGTTACAAGACCCTTTTTGCATCACCACAGTGGGGGTGGCTTAACCCCCACGTGGCTACGATCGCTCTGATTGGCTGTTAAAAGTGAAACAGCCAATCAGAGCGATTTGTAATATTTCACCAATGAAATTTGGTGAAATATTACAATCCAGCCATGGCCGATGCTGTAATAGCATCGGCCATGGCTGGACACCGAGATCTGACCCCCCCACACCGAGTGACGAGGCGATCGGCCGCCGCCACCGATAAATGGCGGCGATCGGTCGCCGCTGTCACTATCTGCTCCCCTCCTCCATGCCTCCGCTCCCCCCACCTTCCGATCCCCCCCTTACCTTCCGACCCCCCCTACTCACCTCTCCCGGTCCTCCGATGTCCCTGAGACCGTCCCGGCGTCGGTCCGGGATTCTTCATGGGCGCCGCCATCTTGGAAAATGGCGGGTGCATGCGCAGTGCGCCCGCCGGCCGGCGAAATCGCAGTGCGCCCTCCAGTGTAAAAAAATGTATTTTGATCACTATGATACTCTCTCACAGTGATCAAAATAAAAAAACAGTAAATAAACGCCCCCTTTATCACCCCCATAGGTCATAGGTAGGGACAAATAATAAAATAAAGAATTTTTTTTTTCCTGTGCACACGTTGCGGATTTTGCGCTGCGGATCCGCAGCAGATCCGGAAACCATGTACAGTACAATGTAAATAAATGGTAAAAAAAAACGCTGTGCACATGCTGCGGATTTTTTAGCGCAGATTTGGTGCGGTTTTAACCCCTCTCTGCCATCAGACGTACTATTCCGTCCATGTGACCCTGGACCTAATTCCCATGGACGGAATAGTACGTCATAGGCGATCAGCTGCGCTCCCGGGGGAGCGTAGCTGATCGCCGCCGGGTGTCAGCTGTATATCACAGCTGACACCCAGCACTATGTGTCAGGAGTGGTCACGGACCGCTCCCGGCACATTAACCCCTAGCACACCGCGATCAAACATGATCGCGGAGTGCCCGGGGCACAGGGGAGGATCGCGCAGGCAGGGGGCTCCCTGCGCGCCCCCCTGAGACCCTCAGAGCAGCGCGATGTGTCGCGCTGTTCTGAGGGTCCGTCCTCCCTCCAGGTCCCCGGATCCAAGATGGCGCCGGGGTCCTGCAGGGAGGCGGCTTCCTCAGTGCCTGCTGAGAGCAGGCGCAGAGGAAGCCTGCAGCGATGCCAGAGCGATCGCTGGTGTGACAGAGTGCTGTGCACACTGTCACACCAGCGATCTGCTAAAATACTGTGATGTCCCACCCTGGGACAAAGTAAAAAAGTAAAAAAAATAAAAATAAAAAGTGGTAAAAAAAATCATCAAAAAAAAAAAAAATATTCCCCAATAAATTCATTTCTTCCTGTAAATAAAAAAAAACAAAACAATAAAAGTACACATATTTGGTATCGCCGCGTCCGTAACGACCCCCCTATAAAACTGTCCCACTAGTTAACCCCTTTAGTGAACCCCTTAAAAAAAAAAAAAAAAAAACTAAGCAAAAAATCAATGCTTTATCATCATACCGCCGAACAAAAAGTGGAATAACACGCGATCAAAAAGACAGATATAAATAAACATGGTACCGCTGAAAATGTCATCTTGTCCCGCAAAAAACGAGCCATCATACAGCATCATCAGCAAAAAAATAAAAAAGTTATAGCTCGCAGAATGAAGCGATGCAAAAATAATGATTTTTTATATAAAATTGTTTTTATTCTATAAAAGCGCCAAAACATAAAAAAATGATATAAATGAGGTATCGCCATAATCGTACTGACCCGAAGAATAAAACTGCTTTATCAATTTTACCACACACGGAACGGTATAAACACCTCCCCCAAAAGAAATTCATGAATTGCTGATTTTTGTTCATTCTAACCTCCCAAAAATCGAAATAAAAAGCGATCAAAAAATGTCACGTGCTCAAAAATGGTACCAATAAAAACGTCACCTCGTCCCGCAAAAAATAAGACCTCACATGACTCTGTGGGCCAAAATATGCAAAAATTATAGCTCTCAAAATGTGGTGATGCAAAAAACTACTTTTTGCAATAAAAAGCGTCTTTTAGCGTGACAGCTGCCAATCACAAAAACCCGCTATAAATAGTAAATCAAACCCCCCTTTATCACCCCCTTAGTTAGGGAAAAATAATAAAATTAAAAAAATGTATTTATTTCCATTTTCCCATTAGGCTTAGTGTTGCGGCTAAAGTTAGGGTTAGGATTGGCGCTAAAGTTAGTATTAGGGTTATGGTTGGGATTAGGGTTAGGGGTGTGTTAGGGTTAGGTTTGTGGTTAGGGTTGGGACTAGGGTTAGGGGTATGTTGGGGTTAGGGTTGGAGTTAGAATTGGGGGGTTTCTGCTGTTTAGGCACATCAGGGGCTCTCCAAATGTGACATGGCGTCTGATCTCAATTCCCGCCAATTCTGCGTTGAAAAAGTCAAACGGTGCTCCTTCACTTCTGAGCTCTGCCATGCGCCCAAACAGTAGTTTACCCCCGCATATGGGGTATCAGCGTACTCTGTACCCCAAGAGTTATTGTGCAATTTGTCCTATTTCTTCTGTTACCCTTGGGAAAATAAAAAACTGGGGGCGACAAAATCATTTTTGTAAAAAAAAAATTATTTTTTTGTTTTTACGGCTGTATGTTATAAATTTTCTGTGAAGCACTTGGGGCTTCATAGCGCTCACCACACTTCTAGATAAGTTCCTTGTGGGGTCTATTTTCCAAAATGGGGTCACTTGTGGGGGGTTTCCACTGTTTAGGCGCATCAGGGGCTCTCCAAATGCAACATGACGCCCCCAGACCATTCCATCAAAGTCTGCAATCCAAAACGTCACTACTTCCCTTCCGAGCCCAGACGTGCACCCATACAGTCGTTTTCTCACACATGTTGGGTATCAGCGTACTCAGGACAAATTGGACAACAACTTTTGGGGTCCAATTTCTCCTGTTACCCTTGTGAAAATAAAATATTGGGGGCGAAAAAATCATTTTTGTAAAAAAAAAAAAGAATTTTTTATTTTTACGGCTGTACGTTATAAACTTCTGGAAGCACTTCGGGGTTCAAAGTGCTCACCACACATCTAGATAAGTTCCTTGTGGGTCTATTTTCCAAAATGGGGTCACTTGTGGGGGTTTCCACTGATTAGGCACATCAAACAGTAGTTTACCCCCGCATATGGGGTATCAGCGTACTCTGTACCCCAAGAGTTATTGTGCAATTTGTCCTATTTCTTCTGTTACCCTTGGGAAAATAAAAAACTGGGGGCGACAAAATCATTTTTGTAAAAAAAAAATTATTTTTTTGTTTTTACGGCTGTATGTTATAAATTTTCTGTGAAGCACTTGGGCTTCATAGCGCTCACCACACTTCTAGATAAGTTCCTTGTGGGGTCTATTTTCCAAAATGGGTCACTTGTGGGGGGTTTCCACTGTTTAGGCGCATCAGGGCTCTCCAAATGCGACATGACGCCCCAAGACCATTCCATCAAAGTCTGCAATCCAAAACGTCACTACTTCCCTTCCGAGCCCCGACGTGCGCCCATACAGTAGTTTACTCCCACATATTGGGTATTAGCGTACTCAGGACAAATTGGACAACAACTGTTGGGGTCCAATTTCTCCTGTTACCCTTGTGAAAATAAAATATTGGGGGCGAAAAAATCATTTTTGTAAAAAAAAAAAAAGATTTTTTATTTTACGGCTGTACGTTATAAACTTCTGTGAAGCACTTTGGGGTTCAAAGTGCTCACCACACATCTAGATAAGTTCCTTGAGGGGTCTAGTTTCCAAAATGGTGTCATTTGTGGGGAGTTTCCACTGTTTAGGCAGATCAGGAGCTCTCCAAACACGACATGGCATCCAGCCAATTCTGCGTTGAAAAAGTCAAACGGCGCTCCTTCCCTTCCAAACTCTGCCATGCACCCAAACAGTGGTTTACCCCCACATATGGGGTATCAGCGTACTCAGGACAAATTGCACAATAACTTTTGGAGTCTTGTTACCCTTGGGAAAATAAAAATTGGGGTGAAAAGATCAATTTTGTGGAAAAAATATGATTTTTTAATTTTACGGCTCTACGTTATAAACTTGTGTGAAGCACTTGGGGGTTCAAATTGCTCACCAAAGATCTAGATAAGTTCCTTAGGGGGTCTAGTTTCCCAAATGGGGTCACTTGTGGGGGGTTTCCACTGTTTAGGCACATCAGGGACTCTTCAAATGCAACATGGCATCCAATCTCAATTCCAGCCAATTTTGGTTGGAAACAGTCAAATGGTGCTACTTCCATTCCGAGCTCTGCCATGCGCCCAAACAGTGGTTCCCCCCACATATGGGGTATCAACGTACTCAGGACAAATTGGACAACAACTTTTGAGGTCCAATTTCTCCTGTTACCTATGGGAAAATAAAAAATTAGTGACTAAGAGATAATTTTTGTGGGAAAAAAATAGGATTTTTTATTTTCATGCCCGGGCATTATAAACTTGTGTGAAGCACTTGGGGGTTCAAAGTGCTCACCAAAGATCTAGATAAGTTCCTTAGGGGGTCTAGTTTCCAAAATGGGGTCACTTGTGGGGGGTTTCCACTGTTTAGGCTCATCTGGGGCACTACAAACGGAACATGACCCCCATCAATGTTTGCATTCCAAAACGTTACTGCTTCCTTTCCAAGCCCTGCCGTGCGCCCAAACAGTTTCCCCCCCCACATATGGGGTATCAGCGTACTCAGGACAAATTGGACAACAACTTTTGGGGTCCAATTTCCTTGGGAAAAATCAAAAATTTGGGACTAAAAAATCATTTTTGTGGAAAATTGTTTTTTTTTTTTTCACACCCAGGCATTATAAACTTTTGTGAAACACTTTGGGGCTCAAAGTGCTCACAACAGATCTAGATAAGTTCCTTAGGGGGTCTAGTTTCCAAAATGGTGTCACTTGTGGGGGGTTTCCACTGTTTAGGCGCATCAGTGGCTCTCCAAACACGACATGGCGTCCAATCTCAACTCCAGCCAATTTTAGTTTGAAAAAGTCAAACGGCGCTCCTTCCCTTACGAGCTCTGCCGTGTGCCCAAACAGTGGTTTTCCCCCACATATAGGGTATTTGCGTACTCAGGAGAAATTGCACAACAACTTTATCTGCCCATTTTCTCCTTTTACCCTTGTCAAAATAAAAAAAAAGTTTGTAAAAATCATTTTTGTGGCTAAAAAGTTAAATATTAATTTTTTCCTTCCACGTTGCTTCAGCTCCTGTGAAGCACCTGAAGGGTTAATAAACTTCTTGAATGTGGTTTTGAGTACCTTGAGGGGTGCAGTTTTTAGAATGGTGTCACTTTTTGGTATTTTCTGCTATATAGACCCGTCAAAGTGACTTCAAATGTGAGGTGGTCCCTAAAAAAATGGCTTTGTAAATTTTGTTGTAAAAATGAGAAATCACTGGTCAACTTTTAACCCTTATAATTTCCGAACAAAAAAAAATTTTGGTTCCAAAATTGTGCTGATGTAAAGTAGACATGTGGGAAATGTTATTTCTTAACTATTTTGTGTGACATATTTCTCTGTTTTAAGGGAAAAAAAATTCAAAGTTTGAAAATTGCAAAATTTTCAAAATTTTCGCCATATTTGTGTTTTTTTCAAAAATAAACGCAAGTTATATCGAAGAAATTATACTTCTAACGTGAAGTACAATATGTCACGAGAAAACAATCTCAGAATCGCGAAGATCCGTTGAAGCGTTCCAGAGTTATAACCTCATAAAGAGACAGTGGTCAGAATTGTAAAAATTGGCCCGGTCATTAACGTGCAAACCACCCTTGGGGGTGAAGGGGTTAAATCCGCAGCATGTCAATTCTTTGTGCGGATTCCGCAGCGTTTTACACCTATTCCATTATAGGTGTAAAACCGCAGGGCAAAACCGCACAAAAAACGCAGCAAAACCGCAGTAAATCCGCAACGTGTGCACAGGCCCTTAATCCGCGCTAAATCCGCAGGTAAAATGCAGGTAATTTTACCTGCGGACTTAGCAAAATCTGCATGGAAAAATCGGCAAGTGAATCCGCAATGTGTGCACGGGGCCTTGGGGTTAGGGTTAGGCCGGGTTCATATTGCGTTATGGCAGTCCGTTAGACGGACTGCGTTACACCGCGGTATAACGCGGTGTAACGCAGTCCGTTAACGCTGCCATTCACCCCCATTGTTGGGCACATCACGACGCATGCCGTAAAGCGGCATGTGTTCGCGAAGTGCCGTCATTCAGTGACGGAGCCTCGGACGCGGGCTACAGCGTCTGGGCTCCGTCACCTCTAGCACAGATGAATCATCTGCTGATTCATCTGCGCTAGCGGGTATAGCATAACGCGATCGCATTATGCTATACCGTTACCAGCCCGTCAACGCTATGTGTTGAACGGGCTGGTAAAACGCAATATGAACCTAGCTTTAGGGTTAGAGTTAGAACTAAGGTTAGGGTTAGCCTTAGGGTTAGCATTAGGGTTAGCATTAGGGTTAGAATTAGAGTTACGGTTAGAATTAGGGTTAGGGTTGGAATTAGGGTTAGGGTTGGAATTAGGGTTAGGGTTGGAAATAGAGTTGGGATTAGGGTTTGGTTTGTGGTTAGGGTTAGAGTTAGGATAAGTGTTAGGGGTGTTTTGGGGTTAGGGTTGGGATTAGGGTTAGGCTTGTGGTTAGGGTTATGGTTAGAGTTGGGATTAGGGTTAGGGGTGTGTTGGGGTTAGGGTTATGGTTAGGGTTTGGATTAGGGTTAGGGGTGTGTAGGGGTTAGGGTTGAGGTTAGGGGTGTGTTGGGGTTAGGGTTGGAGTTAGAATTGAGGGATTTCCACTATTTAGGCACATCAGGGGGTCTCCATACGCGACATGGCGCCACCATTGATTGCTGCAAATTTTGCGTTCAAAAAGTCAAACAGTGCTCCCTTTATTCCGAGCCCCGACGTGTGCCCAAACAGTGGTTTACCCCCATATATGGGGTATCAGAATACTCAGGAAAATTGGACAACAACTTTGGGGGTCTAATTTCTCCTTTTACTCTGGGAAAAAAAATTGGGGACTAAAAAAATTATTTTTGTGGAAAAAAAATGATTTTTTATTTTCACAGCTTTGCGTTATAAACTTCTGTGATGAACTTGGAGATTCAAAGTGCTCACCACACATCTAGAGGAGTTCCTTGGGGGATCTAGTTTCCAAAATGGGGTCATTTGGGGGGGTTTTACTGTTTAGGCACATCTTGGGCTCTGCAAACGTAACATGACGCCCGCAGACTATTCCATCAAGTCGGCATTTCAAAACGTCACTACTTCCCTTCCGAGCCCCGACGTGTGCCCATACAGTAGTTTTCTCCCACATGTAGGATATCACTGTACTCAGGACAAATTGGACAACAACTTTTGGTGTCTAATTTCTCCTGTTACCCTTGGAAAAATAAAAAAAATTGGGGACTAAAAGATCATGTTTGTGGAAAAAATATGATTTTTTTATTTTCATGCCCGAGCGTTATAAACTTCTGTGTATCCCTTGGGGTTCAGAGTGCTCACCACACATCTAGATAAGTTCCTTGCGGGGTCTAGTTTCCAAAATGGGGCCGCTTGTGGGGAGTTTCTACTGTTTAGGCACATCAGGAGCTCTGCAAACTTAACATGACGCCCGCAGACCATTCCATCAAAGTCGGCATTTCAAAACGTCACTACTTCCCTTCCGAGCCCCGACGTGTGCCCATACAGTAGTTTTCTCCCACATATGGGATATCACTGTACTCAGGACAAAATATCCTATTAGTATGCCAAAAATGTTTGAGATGCAAATAGCTCTTTCCTTGACCAAATGATCACATTGCAGGATATTTCATCATGTACTGCCAGGATTTCTACAACTTATTGTTGAGGGTACGAATAGCAGAGCACCCTATGTACAGCTTTTTCAGGACACCCTTCTACCTAAAAGAATTTATTGAAAGCAGAACACCTTGTAATGCAATAGTAGAATAAACTGTACTACCAGCGATAGTGAGAACAGAGAATTATTGATTTCTAATGAATAGTAGGGCTCTAGGTTGAGACACAAATCTCTGATCATACTATTAGATCTTTAGGTCGGTAATTAGAGTATTCCTACATACCCAGGGACGGGTAAACCATTGGTGCTATCTATGCAATCGCACAGGAACCCAAGAGGTAAGGGTCCCACTTCTACCTCCAAAACAGCAAAAAGCTTCTGTCATAGACAGAGAAGGGCCCATACACTGCCCTTGTACAGGGGGCCTTTTTCTATGTTCGCCCCTACGAATAATTCCCGCTGTATAACTCACCATTGTTGCTTTTGATTTGCATAGAACAAAAATGTCACATATTAGAGTAATTATTTTGAAAAGAAATTACATTCTCGTCAATCCAATTAATCAATTACACTTGGCTGCAAACTCATTAGTATTTCAAACAATCCCCACATCAAAACGGGGTAAAGTTTAAGACGATTATTTCACTGCTGGCCACCCAGCTAATACTCCACAGCCATAATTAGGTATCCACACAATTATTGTGAGTCTGGTGTTTCAAGGTGAAGATTTAAGCTTCTGCCAGCCATTGTGAAAAAGAAAGAAAATTATAATTCCCATGTGAATTCCCCAACAGTTTTTCTCACAGCCTCTTTTATACGGTAGTACAATGATGGTGTCATGCAACTGGCAGTCATTGATGCCCTACTCCAGTATCGTTGTATAAGCAGTTTTACCATTGAGGATTTCAGGACTGGGAACCTTAACAAATGTCTAGCAGCTGGCCCAAAAAGAACAATATATTATCTCCTACTTATAATTTATTTATTTTATGTATTTATGTACCACCTTTTTCTGAAATAATGCACAGAAATTGTCATCACTCACATCCGTTGCAGTCCCTATTGGAGCTTACCATCATATTTCCAAATTAATTTAAAAGTATGTTTTTTTGTGTATGGGAGGAAACTGGAGAAGGGTTGTTACCATCATTTTTTTTTCTTGGACAACTTATCTAAAAATCACATACAGACTTTTTATGGTTACATGGAAAATCCATAAAAATCATTAATATTTTATATCATATATATCTACAGCCCATCGTACTGATATCAAAACCCTATTTGCTTCGCCTGTGACCTGTAAAAAGGATATACAGTAATTAAAATCATAATATTCAAGCGCCTCCAGGTTTAAAAAAAAAAGGCATACATCAATTTTTTTCTTGCTTTTACAGACTGGAGATCGTGGGTGGGGGTGCTCTATTTTCATTTCAGGGGACCTGGCAACCCTGAAATGTAGCATCCATGGAAACATGGGGAAAATATACAAACTCAGTGCATAGTTTTCCCTTGGGTGTAGAGATTAGCGAATTTGTTCAGATTCGGTTCGGAATACGATTAGAATTGAATATTGTTTTTGCAATATTCGTCGAACACAGCCTAACGTCATTAGAGTCAATGGGAGTAGAAATTACCGAATATGTTCGGAACCGATCATCTACTATATAATTGTCTAACTTTTCACTTCCTTCTGTAACGGAAATCCTGCGTCGCTGATTGGT
The DNA here is from genome assembly GCA_033576555.1 of Oophaga sylvatica. Taxonomy (NCBI): domain Eukaryota; kingdom Metazoa; phylum Chordata; class Amphibia; order Anura; family Dendrobatidae; genus Oophaga; species Oophaga sylvatica. The sequence goes on along the minus strand of JARQOD010000001.1, from coordinate 185,519,183 downwards.
CCCTCCCCACCGGACGCGACCAATCAGCGACAGGCACATCCGGCCCATGCCACCGCTAATGTCAGGAGATCAGCGGCGCTAGCTGCTGATCTCCCGACAGGAGCAGCAGGTCATCTCCACGTACATACTCACCTTCCGTCCCTGCATCCCTGTCCCGGCGCGTCTGCTTTTATCCTGTGCAGTGCGGACACATAGTACCGCTTATTAAGGTCATGAATATGGGCGCAACTCCACTCCCATAGGCGTGGCGTCCATATTCATGACCTTAATGAGTGGTACCACGTGACCGCAACACACCGGAAGAAGCTGACGCGCCGGGATAGAGATGCAGGGACGTGCAGCGACGGAGCAAGGAGGGTAAGTATGATGGGAGAGGATGGGGGAGCCCAGCGGAGGGTGGGAGTGGAGCCATGTATACAGGGTGGGAGCGGAGCCATGTATATAGAATTGGAGGGTGGAGCGGAGCCAAGTATATAGGATTGGAGGGTGGGAGCGGAGCCATGTACACAAGGATGGGAGGGTGGGAGCAGAGCCATGTATACAGGATGGGAGGGTGGGAGCGGAGCCATGTATATAGAATGGGAGGGTGGGAGCAGAGCCATATATACAGGGTGGGAGCGGAGCCATGTATATAGAATTGGAGGGTGGGAGTGGAGCCATGTATATAGGATTGGAGGGTGGAAGCGGAGCCATGTATACAGGATGAGAGGGTGGGAGCGGAGCCTTGTATATAGGATGGGAGGGTGGGAGCGGAGCCATGTATACAGGATGGGAGGGTGGGAGCGGAGTCATGCATACAGGATGGAAGTGGAGCCATGTATATAATTGGAGGGTGGGAGTGGAGCCATGTATATAGGATTGGAGGGTGGAAGCGGAGCCATGTATACAGGATGAGAGGGTGGGAGCGGAGCCTTGTATATAGGATGGGAGGGTGGGAGCGGAGCCATGTATACAGGATGGGAGGGTGGGAGCGGAGTCATGCATACAGGATGGAAGCGGAGCCATGTATATAGGGTGGGAGGGTGTGAGCAGAGCCATGTATATAGGATGGGAGGGTGGGAGCGGAGCCATGTATACAGGATGTGAGCGGAGCCATGTATATAGGATGGGAGGGTGGGAGCGGAGCCATGTATATAGGATGGGAGGGTGGGAGCGGAGCCATGTATACAGGATGGGAGAGTGGGAGTGGAGCCGTGTATATAGGATGGGAGGGTGGGAGCGGAGCCGTGTATATAAGATGGGAGGGTGGAGTGGAGCCGTGTATATGGGATGGGAGGGTGGGAGCGGAGCCATGTATACTGGATGGGAGGGTGGGAGCGGAGCCATGTATACAAGGATGGGAGGGTGGGAGCGGAGCCATGTATATAGGATGGGAGGGTGGGAGCAGACCCATGTATACAGGATGGGAGGGTGGGAGCGGAGCCGTGTATATAGGATGGGAGGGTGGGAACGGAGCCATGTATACAGGATGGGAAGGTGGGAGCGCAGCCATGTATACAAGATGGGAGGGTGGGAGCGGAGCCATGTATATAGGATGGGAGGGTGGAGCGGAGCCATGTATATAAGATGGGAGGGTGGGAGCGGAGCCATGTATACAGGATTTGAGGGTGGGAGCGGAGCCGTGTATATAGGATGGGAGGGTGGGAACGGAGCCATGTATACAGGATGGGAGGGTGGGAGCGGAGCCATGTATAAATAAACTACATACCTATTATAGAATACCCGATGCGTTAGAATCGGGCCACCATCTAGTAAGACATATATTAGGCCCGAATAGTGTTCGAATATGGCACGAATATGTCAAAATCAGATTAGGGGCCAAAATCAGTACACATTTGCTCATCTGTACTTGGGTGGACCCCAGCACAGTGCTAAGCAACGACCCAAGAAAGGCCAAGAAAGCAAAAATTCTGCCAGGGTATGTAAACTTTTGAGCACAACTGTACTTTTCACACTGCTCTGAAATTGAATGGAGACATTTACACAACTGAAAATCCCCAGGCATTGGGTTGAGATGGGTAACCAACTACAACAACCACTTTACCAATACATTATTGCTTCCATGGTTCTACCCCTTAACCAAAAATAATTGCACATTCAGCATATAGAAATTGCAACCTAGCCCTGTCTGTACTCACAAAGTGAAGTCTAACAATTAATCCCATCCATAAAGTGTCAGGTACCCAAAGTGTAATTTGATAACTCTTAATCTTTGGTACAAAGACACCAGCATGTAAGAGAAACATATTTTTTTAAATATTTCATAAATGTATGCAGGTTTGTACATTGTGTTCGCTGGAAATAACAGCTGTATATAGACTCATATATATGTTGCAACACTGGTGCAGCCTTCTTACATTGCCCTCTATAACTTCGTGGTAACTAGGCTTTGTTGATCAAGGTGGAATGGCTGATTGATACCACTTTGGCACTAAGCACCACAGGCAGATACCCTGCCAGTCTTTCCCTCAGCTATGCCTCTGTGGTAGGTATAGCACCATTTTAGCTTCAGTTTCCAAAATCAGATGTATTTTGTTTGAATCCTACAATGAGAATCCTGGTAATTTCTATTGTATAGATTATGTTTAGCTACTAGGCAAATTTAATGATAGTATTTGCAAAAGACAAACAGACTCATATATACCAGGTGAATCTAATATGACATACGGTAATTAAAAATGTATATACAAATGGAAATATAAGACAAAAACTATCAAAGTGTTTTAAGTCTCACATTTTTGTTAAAGAACCACTGAAACCAAAGTTTGCATCCTTTTAATATATTGAAATCATCGTATTATACAGCACTGACTACTTACAATTGCTCATTTTGCCTTTTTTCCCATTTAATTCTATTTTCCATTACGTCTATGACGTCCTGTGATTAAAAACTGACTAGCCAAATCCTAGCTATGTAGAAACAGGAAATCAGTTTTCCTACATGAGTTATCACTGCAATTGTCTCTGGCAGTGGGGAGGATGAGCAGCTGGGTCAGGAGTAGAAGAGCTGAATGATTTCTACAGGGACAAAAGACTTCCTGCTTCTACATAGAGCAGAGAAAAGGGAATAATTAACTGGGTAGAAAGGCAAAACGAGCAATTGTAAGTACACAAGTGCTATATAATATGATGATTGCAATATATTAAGGGGATAACAACTTTGATAGGAGGGCTTCTTTAAAGGTGACATATCATGTGATTTATGCTCCATAAACCCCAGGAAACATAAATCAGGTCATTGCTGCACTATTAAAGCCATGTAAACCACTCTCTGAAACACCAGAGCATTTAAAAAGATATATACTTTAGAGATACGGACAGGGACCATCACCAGAAAAAGACTAGCCCAACTCTGTCCTTTGCTGATTTCTCCCAGAACATATCCAGGTGATTAACAGATCTCTCCCATAGTGAAAGCCAGCCTCAGGCGACACTGGACTAGTCTCTTCTGTGGCAATGGTTCCTGGCCAAAACTCCGGAATTCCAGAGAAAACTATACCTGGCTGTAATAGTGCAGCACTGCTCTGATTCTGCTCTGCCTTTGGTTTGGGTCACATGAATCGTATGACAGATTTAATTTAATACCTATGACCTGTGCTGCCCAACTTATCTGTCATCTTAAAAGGTTCCTTATTTTTAATACAATATAACATCATTTTCATGATCTTTTTACTCACCTTGCATCCTAGAGATCACGTGTATTTAATCACTCAGAAAGACCATTCAGCACCTCTATTAACTGTAACATCTCGGTGGAGTATCACTCATCAATCTTGTGTTGTATACCTGTCAACTACCTTAAGACATCCTCCAAACCAGTAAGACCATGCTTGCTGATTGTTTTTTTTAGCATTGTGCTGAAATCTGGTATAACCACAAGAAGTGAAAAGCACATCGGGCTGTGACACGGCCTTTAATACTAAGAACACTTCCAAGGATCCTGTTTTCAGTGCCATTAGTACAATATAATGCATCACTCAAGAGGCAAACCATCATCGGACAGCTGTCATGGGTGGCCTTTAGTGATGTCATGTGGAGGTACATTATAGACCCAGGGAGAGTGATGTAAGGATATGTCTTCTTTATGGGTTGGATGATTTATAAATAGTTTTGCTTTATTCAAGAAGGAATGCCAAAAATGTATGTTAGCACTAGTATTATGTGGTATGTATTTCTAACTAACATTTTCCAGCTGGTAGACATTGCTGTGTCGGATTACTTGGCACCAGGCTACTTTAACTTACAAGGGTTGTCCTATAAAAAGTTATACATCAGACACATCATGAAACTCAAGGATGAGCTGGCCTAATTGTCAAAGTAGATGTGTTTCTTAATTTACTCTCTGCTGAAATATTTTGGATTTATGAATCCAATGCAGAACTGTAACCTCACAAAAGTAGGATTTGTGACATTAATACATACCTGTAATATCTCTGTTGATATTCTATTCACAGTCGCTTTCCCTTGTTATATTTCTTCACATTTTAGGTGGCAATAAGCTAAGTAGTCAGCCTTTCCGTCTTAACTGGGCCTGGATTTCACTGGAGAGAAATCAATATACTATAGATGAAGATGCCAAGTTCTTAGAAGTGACCTTAAGGCGTAGAGGATATCTTGGAGAAACTTCATTTGTCAGTAAGTATTCAGATAAATTTGACTTTTGTACATTTTTAGCCTCAAAGTAACTATGTAACCGGTAGCCTGTTATGATTTGGTAGCTGAGGAGAGCAGGCAAAAACGGCAATACACCAGAGAGGTTGGAATCTACTGGATTGCAGTACCCTGACAAACCACCACAACTAAAGGCAGCCATGGAGCGTACCTACGTTGGTCCTAGACGCCTCGTCACAGCCTGTGAGGCTAACTACACCTAAAGATAGAAAGAGGAAAGCTATCTGCCCCGGAGCAGATCCCCAAAGAACATAGGAAGCCCCCAAACATGTAATGGCGGTTAGACAAGAGGAAATACAGACACAGACAGAAAATAGTATGAGCAAACGTTGGGGCCCAATCTTCCTAGATAGAAAAGGATAGGAAGGACACTTACTGCAATCCAAAAAACCCTAAAAAAATACCAACTCTACTAATTGCAAAAACACCTGAGATCACACGACCTCTACCACCTAAATTAGTTCTCTGGTGTAACAAAACTAAGCCGCAGCCACTGAAAAAACTGGAAAAGGCAAATGAACAAATAACAGTGGCTCAGATAAACTGAGAGGAGCACAAGCCCCCGGAGGGGACCTGGCTGACCTCCACAGAAGTGCAGGAAAAAATGCAAAAAGCAAGCACAAAAATAAAAGCAGAAAATATCTTATCTGTTAGCAGAAGATGCAGGCAAGACTCAGCAAGCTTCCAAGTGAACCAGGAACCAAAGTTGAGACAAGAACAATTGATCACCGGCAACCCTGATGGGAGGGAACCTCCCTTATATAAGACCAGTCTGTAACTCCTGATTGCCAATCTTCACAATCTTCATTGAATGGTTCAGTACTGTTTGTAACCACCAGAGGGAGCTTCTGCTCAGAATTCATTTCTAACACATTCACAACAGTACCCCCCCCTTGAGGAGGGGTCACCGAACCCTCATTTGGGCAACCAGGTCGGTCAGGATGAGCTCTGTGATACGCACGGATCAGTCTCCTAGCATGGATGTCCGAAGCAAACACCCAAGAATTGTCCTCCTGACCATAACCTCTCCACTTAACCAAATACTGGAGTTTCCGTCTAGAAAAACGAGAATCCAATATTTTCTCAACCACATACTCCAGATTGCCCTCAACCAAAACAGGGTCAGGAGGCGCAGCCATAGGAACCACTGGCTCGACAAACCTCTTCAATAAGGACTTGTGGAACACGTTATGGATCTTAAATGCCCCTGGAAGAAGTAAACGAAAGGAAACAGGATTAAGAATCTCCATGATCTTATAAGGTCCAATGAACCTAGGCTTAAACTTAGGAGATGCAACTCTCATAGGGATATTTCTTGAGGATAACCAGACAAGTCCCCCACTTTAAACCGAGGACCATCAGTCCTATGCCGGTTGGCAAACCGCTGGGCCTTCTCCTGAGAGAGGGACAACCTCTCCACTACCTGGTCCCAAATCTGCTGCATACGCTCCACAACAGAGTCAACACCCGGACAGACAGAAGCCTCCGTCTGTCCCGAAGAAAATCGAGGGTGAAACCCAAAATTGCAGAAAAATGGAGACATCAAAGTGGCAGAGCTTGCCCTATTATTAAGAGCAAACTCAGCCAAAGGCAAAAAAGAGACCCAGTCATCTTGATCAGCAGACACAAAGCATCTCAGATAAGTCTCCAATGTCTGGTTTGTTCTCTCAGTTTGTCCATTGGTCTGAGGATGAAAAGCCGAGGAGAAAGACAATTGAACACCAAGTTTAGAACAAAAAGTCCTCCAAAATCTGGAAACAAACTGGACTCCTCTGTCAGACACAATGTTCTCAGGAATGCCGTGTAACCGAACCACGTGCTGAAGGAACAAAGGCACCAATTCGGAGGAGGAAGGCAACTTAGGTAATGGCACAAGATGTATCATTTTGGAAAACCTATCACAAATCACCCAGATAACGGTCATTCTCTGAGAAACAGGGAGGTCGGAAATGAAATCCATAGAGATATGGGTCCATGGTGTCTTGGGCACAGGCAATGGCATCAACAAACCACTAGAGTGAGAGCAAGGCTTGGAGCGAGAGCAAGTCCCGCAGGACTGCACAAATTCCCTGACGTCACGAGACAAAGTAGGCCACCAAAAGGACCGACTAACCAAGTCTCTGGTACCAAAAATTCCGGGATGACCGGCCAACGCGGAACAATGAATCTCAGACATCACACTCTTTTTCCACCGGTCTGGGACAAACAATTTCCCAATAGGGCAGCGCTCGGGTTTATCCTCCTGACACCCTTCCAGAGCCAGTCTCAAATTGGGCGAGATGGCGGAAAGAACTACACCCTCTTTCAAAATAACAGCAGGATCAGATAACTCAGGAGAGTCCGCAGGGAAACTCCTCGAGAGGGCATCCGCCTTAACATTCTTAGTGCCAGGAAGAAAGGAAACCACAAAATTAAAACGTGTGAAAAACAAGGCCCACCTGGCCTGTCTAGGACTAAGTCGCTTGGCTGATTCCAGATAAACCAGATTCTTATGGTCCGTGAGGACCACCACCTGATGTTTGGCTCCCTCCAGCCAATGTCTCCACTCTTCAAAAGCCCACTTCATGGCCAATAACTCCTGATTACCCACGTCATAATTACGTTCAGTTGGAGAAAATTTTAGAGAGAAAAAGGCACAAGGGTTACTTTTAGAGGTCTCTGGATCTCTTTGGGACAAAACGGCACCTGCCCCAATTTCAGAGGCATCAACCTCCACCTGAAATGGCAGAGAAACATCAGGCTGCCGTAGAGCAGGAGCAGAAGTGAATCTCTCCTTAAGTTCCTGAAACGCAGAGACTGCCTCAGGAGGCCAATTCACCACATCAGAACCCTTTTTGGTCAAATTAGTCAATGGTTTAACAATAACAGAAATTACCAATAAATTTACGATAAAAATTGGCAAAACCCAAGAATCTCTGAAGAGCCTTTAATGAAGTAGGTTGGACCCAATCACAGATGGCCTGAACCTTGACCGTGTCCATTTCAATAACAGATGGGGACAAAATGAATCCCAGAAATGAGAATCTCTGTACGCCAAAAAGACACTTTGATCCCTTCACATACAGAGCATTCTCTCTCAAAATCTGGAACACAGTCCGAACATGTTTCACATGAGAGTCCCAGTCATTGGAAAAAATCAAGATATCATCCAAATAAACAATCAGAAATTTATCCACAAAATCACTGAAAATGTCATTCATGAAGGACTGGAAGACGGAAGGAGCATTAGTGAGCCCAAAGGGCATCACTAGGTACTCAAAATGCCCCTCTGGGGTATTAAATGCCGTCTTCCATTCATCCCCGTGCTTAATGCGAATAAGGTTATATGCCCCCCTGAGGTCAAGCTTGGTAAACCAAGTAGCACTTTTCACCCTGGAAAACAGGTCAGAAATCAAGGGTAACGGATATTGATATTTCACAGTGATATTGTTCAAGAGACGATAATCAATACACGGCCTTAATGAACCATCCTTTTTGGCCACAAAGAAAAAACCGGCACCCAAGGGTGAAGAGGATGGTCTGATATGACCCTTCTCCAATGACTCCTTGATATAAGACCGCATAGCGTCATGTTCAGGTACAGACAAGTTAAAAAGGCGACCTTTAGGGAATTTACTACCAGGCACTAATTCAATAGCGCAGTCATAGCTCCTATGGGGGGGCAAGGATGCAGATTTACTTTCGCTAAACACATCAGAAAAATCAGTCAAAAAGTCAGGAACATCCTGAGCCTGGGGAGAGGCAGAAAAAACAGGAGTGTTGGCATTAACACACTGGCAGCCCCAACTGGTTACAGACACAGATTTCCAATCCAAAACAGGATTATGAGACTGTAACCAAGGGAAACCTAGTACAATAATGTCATGCAGATTATACAGCACCAAAAATTTGCAACTCTCCTGATGATCAGGTTCAACCCTCATTATCACCTGAGTAGAGAACTGGGGTTTATTCTCAGCCAAAGGGTAGAATCAATCCCCAGTAGGGAATAGACTTCCGTAGGGGTATCAAGGGAAACCCACAACGTTTAGCAAAATCAAAATCCATCAGGTTAATAGCTGCTCCCGAATCAACAAAAGCCTGAGCAGAAAATGTGGACAGGGAGCAAATCAGGGTAACAGTCAACAGAAATTTAGTCTGAACACTACCCAAGACAGCTGAGCGTGCAAAATGTCTTCCCCGCTTAGGGCAGACTGAAATAGCATGAGAGGCGTCACCACAGTAGAAACATAACCCATTGCGTTTTCGAAACTCGTGACGCTGTGCCCCAGAAGCCACTCTATCACACTGCATGGGTTCAGAAGCTGGTTCACAAGGCAACACTATTCCACGCATACCTCTACGCTCACGCAAACGTCTGTCAATTTGAATCGCTAATGACATAGAATCATTGAGACCAGAGGGAGCAGGGAAACCCACCATAACATCTTTTACATTCTCTGACAGACCCTTCCGAAAAAGGGCTGCCAAAGCATCATCATTCCATTTGGTCAGGACTGCCCACTTTTGGAATTTCTGACAGTATAACTCAGCGTCCTCAAGCCCCTGATTTAATGCCAACAAGGTTTTTTCAGCTTGATCAGTGACATTAGTTTCATCGTACAATAACCCCAGAGCCAGAAAAAATGCATCAACATTACTCAAAACAGGGTCCCCAGGTGTCAGGAAAAAGCCCAATCCTGAGGATCGCCGCGCAGGAGAGAGATGACAATTTGAACCTGCTGTGCTGCGTTCCCTGAGGACTTAGGTTTTAAGGCAAAAAACAACTTACAGTTATTTTTGAAATTCAGAAATTTAGCTTGATCCCCTAAAAACAAATCTGGCATGGGATCCTAGGTTCCACAACCGGCAACCCTGCAAGATAGGTAGCAATACTCCGAACTTCAGTGGCAAGCTGATCCACACGGCCAGACAACTGTGCAAACTCCATTGAGAGAAAAAAAAATCCTCAGCACCCAGAGAAAAAGAGGGAAAAAAAAATGCAACAAACAGAAAAAAAAAAATCTCTGACAACTCTGACAACTTTTTTTTTTTTTTTACACTATTTTTCCCTTCTGTGAGTACCATATAATTTTCAGTTTGGCTGGTGATACTGTTATGATTTGGTAGCTGAGGAGAGCAGGCAAAAACGGCAATACACCAGAGAGGTTGGAATCTACTGGATTGCAGTACCCTGACTAACCACCACAACTAAAGGCAGCCTTGGAGCGTACCTACGTTGGTCCTAGACGCCTCGTCACAGCCTGAGAGGCTAACTACACCTAAAGATAGAAAGAGGAAAGCTATCTGCCCCGGAGCAGATCCCCAAAGAACATAGGAAGCCCCCAAACATGTAATGGCAGTTAGGAAATACCGACACAGACAGAAAATAGTATGAGCAAACGTTGGGGCCCAATCTTCCTAGAAAGAAAAGGATAGGAAGGACACTTACTGCAATCCAAAAAACCCTAAAAAATACCAACTCTACTAATTGCAAAAACACCTGAGATCACACGACCTCTACCACCTAAATTAGTTCTCTGGTGTAACAAAACTAAGCCGCAGCCACTGAAAAAACTGGAAAAGGCAAATGAACAAATAACAGTGGCTCAGATAAACTGAGAGGAGCACAAGCCCCCGGAGGGGACCTGGCTGACCTCCACAGAAGTGCAGGAAAAAATGCAAAAAGCAAGCACAAAAATAAAAGCAGAAAATATCTTATCTGTTAGCAGAAGATGCAGGCAAGACTCAGCAAGCTTCCAAGTGAACCAGGAACCAAAGTTGAGACAAGAACAATTGATCACCGGCAACCCTGATGGGAGGGAACCTCCCTTATATAAGACCAGTCTGTAACTCCTGATTGCCAATCTTCACAATCTTCATTGAATGGTTCAGTACTGTTTGTAACCACCAGAGGGAGCTTCTGCTCAGAATTCATTTCTAACACATTCACAACAGTAGCCGTTTGGTTGGTTGCCGCAGGGTGCACAAAGTTTTCTCATTTTTGTTTGATACATGAAGACCACCTTACTGAGATCTAGTCTTTCTACTTTTTTCACCAGGTTCCCCAGGGGAATTTTTGCAGTGCTTTTTTTCTTCTATAATGGAAAGAGAATTTAACTTATACTGTAAATTTTTATTTACTTTTTGTTTCATTAATCATGATTTCAAATATTTGTTAAATTGAAGTATTTTTCTATTTTGGGTAAATTGCTGTCATTTTTCCAATTGGACCTAAATATCGGGAATTTAGTATACTTTTGTCTTACCAGGTTAGAGCTATATATAGTTAAGTTTTTTGTAAGTAGACTATATTATAAAATTAGCATTTTGAGCTATCAAACCCTGAGTTTGCTGTCAGGAAAGTGAACGATTTTTGCTTAGCCCTGATGCATATATAGCTGGCCTTCCATTGAATTTTCTATCTAGTATTTTACTAAATTGCCTGATGGAAACTTATGGAAGAACTGTTTTTCAATACCTGTCCAATATCCACCTGTCTAGTGCATCAGTTCTCAAAAACTGATATGCTGGAGAGGTTCAGTTTTTAGTCCTGTGGCCGGATTATATTTGATGCATCATGTTTTCCATTTTTTGAATGTGTACATGAAGCCTCAGTTATAAAGACACAACAGATTGTCTGAATAACAAAAAAAAATAAGAAATGTTTAGTTTTTTGTCCATTGCTGTTTTCAGCCCTTGAATGAAATTATTCATGTTCTACTCAAAAATACCAAGCCAATGTAATGAAATTAAAGGGCCCATTCATCAAGGTGCTTACACTAGAATTCTCTTGTAAAACACCTTGAAATTCGACAATTTATGTCCGAAACTCAAAGTTGCCCAGAAGTTCTCAGATGTTGCCAGAACACAACAGTTCTACTGTTTCTATAGTGTCTGCGGGCCAGGTACGGTAGAGCCACCCCCTATTCACTTAAATATGGGGTGGATCTGATTGACCCATCCACGGCCACTATAGTTTTGACAGAGCTGCTGTGTTCCTGCAGCATCTGTGAACTTCTGGCCACCACCAGTAACAGCTGATCGGCGGGAGTCTCAGGCGTCGTACCCCCACTGGTTAGATACTTATTGTCTATCCTAAGAAAAGGCCACCTATAAAAAAGTAGTGGCTAACCTCTTTAATACAGTAGGCCCAAAGTATATTACAGAGAAAAATTGCTGTACAGTCATGGCCAAAGGTTTTGAGAATGACACAAATATTATATTTTCACATGATCTGCTGCCTTCTGGTTTTTATGTGTGTGTTTGACAGATGTTTTTATCACAGACAGAAATATAATAATTGCAAACATATGAGTAACAAAAGCTTATATTGACAGTTAGAATGAGTTAATGCAGCAATTCAATATTTGCAGTGTTGACCCTTCTTCTTCAGGACCTCTGCAATTCTCCCTGGCATGCTCTCAATCAACTTCTGGACCAAATCCTGACTGATAGCAGTCCATTCTTGCACAATCAATGCTTTCATTTTGTCAGAATTTTTAGGTTTTTGTTTGTCCACCCGTCTCTTGATGATTGACCACAAGTTCTCAATGGGATTAAGATCTGGGGAGTTTCCAGGCCATGGACCCAAAATCTCTATGTTTTGTTCCCTGAGCCATTTAGTTATCACCTTTGCTTTATGGCAAGGTGCTCCATCATGCTGGAAAAGGCATTGTTGATCACCAAACTGCTCTTGGAGGGTTGGGAGAAGTTGCTCTTGGAGGACATTCTGGTACCATTCTTTATTCATGGCTGTGTTTTTAGGCAAGACTGTGAGAGAGCCGATTCCCTTGGCTGAGAAGCAACCCCACACATGAATGGTTTCAGGATGCTTAACAGTTGGCATGAGACAAGACCGGTGGTAGCGCTCACCTTGTCTTCTCCGAATGAGGCGTTTTCCTGATGTCCCAAACAATCGAAAAGGGGATTCATCAGAGAAAATAACTTTACCCCAGTCCTCAGCAGTCCACTGCCTGTACCTTTTGCAGAATATCAGTCTGTCCATGATGTTTTTTCTGGAGAGAAGTGGCTTCTTTGTTGCCCTCCTTGAGACCAGGCCTTGCTCCAAGAGTCTCCGCCTCACAGTGCGTGCAAATGCACTCACACCTGCCTGCTGCCATTCCTGAGCAAGCTCTGCACTGCTGGTAGCCCGATCTCGCAGCTGAAACACTTTTAAGAGACGGTCCTGGCGCTTGCTGGTCTTTCTTGGGCGCCCTGAAGCCTTTTTGGCAACAATGGAAACTCTCTCCTTGAAGCTCTTGATGATGCGATAGATTGTTGACTGAGGTGCAATCTTTCTAGCTGCGGTACTCTTCCCTGTTAGGCCATTTTTGTGAATTGCAATGATGACTGCACATGTTTCTTTAGAGATAACCATGGTTAACAGAAGAGAAACAATGATGCCAAGCACCAGCCTCCTTTTAAAGTGTCCAGTGGTGTCATTCTTACTTAATCATGACAGATTGATCTCCAGCCATGTCCTCATCAACACCCACACCTGTGTTAATGGAGCAATCACTGAAAAGAGGTTAGCTGGTCCTTTTAAGGCAGGGCTGCAATGATGTTGAAATGTGTTTTGGGGGATAAAGTTAATTTTCTAGCCAAATATTGACTTTGCAAGTAATTGCTGTTAAGCTGATCAGTCTTTATAACATTCTGGAGTATATGCAAATTGCCATTAGAAAAAGTGAAGCAGTAGACTTTGTAAAAATTAATATTTGTGTCATTCTCAAAACTTTTGGCCATGACTGTACTTGCATTCTGCAGTGAGTGTGATCTATTTGTTGAGGGTGAAAAAATCCCTTAAAGGAATAGGTCACTTGATTTATGCTGCCCAAACTGTGGACAGCATGAATCAGAGCCCGGGTGAATGATTGTGGCTAGATATATTTTTCTCTGAAATGCTTTGGCACTTTAGAGAATATATACTATAAAGATCTGGCCAGCTTTTCCCCTTGCTACTAGAGGTGACTGACAGGTCTCTCTTTATGCAGCATAAATCAAATGATCAGTTCACCTTTAAATGTATTATCCAACATATCTAAACAAAAAGAAAGCTAAAATATCTGATCATTCATTGTAGAATAATGTTTTTTTCTCTTGAAAACAAATTACTTTGTCTTTGCTGTAGTGTAGTATAGCCTGCTATACTACGTCTTCCTCCACTTGAATTGTGATTTCTATGTTTGGAAGGACACCACTCCTTAAACACTAGTGTTAACCAAAGTATTACATTCTATCTCACACTGCCAAAATTAAACTTTTACAAGCTTTTTAGAACTTGTAAAGAGCAAGTAAAGTGTTCCATAATCTCCAGTGCCAAGCTCCTAGTCATATACCTTTAATTCTTTTAGACAATACTCAGTAACTCAATACTGCTGGAAACTTTCTACACATTTTACAAGATATTCTTATAAGCACTCTACCGACTGATGGCTTAGTTGTGGTTGTGAGATGAGACATACAGTACAGACCAAAAGTTTGGACACACCTTCTCATTCAAAGATTTTTCTGTATTTTCATGACTATGAAATTTGTAGAATCACACTGAAGGCATCAAAACTATGAATTAACACATGTGGAATTATACATTACACTTTACAAAAAAGTGTGAAACAACTGAAAATATGTCTTATATTCTAGGTTCTTCAAAGTAGCCACCTTTTGCTTTGATTACTGCTTTGCACGCAGAAAAGGTGAATGGATGGACTCTACATGCCTAGTTCCCACCGTGAAGCATGGAGGAGGTGGTGTGATGGTGTGGGGGTGCTTTGCTGGTGACACTGTTGGGGATTTATTCAAAATTGAAGCGGTGAGCGGTCCAGCTCACCCCAAACCATCTCGATTGGGTTCAGGTCTGGTGACTGTGGAGGCCAGGTCATCTGGCTTAGCACCCGAACACTCTCCTTCTTGGTCAAATAGTCCTTACACAGTCTGGAGGTGTGTTTGGGGTCATTGTCCTGTTGACAAATAAATGATGGTCCAACTAAATGCAAACCGGATGGAAGAGCATGCTGCTGCAAGATGCTGTAGTATCCATTCTGGTTCAGTATGCCTTCAATTTTGAATAAATCCCCAACAGTGTCACCATCAGAGCACCCCCACACCATCACACCACCTCCTCCATGCTTCACGGTGGGAACCAGGCATGTAGAGTCCATCCGTTCACCTCTTCTGCGTGCAAAGCAGTAATCAAAGCAAAAGGTGGCTACTTTGAAGAACCTAGAATATAAGACATATTTTCAGTTGTTTCACACTTTTTTGTAAAGTGTAATGTATAATTCCACATGTGTTAATTCATAGTTTTGATGCCTTCAGTGTGATTCTACAATTTTCATAGTCATGAAAATACAGAAAAATCTTTGAATGAGAAGGTGTGTCCAAACTTTTGGTCTGTACTGTATACCTAACACAAGTTTATTTCAGGAGACAGAATATAAACTGCTCAAAAAAATAAAGGGAACACTTAAACAACAGAATATAACTCCAAGTAAATGAAACTTCTGTGAAATCAAACTGTCCACTTAGGAAGCAACACTGATTGACAATCAATTTCACATGCTGTTGTGCAAATGGAATAGACAATAGATGGACATTATTGGCAATTATCAAGACACACTCAATAAAGGAGTGGATCTGCAGGTGGGGACCACAGACCACATCTCAGTAGCAATGCTTTCTGGCTGATGTTTTGGTCACTTTTGAATGTTGGTTGTGCTTTCACACTTGTGGTAGCATGAGACAGACTCTACAACCCACACAAGTGGCTCAGGTAGTGCTGCTCATCCAGGAGGCACATCAATGCGAGCTGTGGCAAGAAGGTTTGCTGTGTCTGTCAGCGTAGTGTCCAGAGGCTGGAGGCACTACCAGGGGGCAGGCCAGTACACCAGGAGATGTGGAGGGGGCCGTAGGAGGGCAAGAACCCAGCAGCAGGACCGCTAACTCAGCCTTTGTGCAAGGAGGAACAGGAGGAGCACTGCCAGAGCCCTGAAAAATGATTGAAAAAACACCGTGTGCACAGCTGAAAAAGGTGCTGAGGTTAGGTTCCCAAACCATAGACATATAGCATATAAACCTCGCACTCAACTTAGCTATAATGGATAGAGTTTTTTATTGTAGTACACCGTTAAGTAAACGTTTCGGTCGGTTTTGACATTCTTCAGTAACGTACTAGAAGAGCAAAAAGAGATTGTGCCCTACATAGAAGGCAAAAGAATTTGCACTGTGCTGAAGATTTACATGGGGCGACCAGTGTGAACTGAAATATCAGGGAGCAGGACCAATTTTGCTTCAGACGCGGTATCCGCCGCTAGTCTGAGTGGTATGCACTTAAGTGTCCAAGTGCAGGGCGTGCTGGCCTCAGATGCAGTGGACACCGCATGGCATCAAAAACTTGTGGTGGGAACTTAACCTAAATTGGTTTTCCACTTTCATATTCTCTTTCTTGTATTGGTTAGCAGAGGTATCACATTGCAAAATGAGCTGGTACTCATGTTTCGCTGATCAAGCACCATCTCTCTGCAGCTACTCTTGTCATTCCTTAAAAGTTGCTGTGGAGACCTCGCAACTCCAAAGTGCACATCACCACTACAACCAGTCCCTGAGCTGAGAGACTTTTGCCACCTATATTAGCAGAGCTGCTGAGCTCAGTGATTTGCGCAGCGGTTATGTGCTCTGTAGTTGTGACCTCACAACTCCAAGGTTTACATCACCACTACATCCAATCCCTGAGCTCAGAGACTATTGCCATCTATATCAGCAGAGCCTCAGAGGTGATGTGCTCTGTAGTCGTGACATCACAACTGCAACCTGTAAACCCGTATACAATCACAGGAGCAGTGATGGAGAGCCGGCGCGGGAACATTGAAGGTGAGTACCAGCTCAGTTTGTATTTTTTATCTCTGCTAGCTTATGCAAGAAAAAAAATTGACAGTGGAAAACCACTTAAAGAACTCTTTTTAATACAGTCAAGAAGAAATGTACTGATAGTCACGGATATCACATGTTGGGTGATGCTGTATGGCACAATGAGCTTAGAATGCTCCATATATTAGGTGCCGCCTGGGTTATACAGGAGGTGCCCCATCAGTTTTACTTCTGTGGGTGTATTTTCCCTGCATCTTTTTCCGCATTTAAAATGCCTAACAAACAGGCAATCCCCACATGTATTCAGGCTGTCTAGTAGCCGCAAATCATGCAGCTGCAGCGACAGAAACTAAATCTCCGAGCACTCCCAAATACTCAGAGACCTCCCGAGCGTGCTCAGGAAAACCCGAGCAACGAGCATACTCGCTCATCACTCGTTATTAGTTGTTAATATGGTAATAATATTATGGTAAGAGATGGAATATCACTAGAATATGCCATTACTTACTAACAGTGGTTAACTCTCTGCCAGGACCTTCACCTCTCCTTTAGAATAAAGGGGTTACAGCACTAGTAAGCTTTCTCAGTTTATCTTTACTTCACTTTAATGGGGCTGTAAGGAAAATCTTTACACAATGGTTGCCAAGAATGTCATTATGTAAGAACCTTTTGACTCTTTGTTCTTTTGATTGGTTTTAAATAAAAGATATAAGATATTCCCTGATCAGAATGTTATGGGATGTCCTACAGATATATCATAACTTTTTATGTGAATACCCCTTGATATATAGTGTTGTATTATAAAATGATATAATAATATATGTATTATATTACTACATACAGTCCTGTTGAGTTTTTGGTGTCAGAGCATGCTGAAACTAAAGAGAATGCAGCACTAGCGTGAAATGAAAAATTGCGGAAAAATCAGGGAAGCTTTTTACGCTAACACAAGCCAACGTGATCTTCAGCTCTATAGATTTTTCAAAAATATTTAGACTTGAGAGTCCTCAGTGGTTGATACCTTTTAATGGCTAACTGAAAAGGTACGGTACGAAGATACACATCTTTCCTATATCAAAATAGATTTTTCAATGCATTAGTAACAACGTCCCACAGAGGTATTACCAATGTTAAGATGCCAGGATAATGACCCAATCCTAACTTATTATGATAGCGACAGCTTGTTTGATTCCCCCTGTAAGCTTGTTTTTCATGTATAAAAGACTTCTGGCCAGGCCACACAGGAGGGTCTGCTTGTTTCTTTGAGGGACATCTCTTAACCTCTTGTGTTCATTTGGCTCATTAAGGTATTAGTACAAAGGATGGAGCAGCAATTACAGACAAAGACTTTAAAGGAAAAACACAGAAGCAAGTCCAGTTCAATCCAGGTCAAACAACAGCGACATGGAAAGTCAGGATAATAGCTGATGACGAATATGAAGAATCAGAGACTTTCCAAATAATACTATCTGAACCTGTCATGGCTGCGCTAGAATTTCCAAATGAGGCGATTGTTGAGATTGTGGATCCTGGTGATGGTATGTTCATATCAGTAATAAATGTGAAAATCTAGTAATCATTCATTGGCACTATACTAGAGAATACAGAAATAAGAACTGAACTTTCAGCTGATTTTCAGAGTAGGCTGGAGAGTGTGTGCAGGAGGGACAATACGATTTCTGGCCACTATCTGACTTGTGTTATGCTTTTTCTTAGCAGCCTGAGCATTTTCCTCTGTGTGCTTTGCCTTTTCTCCCTCCAGCTTATCCCCACTCTCCTTTCCATGGGAAACTGCAGGATCTGCAATCAGATTGTAGATAGACTTAAATAGTAATCATTTCAATTTTTTTTTCTATGAATCAATAGTACACATGAAAATAAGAAAATCTATGACATATATTGAGAAATCTGCTTCTTTCTCCTCCTGGACTGATCATTCATGATCAAAAATCTCAATTTCTAAGTAAAATCTGTCTTCAGTGAATACAAATTTTCCCATTAGTGATATAGGAGGTAACAGCTGATGCTTATAACGTTTTATCGAGAACTGTAACTGATGTTTTTGGAGAACTTGTCTGTGTCTTTTTTCTTGATCCTCCTCCATTTCCCCTCTCCATAGAATTTAAAAAACACAAACTGTCATCTCCTATCTACCTAATGTGAAAATCTGTCTTTACTGAATACAGATTTTACACATGAATTGAGAGTGGAAGATCCATATATTACAAACTTTCTTATTTCCATGTGTACTATTCTATTCACTTGAAACTAAATAAAAACTAAAATAACTGTTATTCTTTAAGAAGTTTTTGAGAGTGAATGAACAGTGTGGGAGACAAAAAAAGACATAAATTGAAAAAGAAGTATATTTCTCTCACAAGACACGTACCATATTGCAAAATTTATCTTCACTTCTACTATTGATTTATGAAAAAAAGTGTAGTTACCATATAAATCCATAAAGTACCGGCATAGTCTTAGGCCTCTTTCACACTTCAGTTGTGCGATATCAGTCAAAATCCGGCAAGGTGTGAAAAAAACGGATCCGCCATTTTTTTTGGGCGGTTCCGCTTTTTTCCCATTGACTTGCATTAGTGACGGGTTTTGACGGATGGTCGTCCATTTGATCCGTTTTTTGACGGATCTGTCATGAATTTGGCGTCCGCCTTTTTTTGAAAACGTCAAATGCAACGTTTTTTGTGTGCATCAAAATGGCGGACTATGACGGATCTGCTGCATCCGCCGTTTTGTATAATGGGCTCCTATGGGTGGCGGATCCGCTGCCATCTATTTTTGACGGAATCCGTCAGCGGATCCGTTGCTTCCATAGAAAATACTGAGAACACTGTCCGGTCTCTCTCTCTCTCTCTCCATGCCAGACATGCGTGCCATGCATTTTCCAGGTTGAAAATTTCATGATGGATCCGTCTGAAAATGGATCAGTTTGCATCCGTTTTTCCACTTTTCTGGTGGATCCGCTATTTTCACACTTTGGCGGATTTTAACTGACGCCAAACGACTGAAGTGTGAAAGAGGCCTTAGCACTATTCTAGTCTAAGTACTAGACTCTTAGAAGTTATGCATAATAAGTTCTGTATATTAAGTGTTCTTTGCTTCTTCCTAGAATCTATGGTATACATTCGACAGTCAGAGTATAAAATTGAAGAAGACATTGGGGAACTACTAATTCCCATTAGACGGTCGGGGGATATCAGCCAAGAGCTTATGGTAGTCTGTTCAACAAACCAAGGTCAGTTAATTAAGAGTTTTGAATATAAGAACATTACATATATTCACTGTAGAAGGAAATCTGTAAATTTCTGTCATCTTTGCCATAGAAAAATAAGCGATCAATACAGTAAGACAGTGGCTCAATGGTAATTGCGGTATTGGGGTCCTGGGTTCAAATCCCACCAAGGACAACATCTGCAAGGAGTTTGCATGT
This sequence comes from Oophaga sylvatica, assembly GCA_033576555.1. NCBI lineage: Eukaryota > Metazoa > Chordata > Amphibia > Anura > Dendrobatidae > Oophaga > Oophaga sylvatica. The sequence goes on along the minus strand of JARQOD010000001.1, from coordinate 185,499,220 downwards.
TCTCCCCATGTTTGCGTGGGTTTCCTCCGGGTTCTCCGGTTTCCTCCCACACTCCAAAGACATACTGATAGAGAATCTATGTGAGCCCCAATGGGGACAGTGATGAAAATGTTTATAAAACTCTATGGAATATGATTGCACTATATAAGTAAGTATAATAAATATATAATAAAATAAGTAGGATGTACAGTGTATCTAGATGGTAGCTGTGTATGCTTTATAGACATATATACAGCTGTGAATACCAGCAGTAGTCAACTTAGTTAATTTGTTTTCAGAAATCTAGAGTACTTTGCTGGTAATTGAAGTTTTGCCTAGACTATGAGACAAATGGGGGAACTACAATACCTAGAGAGATTAGCAAAATTAGGAATATTTAGTCTAGAAAAAAGACGACTGAGGGGCGATCTAATAACCATGTATACGTATGTAAGGGGACAATACAAATATCTCTCCGAGGATCTGTTTATACCAAGGAAGGTGACGGTCACAAGGGGGCATTCTCTGCGTCTGGAGGAGAGAAGGTTTTTCCACCAACACAGAAAAGGATTCTTTACTGTTAGGGCAGTGAGAATCTGGAATTCCTTGCCTGAGGAGGTGGTGATGACGAACTCAATCGAGGGGTTCAAGAGAGGCCTGGATGTCTTCCTGGAGCGTAACAATATTGTATCTTACAGTTATTAGGTTCTTTAGAAGGACGTAGATCTGGGGATTTATTCTGACGTAATATAGGCTGAACTGGATGGACAAATGTCTTTTTTCAGCCTTGCTAACTATGTTACTATGTATGTTACTATTTTACTATTTCTAGATGAGTCGCCCGCCAGGGCTGTGGGGTACTCGGCACCGAGCCCGTTCACTTCTATGGGGGATGTCACGGTAGCTGCAGCTCGGTCCGTGGCCCTGGGACTCACCTCAAAAAGGGGATATTTACAGTGGATTAAATGGTTTGTAGGATGTTCGTGACGCCACCTGTGGTACCTGGTCAGGGTGACCAGCGCTGCTGTGTACAGTCATGGCCAAAAGTTTTGAGAATGACACAAATATTATATTTTCACATGATCTGCTGCCTCTGGTTTTTATGTGTGTTTGACAGATGTTTTTATCACAGACAGAAATATAATAATTTCAAACATATGAGTAACAAAAGCTTATATTGACAGTTAAAATGAGTTAATGCAGCAAGTCAATATTTGCAGTGTTGACCCTTCTTCTTCAGGACCTCTGTAATTCTCCCTGGCATGCTCTCAATCAACTTCTGGACCAAATCTTGACTGATAGCAGTCCATTCTTGCACAATCAATGCTTTCATTTTGTCAGAATTTTTAGGTTTTTGTTTGTCCACCCGTCTCTTGATGATTGACCACAAGTTCTCAATGGGATTAAGATCTGGGGAGTTTCCAGGACATGGACCCAAAATCTCTATGTTTTGTTCCCTGAGCCATTTAGTTATCACCTTTGCTTTATGGCAAGGTGCTCCAGGCATTTCTCAAGGCATTGTTGATCGCCAAAGTGCTCTTGGAGGGTTGGGAGAAGTTGCTCTTGGAGGACATTCTGGTACCATTCTTTATTCATGGCTGTGTTTTTAGGCAAGACTGTGAGAGAGCCGATTCCCTTGGCTGAGAAGCAACCCCACACATGAATGGTTTCAGGATGCTTAACAGTTGGCATGAGACAAGACTGGTGGTAGCGCTCACCTTGTCTTCTTCGAATGAGGCGTTTTCCTGATGTCCCAAACAATCGAAAAGGGGATTCATCAGAGGAAATAACTTTACCCCAGTCCTCAGCAGTCCACTGCCTGTACCTTTTGCAGAATATCAGTCTGTCCATGATGTTTTTTCTGGAGAGAAGTGGCTTCTTTGCTGCCCTCCTTGAGACCAGGCCTTGCTCCAAGAGTCTCCGCCTCACAGTGCGTGCAGATGCACTCACACCTGCCTGCTGCCATTCCTGAGCAAGCTCTGCACTGCTGGTAGCCCGATCCCGCAGCTGAAACACTTTTAAGAGAGGGTTCTGGCGCTTGCTGGTCTTTCTTGGGTGCCCTGGAGCCTTTTTGGCAACAATGGAACCTCTCTCTTGAAGTTCTTGATGATGCGATAGATTGTTGACTGAGGTGCAATCTTTCTAGCTGCGATACTCTTCCCTGTTAGGCCATTTTTGTGCATTGCAATAATGACTGCACGTGTTTCTTTAGAGATAACCATGGTTAACAGAAGAGAAACAATGATGCCAAGCACCAGCCTCCTTTTAAAGTGTCCAGTGGTGTCATTCTTACTTAATCATGACAGATTGATCTCCAGCCATGTCCTCATCAACACCCACACCTGTGTTAATGGAGCAATCACTGAAAAGAGGTTAGCTGGTCCTTTTAAGGCAGGGCTGCAATGATGTTGAAATGTGTTTTGGGGGATAAAGTTCATTTTCTAGCCAAATATTGACTTTGCAAGTAATTGCTGTTATGCTGATCACTCTTTATAACATTCTGGAGTATATGCAAATTGCCATTAGAAAAAATGAAGCAGTAGACTTTGTAAAAATTAATATTTGTGTCATTCTCAAAACTTTTGGCCATGACTGTAGATCCACTGAAGGGTTGGTATTGGGCAGCAAGGTGTTAAGCCTTCCACAGGTAAGGCTGGGTCCTTCAGGGTAGATGAGTGTGTAAGGGTGCAGGACGGAGGAGAATCCGACAGTAGAAGCAATAAGATGGACACACACACAGAAGTCTCTTTCTGTACCTTTACTGAAGATGTTATTGCAGGCACGTCCCGGGGCACTGCAGGGTGAAGGGTGCACATCCAGTTTCCTCCCCTGAGTAGGTGTAGGGCCTCCTTACTTCTATAATGTGAGTCTCTGACCTGTGTGAAACTAGGTCTGAGTCTGTCTCCAACTCTACGCCCGGCTGACCTTGTGGTAGGGCCTTCTCTTGAAAGAACAAAGTCTTTAATGGCGGATCCTGCCAGACTCCTGTCTTCCTGACCCAGTTACGTATCAACACTTATGGGCTCCTGCGACTTGTAGTCCCGCAGGGTCTCCGGTATTTCCTACTGGTCGTGAAGATTCCAGTAAGCTCGGACCCGGTGTCCGCTTATAATGATGGGGATGAGCTGTTTAAGCTCCTCTGTCCCTCACTTGCTTTCCACTCGCCTTTCGTCCTACTCGGGCCCTCACACTATCACACACTGGCAGATGGTGGGCTGCTTCTTCTTCTACTTCTTCACCGCTCTCTAAGCGTCGGCACGCTTTCTCGCTGAGCTGCACTCACTTGACTCAGCTCTGACTAGGCTGGAGTGGTTTCCGTTCCACTTTTACTAGCCTCCACTCTGTTGAACTAGACTACAAGCTGCAGACTCCAGACTCCTCAGCTAACAGCTGAACTCTCTCTCTTTTGAGCTCTGCTCCGTGTGCCAGCCTGCACACACTGCGCTCTCTGCGCTCATAACACTCTCAACCTCACTCTCTGAGGTAACTGCACCAACTAAACTGCGCTTCTTTGTCTTCACCCTCCTTTATCTGTCTAAAAAGCTCCTCTGGTGGTCTCAGGGATGGGTGAAGGTGTGTGAATGTGAATGTTGGACCTCTAGTGGTGGTTACCTTCAGTGCACCCTTCTGGAGATTAGGAATCCAAGCACAGCTGGGCTCCACATCTATTTTCGAGGTACTCATGCTTAGGTTGGTCCCATCCCTCTTCCTATTGAGTGTCTTGAATGTGGACTCTAATTTCTCTTGCACTCCAGTTTAAGTATGCAGGGGTTGTGCCACCAATGGGTGCGATGAAGGCAGGGTAAACGAGTACAAGGCCCTCCTGTCCTTATGTAACCTTTCAGGTATAAGCTGTAATTTTGGATTTTCAGAAGCTGCTGAACTCTCTTGTTTATTTCCCATAGGCACAGCTACAGGAACTGTCCCGTCATCAGTTTTGTCTTATTCTGATTACATCACTCGTCCAGATGACCACACCAGCATTATTCGGTTTGACAAAGATGAAACAGAGAAAAACTGTCGCATCATCATAATAGATGACTCTCTATATGAAGACGACGAGTTCTTCAATGTCACTCTTAGCATGCCAATGGGTGGACGAGTGGGGAACGAATTCTCCACTGCTAAAGTGGTTATCCTGGCAGATACAGACGACGGTAAGAGAAAACTGTAAGCCTGATGTAAAGCGAATGAAAAATATAGAGTAATATACACTTTAAAAATAAAAGTTGTGCAATGGGATGTCTGTAGTGTTGGATCCTGACATTAGTCACTGCGGTTTTAAAAAACGCATCTGGGTGTTGGTTTTTTACATATAAGAGAAACGTAGGAGACTGCACTTTTCAGTCCTGGTAAAAGAAAATACTATTCGGTGTATAGAGTTTTTCACATTAATAATGCATGATAAAAGTATCCAACTGTACTTTGCACACAGTACTTTCTCTTTTTGCATATAAAATCCCGGCGTGTTGGGAAGCTAGCCTTTTATACACATTAGAGGAAGCACTAGGTGGAAATACAACCAATGTGGCCGAGGACGTATGTTACTGAATTACTACATCCGGAATAGCAGTTTAATTTAGCACAATATTTACACTGTGTAAATATTGTGCTGAGTTATTATATTGTCTGCTACATCTGTCTATGCATTTTCAATGATACTTTCTCATCATAATTGATGGTTTATTTACCAAGAAAGGTTACTTATTTCTGTCATTCAGTAAATATCTAAATATAGGTAACTGACTTTACCCAATTCTCCTTAAAGGGAATCTATCTCCAGGCTTTTGTTACTTACACTATCTGAGAACATTATGATGTAGGGGCAAAGACTCTGATTCCAGTAATGTATCACTTAGTGGGCTGTTTTCTGCAGTTTTCATACAATCATTGTTTTATCTGCTTCAGCTCTAGCAGTTCTCTGAATGCTGAGCTCTATATAACCCCTCTCACACCACTGATTGGTAGCTTTCTGTGTATACTGTGCATAGGCAGAAAGCTAAGTGATGGAGGGGGGGTTCCATGCAGAACTCATGAATATGGAGGACTACATGGCAATAGGTTTATTAGTCCTCTAGTGATAATCTCCTGCTTATAAAACAGGGATTTTAACAAATCTGTACCAAGCAGTACAGTAAGTGACACATCGCTGGAATCAAATTTTGTATCTCTACATTATGGTGCTCTGAGATTAGGTGGCAAAAACCTGGTGACAGATTCTTTGTAAGTATACACAATTTTTTGCAAAGTTTTTGAAGGTGCTAATGAAAATACATACAATAAAAGTAAATTAATATCATTAAAGGGAATCTGTCACCCTAAATTGGCGGGATATTTAAATGATGGCTGTCAGGTCAGATGGGCGGTGTTTTGGGTACTTGCCTTAACATGTTGTTCGCCGCTGTCTCCATTATTTCTGGGAATTGTAGTCGTTGCCCTCCATATAACTCGCCTGCACATTGCAATCTGCGGGCAAAGCATACTGCGCGTGCACAATTCAAGATTGCAATGCGCGGGCGCGTTATATGGAGGGCAACAACTACAATTCCCAGAAATAATGGAGACAGCCGCGAACAACATGTTAAGGCAAGTACCCAAAACACCGCCCATCTGACCTGACTGCCATCATTTAAATATCCCGCCAATTTAGGGTGACAGATTCCCTTTAAGGGCCCATTCAGACGTCTGTGGATCTCGGTCCGAGCACGGACCATAATAGACAGACTGTCCATGGTTCTCACGACCTGAACTCAACAGCGTTATAAATGCTTATGACATACCATGCATTGTGGTTCATGATCGGACCGAGATCCATAGACGTCTGCGTGAGCCCTTAAAAAGATACTGAGTGCAATCAATTTAACAAAAAACTTCTTTTCCACTGACGTTTTCAGGTAAGAACTCTAATATATTATTTAAAATGTCTTATGTGTATTATCTTTATTACATATTAACCATTACTTTACATAAAATATTATAACTCACATATATCTCCGCTTCTGGATCATCAAAGTGTTTTCTGCAAAATAAAACCATGTGCTCTGCAACAGACAACCCGGTGTAATAGGCCAGAATATACCCCATCCCAGACTATGCCCGGGGCTAAAGTGACCTAGGCCACCTTATACCCCTCCAGGCCAGAATATACCCAGAAGTTCTGAAGGCCACAGCTTCTGATACATTGTCAATATGATAGGATGAGCAACAACCTGTACAGTAAAATCTCCCAAATTTCAGTTGTCCTTTTTTTGGGGTATTCAAATGGATATCAAACCCTTATCTATATTTCAGTGCTCCACACTAATGTAACGGGAACAGCCAGTGAAATCTATGTGTTGCTTGGTTTAGCTTAAAATGGGGCACATCCTCCTATAAATGCTTGCTTGCTTTCTAATTTCTCGTTTTGAGTTTTAATTTTCAATTATTTATAAAGTTGAAGGGGTTGTCAGGTCAAAATCGATAAGCCTGTGTGACTGCAGACTTATGAATCACCCCAGGTCACTCATTGTGCGCTGGTTTCAGATGGGAACTCGAGGTTATGAGTTATACATACCCCGGGACAGTGGACGCAGCTTCGCTCCATACACTTGTATGGAGCAGCGGCCCGCCCTGACCATTGATGTAACTGGACAGTGGGCATGTCCTACTAGAGGGCGCGGCCTCACTACATACAAATGTATGGAGAGCGAGGCCGCGCCCACTGGACGGGAGTATGTATAGCTCATATCTTCCCTCCGGTAGTAGGTCTCAAACCGGTGAATCCCCGCAGCGCACAGTGCGGCGTGCGCTGGGGTAATTCATAAGTCTGCAGTCACACAGAGTGACTGCAGACTTATCCTTTTTGGCCAGACGACCCCTTTAAGTTCTCTAATTTCATTCCGCTTCATCCTCAATTTAAACATGATTTCAAGTGGATTAGGTCAAAGTAAAATAAAATCCCCCAAATCCCACCCATATTGCATTTAGTTCATATAGATGCCATGGGTGAATAGTTCTTTTCAAACTGCCAATTACATGGTGAAGGAAGTAGACTAGTGCCATTGTTCACCTATTTTACATTTTGGCTATCCAGGACCTAGTCTTTTTCGTATCCTTTAAGACAGCTCAAGAAGCACCTGGGCATGGGAATATGATCTCATGAATTGTTGCACTAATCATAAATTTCCTGCTCATGCTGTATCCTATGCACACAATCAATGTACAAAGACTTGAAGGGTAGGGGAAAAAAGAAAAGGTTTACTTCCCTTGTAGACACACAACAAAGGTACGCTTTCTTAGGCTGCTTTCAGGGGCTCCTTTGAGGATTAGTGTAAATGGCCCTTTTTCAGAAACAACAGGGTAAAATGAGAACATGGGTAGATGACTGATATCACTGAGTCAGATGGATTAATAGGTGGAAGAGGAGTATCAGCCTAACGACCAGATAAATAGTATTGGGATTTGGGAATCATAGTATGTGTTTAACAAAAAACCATCAAGAATGACTGATATACTGTAGTATCCATGTGTCATATTGGAGAAAAGCTATAAAAATAAGATTCCAGCAATCATTCTTCAATTGTCCCTTTCATAAAGAAAAAGAAATGGAATATCACTGGCTAATTATTGTTTAATTATTGTTTTTTTCTACACAAGTTTTGATAAATCTTGCCCAATTTTAAGAAAAAATGTTACAGGGTTGTTGCTAGTCTGACTAGCCGGGGCGCAGAGGGTACCAGCAAGCCAGGCTAAAGAAAAGTAACTCAGTACCAAATCGCTCTTTTTTTTTAAGGGTGTATTCCAAATATTGAAGTATACCATTAAGCCTTGGTTGCGAAATGTTACTAGAGAAAAAAAAAATTCCTCCTCCCACATTGCACCGCTTGCGCGGTAGCAGCTGTCGGCGATCACCAATAGCTGCTATTGCGCAGGTGGCGCCATCTAGAAAAGTTTTTTTTTTCTCTAGCAAGATGGCGCCACCAGCTCCTGGTAAATAGCAGCTATTGGGGATCGCCGATAGCTGCTACCACGCAGGCACAGCGGATGCCATTTTCAAATGGATTTTTTTTGGGGGGGGAATATCAGGAGAACCTCAAACATATTAATTATATACACATTACATATGCGATCATGCTGCAGTGCAGGTGCCACAGCTGGCGCCTGCCTGCAGAAGGGTTTTTTGTTTCAATATGTATATATAATACTCATTATGTAAACTAGAGGGCACGTCAGTGAGGGATCAGTGACCTGTCAGCAGTCTACATTATGAATACCTAAGCAGAGCACCACATTAAGATTCCTCCCCACAGGCCACCCCATGCACGGGCATATCATTAACTCAAAACTGAAAATAAAGATTAAGCAACAACCACAAGACGGATTTTATCAACTTAGGTATCATTTTAATCAGTATAACGACGCCAACCTTACACTGTAAGTTACTGTGAACAACCCTGGTGACAGGTTCTCTTTAAAGGAGCGCTCCTGAAATATAATTGATAATAACTACGGTAATTAAAATGTCATCATATATAAATTCCTAAAAAATTTTAATTAGGAAATCACAATCATTTGGTCTAGGAAGATAATGAGTCTAGTATTAAAATGGCCACTGCATTGTTATATTGACAGGAACGTGTCCTAGAATGTCAGTAGGACAAGACCCTGTGCCTCGTTTTAATATTCTAGGATAGGTTTCTCTCAGTATGACAATACATCCATGGTAAATCTGTAGTAATTACCTCCCTAGGTAAAATGTATGTGAATTGCTAACTAACAATATTTAGGAATTTATTTATAATGATATTTACTTTAGTTCCTTTAAAAGTAAAAATGTATTTACATCTATTTCCCATCCTCTGCACCAGGACCAGCATGTAAAAAGAACTTGATAAAACCATAAAAGTCTGTTTCTGAGGATAAAACCTTAAAGATCCATCTGTGAGGATAAAACCTTAAAGGTTCATCTCTGAGGATAAAAACATAAAGGTCCATCTATAAGGATAAAACCATAAAGGTCCATCTCTAAGGATAAAATCATAAAGATCAATCTCTGAGAATAAAACAATAAAGGTCCATCTCTAAGGATAAAACCATAAAGGTCCATCTCTAAGGATAAAACCATAAAGGTCCATCTCTAAGGATAAAACCATAAAGGTCCATCTCTAAGGATAAAATCATAAAGATCAATCTCTGAGAATAAAACAATAAGGCCGGCGTCACACTGCTGAGTTTGATGCGAATTAGTCGCACGACTTTCTCGCATCAACACCCGGCACGGCCTCCCGCTCTCGGACCCGAGTGTGCGGCTGCATGTATTTCTGTGCCGCTGCGCACTCGGGTCCGAGAGCGGGCGGCCGTGCCGGGTGTTGATGCGATAAAGTCGTGCGACTAACTTGCATCAAACTCGCCAGTGTGACGCCGGCCTCAAGGTCCATCTCTGAGGATAAAACCATAAAGGTCAATCTCTCAGGATAAAACCATAAAGGTCCATCTCTCAGGATAAAACCATAAAGGTCCATCTCTCAGGATAAAACCATAAAGGTCCATCTCTGAGGATAAAACCATAAAGGTCCATCTCTAAAGATAAAACCATAAAGGTCCATCTTTAAGGATAAAACCATAAAGGTCAATCTCTCAGGATAAAACCATAAAGGTCCATCTCTCAGGATAAAACCATAAAGGTCCATCTCTAAAGATAAAACTATAAAGGTCCATCTCTAAGGATAAAACCATAAAGGTCCATCTCTAAGGATAAAACCATAAAGGTCAATCTCTAAGGATAAAACTGTTATAACCCTCTTGTCAGATTTTGTTTCAGTTTGCTGTCACATGACCTTTTTTCCCTATTTAGTCTGGCTCCACCCTTCTGGCTTTGCTGGACTTCATTGTATTATCTACTCTTAAGCTAGCCGGGTGCTTAGGTGCCTTACTCTGTCAGTTTTGCTTGATCTTAGGATCTCTTAGTATTTGTTTTCTGTTTTATTTTCCCTGCTACACTTTCTGTTAGGAGGTGTCCACCTTTTCACCCAGTCCCTAGATCTTGTAGGGATTCCTCCCTCGCAACTATAGGTCTTCGTTTAGACTAGCTGAGGACTTTAGCGGGTCTGGTCGCAGGACCAGGTTCCCCGTTACATCGTAGGGATCCAGCTCAGTCCTATTGTAGGGACAGAATTCCCACCTTTCCTTAGTGCTTGTAGCAGATCATAACAAAAACCATAAAGGTCCATCTGTAAGGATAATACCATAAAGGTCCATCTCTAAGGATTAAACAATAAAGGTCCATCTCTGAGGATAAAACCATAAAGGTCCATATATGAGGATAAAATCATAAATGTCCATCTCTGAAAATAGTGAGCTATGTCAGCCCTCATAGGTGGTAACTTACGGTAACTAGAAAGTACAAAGTGAAAATTGTCCAAGAAACATCAGCCTAATTATCTGAACAAACTAAAACTTGTACCATGGAGCAAAATCCTCTTATCCTATGAAGGTATTTAGATAAGTACAAGATATAGTGCTGAGAGAAAGACCAGCACTAAGAAAGCATTATGCTATTAGTTAAGTGTGTTGCAGCATGAATATAGGGGAAAAAAAGTAGAATTCAGTTTCCTTTCCTCTTTGCATGAGCTGAATGAATAGTTTAACTGTTCGATTGTTGGAGTGTGCTGGAACATTTGACAAACTATCCTGGTGAATCCTTCAGGAGTAAATAGATTAGTGGTGGCAGATTGACACTTCTTTTCTATGCATACATAGGATTTTAGGAACCCTGTTCTAGAGATCAGTACCAATGCCAGTTATCAGACCCTCAATAATCATACATGTTGTTTCTGAGATAACCAATTTAATCTTCACATTTTACTTTAAAAGGGAACTGTACTTTAACAAACTTTGCATAAAGCAACAGTACTTTCAAATTTTATAAGTAACTTTGTAATATTTGTTATCAGAGAAATCTACTTCTTTCTCCACATATGGGACACTTCTTCACTTCCCCCTGCATCCTGAATTTCTCATAGACTCTGAAACAACAGCTCAACTATGTCTTGCTCACAACAAGATAATCTGCCAATGCAATGAAGTATCATGTTACACAGCCCAGGAGAGTAGTAAGGAGCAGAGAAGAAAACAGACAGAGGAAGAAACAGAAAGATCATTCTGAGCTTTCTAACAAGTCCTTTGCCTCACTCCAGAGCTTGATTCCACCATGCTGGTGTATTTGTCTGTGTGATAACTAAAGAAATACAAACACATGAGCCATGCACCCAGTGAACAAGTCTGTAGGACAGTGTTCACACCACCAAAAGACTGAAACATAGAAAAGCACAGTAAAACAAACGTATAAAAATACTCTGTTGTAAAGAAATAACAGTAAACAGCAAATGCTAGTAAAAAGATGATAAAAAAACAGGGTATTTGGTTGAAACGTATACTAAGCCGCTCTACCAAACGTCAATGTAACCCGTATCAGAGCAGTCCCTAACTGATGTATTTAAAAACCTGGTCATGTGTATAGTACCTATATGAGCAGGATTCAGAAAGGCAATGTCCAATGTGGACACACTGCAGAGAACGGTGTTATGTTTTGGTAGCTGAGGAGGGCAGGAGCAAAAAACCGCAAAGGCAGCCAAATACCAGAGAGGTTGGGATCTAATAGGTTGCAGACCCCTAAACTAACCGCACAACTAGAAGCAGCCGTGGGACGTTCCTACGGTGCCATAGACGCCTCGTCACAGCCAGAGAGATTAGCTACCCCTGAAGATGGAAAGAGGAAAGCTAACTGCCCCAGAGTAGAGCCCCAAAGGAAAAGGAAGCCCCAAACATATAATGGCGGTTAGACAAGATGAAAACACGAACGCAGACAGAAAATAGAATGAGCAAACGCTGGGGCCCAAAACTGTCTAGATAGGACAGTACAGGAGAGAATACTATCTGCAACCCAATAAAACCCTAGAAAAAACTCCAACACTTCTGATTCCAAAAATGCTGAGACCACACTGTCTCGACCACCTATATCAGATCTCTGGTGTGAACATGCAGCTCCCCAGCAGGAAAAAATCACAGGAACTGAGCAAATGAACAAATACAAAAAGATAACAGAGTCCAGCACAAGCCCCCAAAGGGGACCCGGCTGAACTCAACAAGCAAGGCAGCAAAAACAAGGAAAATCAAACCACAGAAAAAAGACAGAAAGTAACTTATCTGAATGAAAGCAGGAGACAGCAGAAAGCAAGCTGAATTCCAACCAAGACCAGGAAGTAACAATTGATCACCGGCGAGGATCATGGGAGGCCAGCTCACTTATATCAGGCCAGTCCGACCCCCCTGATAACCATTCATCAATTGCAGGTGGTGAACTTTTGCTGTTCAACATAGGTTCAATACTCTCAGCAACCACCAGAGGGAGCCTCAGCTCCGAAGTCGTCTCCAACACGTTCACAACAGAATGGCCTTTATGTGCATGGCTCAAAAGGGAGCTCTTAGGAACCTTGAGTACAGAAGAAATTCTTTTGTAACCTTGACCAGATGTGTGCCTTGCCACAATGCTGTCTCTGAGCTCCTTGGCCAGTTCCTTTGACCTCATGATTCTCATTTGGTCTGACATGCACTGTGAGCTGTGAGGTCTTATATAGACAGGTGTGTGCCTTTACAAGTCAAGTCCTATCAGTTTAATTAAACACAGCTGGACTCCAATGAAGGAGTAGAACCATCTCAAGGAGGATCACAAGGAAATGGACAGCATGTGACGTAAATATGAGTGTCTGAGCAAAGAGTCTGAATACTTATGACCATGTGATATTTCAGTTCTTTTTTAATAAATTTGCAAAAATTTCTACATTTCTGTTTTTTTCAGTCAAGATGGGGTGCAGAGTGTACATTAATTAGAAAAAAAAATAACTTTTTTGAATTTACCAAATGGCTGCAATAAAACAAAGAGTGAAAAATTTAAAGGGGTCTGAATACTTTCTGTATCCACTGTATATGCATGTAGGGGATGATATAAAAGTAACAATACATTCTGTACAATGTAAGCCCTCATGAGCAGGCCGTCTCTCCTCTGTACCAGTCTGTCTTTGTTAGATTGTTCACCATAATTTATATTTGTATCTTGTTTGTAACCCCTTCTCACGAACAGCACCATGGAATCAACAGTGCTCTTAAAATAAATAATAATCATTCTATATGTTGTTTTTAGAGCCGGCTTTCTACTTTGCTGACACTGATTATCTTGTTGGTGAAAGTGCTGGGTATGTGGAAATTCGGGTGTGGAGAACAGGAACAGATCTCTCCAAAGCTGCAACGATTACTGTTCGCTCCAGGAAAACAGAGCCACTGTCTGCAGATGGTAAGAATGAAAATATAGGTCCACATTTATTAAAAAAAAATCACAATTTGAGTCAAATCTTTAGTGTGCTAACTTCTACAGCGCCACTGTATTTTAAAATGTTGTACTTTAATGAAAAATTTACAACATCACTTTTTAAGCATGATACCGTAGTACACTCCCAATGTTAGGTAAGAGACTGACCAATGTATCAAATGCTGCAAGTGAATGCAAAATTTTGGCAAATTGTGGCCTATTTAACCCCGTAGTAACAGTTCCAAATTTTTCAAATGTGACGTGTCACTTTATATATATTACATTTTATTTTAATGGTAAATTTACGTCTATATGTTATGTGTTTATTTCTAAAAAATATCAGCAAGCGGTGACATCAATGAGGTAACTGGAGTTCATGGGCTATGCACTCCAGTTACCTTACTGACATCAGCACTCGGCAGTGAAGTGACTCCTGGATGCTGGGCTGAGTGGTTGTATTTTATGTGACCGCTCAGAAAAAGCATCCAGATGTAGGACTTTATTCTGGGTGTGTGTTTTTTTATGCAATATGATAATGGGGTTAGTAATGGGAGAGTCTAATAGATGCACCATTTCTGGGGCAGGAAAGGGCTGATGTTCTTAGTCTTGGAGGGGGCCAATATCCATGGCCCCTTCCTAGACTATTAATATCAGCACACAGCTGTCTGCCCAGTCTTTGCTCATTATTATTAATAAGGGGACCTCACGTCATTTTTTGGGTCACCCCTTGTTAATAACCAGTAAAGTCTAAGTATACATCATTGAGATGATATTAATAGTCTGGGAAGCTCCATGTTTATTATCCCCTTCCCAGACTATTAACATCATTCCCCATCTCTACACTTTCCCTCAACTGGTTAAGAAAAATATGGGGGTCCCCACGTCATTTTTTTCTTTTATTTATTTGTTTAATTATTAGATAATACATGTACAGTGTGCTACACATGTACTGCACTGATTAAATATCTCAATGACATCTATCTATTTATATATATACATATATAAATATATATCTCTGTCTATCTATTTCTGTATATAAAACTGTTTAATTACATGGAGGATTACTATATGCAAAAGCTGATGTTAAAAAACGCATTGCATACGGATTGCATGCGCATGTCATACGGATGCTAGGTGAGGGAAAAAACGCACACTCGCATAACACTTGCATGTCATACAGGTGAGACTAGTTGAAAAAAAAATACATGACACTCTACAACTTTTCTCTTTGAGCATCTCACCTACTTTCTATATGCATATGTGAGCGCACCCTAATGCTGGAGTTACACTAGCGTATGGCATCCGATGCGAGAGTACCTGCTCTTCTGCGTCTTGCTCTGTGTCTTGCTACTGTGCTCCGATCCTCTCACACAGAGAGAATCGGAGCACAGCTGCGGAGGAGGCAGAGAAAGTAATTGTCGGCGTTGGCGTATATCGCACCGCACTCGGATGATATCTGAGTGACGTGCGTTGTGTCACTCGCACCCATAGACTTATATGGGTGCGAGTGAGTTGAGACTTGGCTGAGTCTTGATGCCAATTGCAGCATGCAGCGATTGTTCTTGCTTGCCGATTCAGCATGAGAAAATAATCGCAGATGTGATCTGCCCATAGATTAACACTGGTCCGAGTGTTATGCGATGTTTTCTCGCATAGCACTCGTCCGTATTCTATGGTAGTGTGACTCCGGCCTAATCCAAATAGTCATACCACACAAAACAGTTAATAAATAACATTTCCCATATGTCTGCTTTACATCAGCACCATCTGTAAAATGTGTTTTTATTTTGTTAGGATGTTAGAAGGTTTTAAAATATCGCAGCATTTTTTTATTTTTTAAGTAAATTTACAAAACCTATTTTTTAGGGACTTATTCAGTTTTGAAGTGAATTTGGTGGACCTATAGATTGGAAACACCCCCTCCAAAAGTGATACCATTTTAAAAACAGCACCACTCAACATATTTAAAACTGATGTCAAGTATTTTATTAACACCTCAGATGCTTTTCAGAAATTATTGCAAAATGTCATGACAGGAATGAAAAAGTTTAGTTTTACCACCTAAATGTTGCTAACTTCTTAACAGGTTACTACAGTCTCCAGACTCTATGGTCGTTATTTGGCCATGGATTGCTATGGCAAGCATCAGGACCTCAAAATCATGATCTCAGGGTGCAGATGAGTTAAAGAGGGAGCCCCTACACTCTGTTAACCATCTAGATCAGTGTTTCTCAACTCCAGTCCTCAGGACCCACCAACAGGTCATGTTTTCAGGATTTCCTTGTCATTGCAAAGGTGATGGAATTAATGCTTGAGCAGGTGATAAAATTATCACCTGTGCAATACTAAGGAAATCCTGAAAACATGACCTGTTGGTGGGTCCTGAGGACTGGAGTTGAGAAACACTGATCTAGATGCTGTAGTCATTATTGACAACAGTATCTAAGGGGTTGAACTACCATGGTCAATGCTAACACCGTATTTGACTGATGCAGCAAGGTGCAGCCATAGTGGTCAGCTTACAGCTGATGCATTTTCACCCATCGGGAGATGCTATTATCTTATATCTCTGGTCAGAAAAAAGACGTACAGGTTCACTTTCAATGTTAGAAAATAGCAGGAGACCAACGTGTCAAATATAAAACGGCAATGTAAAATTTTGTGAAAATTAGCTTTTAATGTATGGTTAAAATGGTTGCAACATAACGTATATACTGGAGTATAAGCCAACCCGAGTATAAGCTGAGGCACCTAGTTTTGCCACGGAAAGCTGGGTAAGCTTATTGACTCGAGTATAAGCCGTAAGTATGCATTGTCCCCTCATCCCTGTCCTGGTATGTGTGTCTCCCCCAGTTGTCTGCATGGCTCCTCTGGTCCCCTCATTGTATCCATGGCTGGCTGGGCTCACACACACCCCCCATCATTGTATTGGCTGACTCACCATAATTGTCCCCCATCATTGTATTGTGCACCATCATTGTCTCCATCATTGTATTTGGCTGGCTGGCTCACCCCCCGCCATCCTACTCACCCTCCTTGCATGGTCCCTTGTCCGATGGTAGCGGCCATCTTCTTCATGTGCAGAGTGGTCACGTGGTACCGCTCATTAAGGTAATGAATATGCGCTCAACACTTATGGGAGTGGAGACGCGTGCATATTCATTACCTTAATGACCGCTCTGCACAGGAAGAAGATGCCAGCGCCGAAACCTTCGGAGATGCAGGGACCAGGGACCGCACGAGGAGGGTGAGTATGATGTCTTCAAGAAGCTGGCGGCTGTAGCTGCAGCAGTCACTGTGCCATAGCCGCCGGCTCCTGCCACTGCTCCGCAGCTCCCCCTCTGTCTTTCTGGACCGTGACTCGTGTATAAGCCGAGGGGGGCGTTTTTTAGCACAAAAAAAGTTGCTGAAAATCTCGGCTTATACATGAGTATATACGGTAAATTTATTTTTTCACAAATTTTAACAAGACAACTATGGCCCATGCAACTTTTTCTGTGACTTTTCTGTAGGTGTGCAATCATAAATGTCAAAGTTTACACTCAAAGATTAACCATGCTCCTTTTTCTCATCATTTTTACATTTTGGAGCAGATACTAAATATTGTGAAATAAATGGCATAAAGCATTGATAAGTCTGGTTTGGACAATTATGACAATGAAATGTTGAAATTTGCACAAAAATAATGGGACAAACAGAATGATAAACCTTACTAATTTATCCAAAAATTGAAAAAAAGCATAGGTTTTTCTGTTCGTGGGAACATTCTTGAATATAAAGAAATTGCATATCCAGCTACTTGCTCATCTAAAATTTATTATCATTATTATTATTATAGGTTTCCAGTGTTCTGTAGGGTGATGATCTGCAAAGTAACTTCTGAAAATGTGTTTTCTTTCCATATTTCCAGAATCAGTTCTACATATAATATTTAAGATGCTTTGAATATAACAAGATAGTGTGACCAGTTGTATTAGCTTTTTTAATAAGTCATGATTCTTTTACCATACAGCTGGAACAGATTATGTCGGCATTAGTAGAAATCTTGACTTTGCCCCTGGTGTGAACATGCAAAGTTTTCGAGTGACCATCCTTGATGACTTGGGCCAACCTGTTTAGAAGGTCTTGAAAAGTTTGAACTAGTTCTTCGTATGCCTGTAAATGCTGCACTTGGAGAGCCAAGCAAAACCACCGTCACAATTAATGACACCATCTCAGACTGTAAGTTGATTAATATCAAATAGCCTATTCTGTATAATGTTGAAAAAAGTGAGGAATCCATATGATACATAATTAAACACTACTCCAACATTTTCTTTTTTTATTTCACCGCTGGAGTTGTATCGATAAGTTCTCTGCCCCTAGTAAAATACTTCCCAGCTGCCAACTTCTGCTCTTCCCAGTGCTGCTTTGTCCCCGTTACGCCGTCTTATGACTGACCAGAAGTCAGAAGCAACAGTCACAAGCTCTTAATGTAAGTTTATGAGGGCCTCATTCTGGCTCTCATAGACTTACATTGAAAAGTGACCTCTGTCTCACTAAGCATTCACTGGAGTGAGGTCACGAACTGCAAAGGACGACCGGAGCGGCACTGAGAAGAGAAGAAGACAGCAGATGATAAATATATTACTAGAGACAGGGAATTTATCTTACTGACAAAACTCCAGCAATGAAATTGATAAAAACCGCTGGAGTGGTGCTTTAGTGGTACAAAATTGCTATAATTACTGTATTGTATATCATATCTGAATTTCCAAAATTGATATATTACTTTTAAATGCCCTTTCCTGTATGTCCTCTTTAGCACTTTCACTACCATTATATAAAATTCCTAACAATGAATTACTTGCAGTGCCTAAGGTGCAGTTCAAGGAGCCAGTATATTTTGTGAACGAGAAGGATAAGCAAATATCAGCTATGATATACCGAAGTGGTGACGTCAGCCAAAAATCTTCAGTTCGATGCTACACCCGACAGGGCTCTGCACAGGTTACACTGGACTATGAGGAAAGGCCAAATACTGAGGACTCTTTGGTAGTATTTCTACCAGGTATTTTGCACAGCGTTTCTATCAGAGTATTTTTTTTATATATAAGATGTGAATTCACTTGTGCATTTAGCACTTTGCACTATATGGCTAGAACTACACAGGGACATGAGTCACATGACAGCCATTCTGAGATAATTCGCGCAACTAAAAACATCTGTGCAAGCTGTCCGCGACTTGCTGTCATGCAACTATTTTAGAGCTCTGATATTACTTTGACAAAATGACCAAATCGCAGATAAGTCGTATACAAGTCACAATGGCATGTGACTTACACAGAAATCTATGACCAGTGAGTTGAGTGTGATTTCTGACCAGCAAAAGAAAATCCAACATACTTGCAAGCATTTATGTTTCTGTGTGACAAGAGATCGCAGATCGCAATGTGACAACATAGGAAATCATCAGATGTAATGCGACACAGCAGTTTCATAGTCCCATGACATATATAGCCGTGTAGTTCTAGCCTTAGTATGTTAAAGCCATTTTATTATTTAAAGGGAAACTATCATCAGAAAATGACCGATTGTTTAAATGAGGTTTTGTGTTAAATGTGTTTTTGTTTTTTTAATTTTAGAAGTGTTTTTTTTATCACAATCTGCATTAAAAAATAGAAAAAAGAACTCTTGCAATTTTCACACTGTCCACTCAAGCTTCCTATCGTTTCAGGAAACAACACATGCGCATAGCCACAATGGTGGGATTCAGACTTTGTAATTTTTAATAAATTGTCTAATTAGCCTTTGCATAGGGTCACTGTGAAGGGAGGGAGGAGCAGGGTTTTCTGTGATATCACCTATTGAGATTTCTGAATCCTGCCCTTTCAGCTGTGTAAATAGGTGTTACCTGTAATTGAAATCTTGCTTATGATAATATGAAGACTTGCTATAAACGTATCCTGAAAGGACAGGAAGTAAGATTCCAAAAAAATTCTGAGCGACAAGTGGGAAAATTGCAAGACACAAAAAACAAAACATGATAATATGATAAATAAAACAATTGCCTTTTTTAATATACAGTACAGACCAAAAGTTTGGACACACCTTCTCATTCAACGATTTTTCTGTATTTTTATTACTATGAAAATTGTAGAATCACACTGAAGGCATCAAATCTATGAATTAACACATGTGGAATTATACATTACACTTTACATAAAAGTGTGAAACAACTGAAAATATGTCTTATATTCTAGGTTCTTCAAAGTAGCCACCTTTTGCTTTGATTACTGCTTTGCACGCAGAAGAGGTGAACGGATGGACTCTACATGCCTGGTTCCCACCGTGAAGCATGGAGGAGGAGGTGTGATGGTGTGGGGGTGCTTTGCTGGTGACACTGTTGGGGATTTATTCAAAATTGAAGGCATACTGAACCAGCATGGCTACCACAGCAACGTGCAGCAGAATGCTATTCCATCCGGTTTGCGTTTAGTTGGACCATCATTTATTTTTCAACAGGACAATGACCCCAAACACACCTCCAGGCTGTGTAAGGGCTATTTGACCAAGAAGGAGAGTGTTGGGGTGCTACACCAGATGACCTGGACCCCACAGTCACCAGACCTGAACCCAATCGAGATGGTTTGGGGTGAGCTGGACCGCTCACCGCTTCAATTTTGAATAAATCCCCAACAGTGTCACCAGCAAAGCACCCCCACACCATCACACCACCTCCTCCATGCTTCACGGTGGGAACCAGGCAGGTAGAGTCCATCCGTTCACCTTTTCTGCGTGCAAAGCAGTAATCAAAGCAAAAGATGGCTACTTTGAAGAACCTAGAATATAAGACATATTTTCAGTTGTTTCACACTTTTTTGTAAAGTTTAATGTATAATTCCACATGTGTTAATTCATAGATTTGATGCCTTCAGTGTGAATGTACAATTTTCACAGTCATGAAAATACAGAAAAATCTTTGAATGAGAAGGTGTGTCCAAACTTTTGATCTGTACTGTACATATAACATAAAAAGCTGATTTAAACAATAAGTCATTTTCTAATGATAGCTTTCCCTTACGTAACATGGAATCTTATTGGCATACTTCCTCAGGTGAGATTGAGAAGCCATGTATTGTAACACTAATGGATGATACAATCTATGAAGAGGAAGAAGAATTCAGACTAGTTCTTGGGACGCCAAAAAGTGACTCAAAATTTGGAGCTGCAGTTGGAGAGCAAAAAGAAACACTGATGAAGATAAAGGATGTAGAAGACAGTGAGTTATTCTTTTCCTATGCACTGATGAATAATGTCTTATTTTGGTTGTCAGAGCATACAATGATCAATTATATATGTACATATAGAAATCAGGTCATTCCCTTACTTATTCATGTCAGAGGAAAGAAGCATCAGTCATGTTAAATTTCAATGCTCAATACTTTGTTCTTCCTGGAAATAGGCTTTGGCCACAAATACGTTGGAAACACATTTATGCCTGGCTGACAAGTGTATGCATGTATATGGGGGTAGGATGGCACAGCTGTAGGAAAAATGAGCTTTTGGCCAACAGTTTTCTGATGTGTATGAGCACCTTAACGGTATGATGCCAGGATATACGCATAATTTTTTAATCAGATGATGCTTTAGAAATACTCTTCTCCATCATTTATCAGGAGTCATTTTTTGCATATATGAAATAGTGGTAGCTTCCAAGTAAAAACTGCCTGAATAATGGTCAGGTCTCCTCTTTGAGCCGCTTCACAGCTTTTGAAACCTTAAATGGTTGAAAGAAGGTACAAAAGACAGAACATATGGACAGCAAATCATTTTGTTCATTATTTTTAATGTTTATTAAAGAGGTATTCTCAATTAAATTGCTTTAATTAGTTGGGCAGCATGACAATAAGCAAGTTTGCAAATGTCTTGCTTTTTTACCTGTTGTTATTCTGTTGCAATCACAGCTTTTTCTTTTATAGAGTACAGCTGCTTACATGAAGCTCAGCCTTCAGTCACTGGCCAGATTTGGCCAAATTCAGTGAAAAGTGAAAAAAAAAAGTTTCAAAAAAATATGAAAAAAATAACAAAATATAAAAGTTCAAATCAACCCCTTTTCCCCATTAAAATAAAAAAATGCACATATTTGGTATAAATATAACAGTCTGATCTATCAAAACATAAAATAATTTAATCTGATAGGTAAAAGGTGTAATGAGAAAAAAAATCAAAGAGCCAGAATTGTGACCGCTGCAACAACACAAAAAATGTAATAAGAGGTGATTAAAACATCTACCCCAAAGTAATATCAATAGAAACATCTGCTTAGGAAACAAAAAACAAGTCCTCACAAAGCTCCATATACTGAAAATTTAAACTGTTATAGCTCTTGGAAAACGGTGACATGATCAAAAAGTTTTTTACAAATTTCTGAAACTTTTTCCACCACTTTTATATAACAAAAACTTTGCATGCTTGGAATCTCCATAATCACACTGACCTGGAGAATCGTATTTCCATGTCATTTTTACCGTAAAATGAATGTTGTAAGTAAAAAACTAAAGAACAATTACGGAATTATGCTTTTTCGCTATTTTGATTTACTTAGAATTTTTTTTCACTAGAGTACATGATAAAATTAATGGTGTCATTCATAGGTACAACTCATCCCACAAAAACAAGCCCTCATACTGCTATGTTGACCAATTATCTCAGTGTTAATATATAGTCATAGCAGTTTAGACTCCAGAACAATCCATTCATAGCAAATGTGTTATAGCAGAACTTGTGCTGAGCTTTATAGTTCTAAAGTTCTACTATTCACCAGAGCTGTCAATCAAGGAGGAGAGCCCCCCGGCAAGAAACCAGGACATAAGGAAATTAGGGAGGCTGTATTGTTCTGAGATATTAAAGAGACAACTTCAGAATACCCTTTAAGCTCTTTTCCAGATAGAATCCTCCTGAAAATATGCTGTGTGCACATATGGTGCCCTAAG
Source organism: Oophaga sylvatica (assembly GCA_033576555.1). NCBI lineage: Eukaryota > Metazoa > Chordata > Amphibia > Anura > Dendrobatidae > Oophaga > Oophaga sylvatica. Next base: position 185,476,924 of record JARQOD010000001.1, on the reverse strand, counting down.
GATGCTTTCACAGACACTTTTGTTGCATTTTTATTGCTCCTATATTTTAGCAGAGCAGCTGTATATTACAAGATAGTGAAAGGGATATTTAGGCCATGTTCACACTTTCAGAATTTCCTAAGTAAATTCCGCACTGCAAATCCACAGGAATTCACAGTATAACACCAATAAATAAGGTTTTCAAAACCCTATAAAACTTGCATGAAAAATAGTATACTGGGGATTTTCAAATTTGCAGCATGCTCATTCTTGTGCAATTTTCACTGTGTCGCTCATCCTGCCTAATGCTTTGTAATGGAGCCGGGTGAAAATTGCAACAAAATCTCCAAGTAAATTACATTGTAGATGCTGGTGTTTCTCCCAGTAGGCTGAAAAAGTATTAATTGCTAGAATCAAAAATTAGAAGTACCATAAACTCATTTTTTACCATAAGTTGTAATATAAACATTTCTAATAACTTCTTTAGGATCAAAAAGTGTTAGTCCAGTAGAAAGGATAAAGGATGTATGTAGTCTATGAAGTAGCCTATAGTGTTCTTTTTACTGAATCTACTTTATTTATATTAAGAAAATATACATAAAAAAAACCTTTACACCCTTTCATGGAATTGGACACAAATGTCTAACATACGGTACAATGTTTTTTTTCCAAGTATGAGCCTTTTAATTGCTTCTTGTTTATTACATTGCTTGTTGTACAATAATTCCTTCTCTGTAATCTCTGTCATTTTATAGAACCGATTATTAGATTTTCAGAAGTGAAATATAGTGTTAAAGAGCCTCAGGAAGTAGGAGAAATTGCCCTTGTGAAGATCCCAATCTTGCGTGTTGGTGACAGTTCTAAAGTGTCTATTGTAAGAGTTCACACAAAGGATGGGTCCGCCACTTCTGGTGAAGACTACAACCCATTATCGGAAGGTATGGTATAAATTTATATATATTCAATGCTATTACCGCTCAATCATTAAACGTAATATGAGACTTTATTGTTACTATGCCTTGTGTCAAGGAGATAAAATACTGGGAAGAAAATAGTGCAAAATAGTGAAAAATATCTGGACCTGACCTCATCTCCCTACTGACCAAAATCCCACAGTGTCTGTCTGCTATCTCAACCATCTTTTCTGCTTGCTATCTCAAACTGAACATGGACAAAACAGAATTCATCATCTTTCCCCCACCTCATTCTACCCCTCCACCAGACCTATCCATCAATGTCAATGGCTGCTCGTTTTCCTCAGTCCCACATGCTCAGTGCCTTGGGGTGATCATCGACTCTGCCCTTCAAACCACATATCCAAGCCCTCGCCACCTCCTGCCGCCTCAAACTCAAAAGTATTTCCCGGATCCACGCATTCCTCAACCATGAAACCACAAAAAACACTAGTGCACGCCCTTATCATCTCCCACCTCGACTACTGCAACCTCCTACTGTCTGGCCTCCCCTCTAGCACTCTGGCACCACTCCAGTCCATCCTACACTCTGCTGCCCGACTAATCCACCTGTCTCCCCGCTATTCCCCAGCCTCCCCCCTATGCCAGGCCCTTCACTGGCTTCCCATTGCCCAGAGGCTCCAGTTCAAAACCCTAACCATGACATACAAAGCCATTCACAACCTTTCTCCTCCATACATCTGTGACATGGTCTCCCGCTACCTACCTACACGCAAACTTCGATCCTCTCAAGATCTCCTTCTCAACTCCCCCCTCATCTCTTCTTCCCACAACCGCATACAAGACATCTCCCGGGCTTCCCACATACTCTGGAACTCCCTGCCGCAAAACATCAGACTTTCACCAACAACGGAGACCTTCAAGAAAAACCTGAAGACCCACCTGTTCCGACAAGCCTACAACCTGCAATGATCCTCACTCTACTGAACCATCGCACGACCAGCTCTACCCTTTCCTAGTGTATTCTCACCCATCCCTGCAGACTGTGAGCCCTCGCGGGCAGGGTCCTCTCTCATTCTGTCCCTTGTCTAGCACGTTTATTGTACCTGTCTATATTTTTCCCTTTTCATATGCAAAGCGCCATGGAATAAATGGCGCTATATAAATGTATAATAATAATAATAATAATAAAATAGGGACTTATCCAAAAAAACATTAAGGTATTTATATCATATTATGCTAGCCTGATCCGTAGGAGTATGCGTTTTTAGGTTGCTATGTTCATTCACTTCGGATCCACGGATTATAAGATAACCAACGAATATCCGTGTCAAAGGAGTTGATGTGTTTGTTTCCTGAAGAAGAAGTGTTTGTCACTTTCAAACGTGTTAAACAAAAAAAGGCAAATTTATTAAGAACACCCTTGGATTGACTTCTTCAATAAATCAGAAGCACGGGAGTTATCCATAAAACTCCTTTGTCACAGATTGTGTCCAGGAAACTGACCAGATTAGCTACAAGTATCTCCAGGCTGAATAATGATCCTAATATTCGTAACTTTATTCAAGTAGAAAGATCAATCTTGAAAGAATGATGTGGCTTAGAGATCAGCGACAAAAGCAGCTCGTCTATGTTTAGTTACAGAGGAAGCGGTCTTCTAGATGCGCCTAAGAAGAGCTATTTTATACGATGCTCCAAATCACATCTTCATTGTTTTCAGTATCTCAAGTGGGACAACACTGCAATACCGCTCATCGGCGGGGGTTCCAAGAGACCCCCACTGTTTTGGTCTAAGATCCTCATGTATACATTTTCTTTCCACAGACATTGAGTTTAAGGAAGGGGACACTGAACATTTTGTTGACTTAGAAATATTATATGATGGGCAAAGAGAAATGCGTGAAGCTTTCACGGTTCATTTAAAACCGGATGATAACATGGTGGCTGAAACCCAGGTAGGAATCTTGCAGTGTTGTATTTTGGAAAAGAGAGGAATTTAGCTTAAAAAAGTCCTAGCGGAAGGAAATCAGTATATATATATTGCAAATTTGTAATATGATTCTATGTATCGGGCAAAGTTATTACCAGTCATGTTACGTATCTTTTCAGATGAACAAAGCTATTGTGTACATTGAAGAAATGGATAGTGTTGCTGATGTGACTTTCCCAGCTGTTCCTCAAGTTGTTTCTCTTTTGATGTACGATGATACCACTAAAGCAAAAGAAAATCCAAGTCTTCCAACTGGTTACCCTGTAGTGTGTGTAACGGTAAGTTTATTGAAACTAGTAAAATATTACTTTAGTTTGCATAAAAAAGGATTTTCAATCCTATAAAAATTACAAAAAATAAGTAGTTCAGATTCTCAGTAGTTATTTCTCATTTTCACCTTACACAGCATGCACAGCACATTTGTTTTCATGCCTCAAGGGCTTACTAAAAGTGGTGTAAACAATGTTATGAATTGTTCCTACTGTGATTCTTCCTCCCAGTCACAGAAAATGCCTCTATGTACAGTTGCTTACAGTGGCATGTAAAAGTTTGGGCATCACTGGTCAAAATAGCTGTTATTGTAAACAGTTAAGCAAGTTGAAGCTGAAATTATCTCTAAAAAGGCTAGGTAAAATGACACATTTCCTTTGTAACTTAGGTGAAAAAAAAAAAAAAATATATATATATATATATATACAGCTCTGGCAAAAATTAAGAGACCACTGCATAGTTTTATAAAAATCAGCTTCTACATGTCTGACAGCCATTCCTTTCCAGTGCCGGTTGAATTCCAATCAGAGTACACCTCATTCTACTTAATGTGCTTCTGATTAGGTGATCACCTCAACCAAATCTTATTTAATGAAGGAAAGTATAAAAAACACTGCTGTGGTGTTCACAATCCACTTGCAATAGGACAAGCTGGATGACAAAACAAGTGCTAGTAATATCCCAAAAGTAATAGGAACTGAAAAAATAACTTTTAACAATGCCAAAGGAGTTGAAAAGAAAAGTCTTGAATGAGGAAAAGAAAGGCTCAATTCTAGCTTTACTAGCAGAGGGATACAGTGAGCGTCATGTTGCCTCCATCCTTAAAATTTCTTAGACGGCAGTCCATTACAACAAGGTTAAGCAGCAGACATTGGGGACAACAAAACTACAGACCGGCAGAGGGCGAAAATGACTCTCCACTGACAGGGATGACCGTCATCTTATTCGAAAGTCACTCAGCAACAACAGGATGACATCAAGTGACATACAAAAGGAATGGCAAATGGCAGCTGGGGTGAAGCGCACGGCAACAGTTCATAACAGGCTCCTAGAGGCAGGGCTCAAGTCACGTAAATCAAGAAAAAAGCCTTTCATCAATGAGAAGCAAAGGAGAGCCAGGGTGAAGTTTGCCAAACACCATAAGGATTGGACCATAAAGGACTGGAGTAAGGTAATCTTCTCTGATGAGTTTAATTTTCAGCTTTGCCCAATACCTGGTCGTCTAATGGTTAGACGGAGACCTGGAGAGGCGTACAAGCCACAATGTCTTGGACCTACTGTGAAATTTGGTGGAGGATCGGTGATGATCTGGGGATGCTTCAGCAAGGCTGGTATTGGGCAGGTTAATCATTGCGAAGGATGTATGAATCAAGCCGCATACAAGGTTATACTGGAAAAACAGTTGATTCCTTCTGCTCAGGCAATGTTCCCCAACTCTGAGGACTGTTTGTTCCAGCAAGACAATGTGCCATGCCACACAGCTAGGTCAATCAATGTGTGGATCAAATTCCTGTCATGGCCAGCACAATCTCCAGACCAGAACCCCATTGAAAACCTCTGCAATGTAATCAAGAGGAAGATGGATAGTCACAAGCCATCAAAGAACTGCTTAACCCCTTCACCCCAAGGGTGGTTTGCACGTTAATGACCGGGCCAATTTTTACAATTCTGACCACTGTCTCTTTATGAGGTTATAACTCTGGAACGCTTCAACGGATCTTCGCGATTCTGAGAATGTTTTCTCGTGACATATTGTACTTCACGTTAGTGGTAAAATTTCTTCAATATAACTTGCGTTTATTTTTGAAAAAAACGCAAATATGGCGAAAATTTTGAAAATTTTGCAATTTTTAAACTTTGAATTTTTATTCCCTTAAAACAGAGAAATATGTCACATAAAATAGTTAAGAAATAACATTTTACACATGTCTGCTTTACATCAGCACAATTTTGGAACAAAAATTTTTTTTTGTTAGGAAATTATAAGGGTTAAAAGTTGACCAGCGATTTCTCATTTTTACAACAAAGCCATTTTTTTAGGGACCACCTCACATTTGAAGTCACTTTGAGGGGTCTATATGGCAGAAAATACCCAAAAGAGACACCATTCTAAAAACTGCACCCCTCAAGGTACTCAAAACCACATTCAAGAAGTTTATTAACCCTTCAGGTGCTTCACAGGAGCTGAAGCAATGTGGAAGGAAAAAATGAATATTTAACTTTTAGTCACAAAAATTATCTTTTACAAACTTTTTTTTATTTTCACAAGGGTAAAAGGAGAAAATGGACAGATAAAGTTGTGCAATTTCTCCTGAGTACGCCAATACCCCATATGTGGGGGAAAACCACTGTTTGGGCACACAGCAGAGCTCGTAAGGGAAGGAACGCCCTTTGACTTTTTCAAACTAAAATTGGCTGGAATTGAGATTGGACGCCATGTCGCGTTTGGAGAGCCTCTGATTCGCCTAAACAGTGGAAACCCCCCACAAGTGACACCATTTTGGAAACTAGACCCCTATGGAACTTATCTAGATCTGTTGTAAGCACTTTGAACTCCCAAGTGTTTCACAAAAGTTTATAATGCCTGGGTGTGAAAAAAAAAAAAAACAATTTTCCACAAAAATTATTTTTTAGTCCCAAATTTTAGATTTTTCCCAAGAAAATTGGACCCAAAAGTTGTTGTCCAATTTGTCCTGAGTACGCTGATACCCTATATCTGGGGGGGACTGTTTGGGCGCACGGCAGGGCTTGGAAAGGAAGTAATAACATTTTGGAATGCAGACGTTGATGGGGGTTATGATCCGTTTGCAGTGCCCCAGATGAGCCTAAACAGTGGAAACCCCCCACAAGTGACCCCATTTTGGAAACTAGACCCCTAAAGAACTTATCTAGATCTGTGGTGAGCACTTTGAACCCCCAAGTGCTTCACACAAGTTTATAATACCCGGGCATGAAAATAAAAAATCCTATATTTTTCCCACAAAAATTATCTTTTAGTCACCAATTTTTTATTTTCCCAAGGGTAACAGGAGAAATTGGACCACAAAAGTTGTTGTCCAATTTGTCCTGAGTACGCTGATCCCCATATGTGGGGGGGAACTACTCGTTGGGCGCATGGCAGAGCTTGGAATGGAAGGAGCACCATTTGACTTTTTCCAATCAAAATTGGCTGGAATTGAGATTGGATGCCATGTTGCATTTGGAGAGCCCCTGATGTGCCTAAACAGTGGAAACCCCATACAAGTGACCCCATTTTGGAAACTAGACCCCCTAAGGAACTTATCTAGATCTGTGGTGAGCAATTTGAACCCCCAAGTACTTCACACAAGTTTATAACGTAGAGCCGTAAAATTAAAAAATCATATTTTTTCCACAAAAATGATCTTTTCACCCCAATTTTTATTTTCCCAAGGGTAACAAGACTCCAAAGTTATTGTGCAATTTGTCCTGAGTACGCTGATACCCCATATGTGGGGATAAACCACTGTTTGGGTGCATGGCAGAGCTTGGAAGGGAAGGAGCGCCGTTTGACTTTTTCAACGCAGAATTGGCTGGACGCCATGTCGTGTTTGGAGAGCTCCTGATCTGCCTAAACAGCGGAAACCCCCCACAAATGACACGATTTTGGAAACTAGACCCCTCAAGGAACTTATCTAGATGTGTGGTGAGAACTTTGAACCCCCAGGTGTTTCACTAAAGTTTATAACGCCATGAAAATAAATAAATCATATTTTTTCCACAAACATGATCTTTTAGTCTCCAACTTTTTATTTTCCCAAGGGTAACAGGAGAAATTGGACCCCAAAAGTTGTTGTACAATTTGTCCTGAGTACACTGTTACCCAATATGTGGGAGAAAACTACTGTATGGGCACATGTCGGGGCTCGGAAGGGAAGTAGTGACGTTTTGGATTGCAGACTTTGATGGAATGGTCTGCGGGCATCATGTCGCATTTGGAGAGCCCCTGATGTGCCTAAACAGTGGAAACCCCCCACAAGTGACCCCATTTTGGAAAATAGACCCCACAAGGAACTTATCTAGATGTGTGGTGAGCGCTATGAAGCCCCAAGTGCTTCACAGAAGTTGATAACGTACAGCCGTAAAAACAAAAAAATCATTTTTTTTTACAAAAATGATATTTTTGCCCCCAATTTTTTATTTTTCCAAGGGTAACAGAAGAAATTGGACCACAAGAGTTATTGTGTAATTTGTCCTGAGTACGCTGATACCCCATTTGTGGGGGTAAACTACTGTTTGGGCGCATGGCAGAGCTCAGAAGTGAAGGAGCACCATTTGACTTTTTCAACGCAGGATTGGCTGGAATTGAGTTCAGACGCCATGTCACATTTAGAAAGCCCCTGATGTGCCTAAACAGCGGAAACCCCCCAATTCTAACTCCAACCCTAACCCCAACACACCCCTAACCCTAGTCCCAACCCTAACCATAACCCTAACCACAAACCTAACCCTAACACACCCCTAACCATAATCCCATCCCTAACCCTAATCCTAACTTTAGCCTTAAGCCTAACCCTAACTTTAGCCGCAACCCTAACCCTAACTTTAGCTGAAACCCTAATCCTAAGGGGAAAATGGAAATAAATACATTTTTTTTATTTATTATTTTTCCCTAACTAAGGGGGTGATAAAGGGCGGTTTGATTTACTATTTATAGCGGGTTTATATGATTGGCAGCTGTCACGCTAAAAGACTCTTTATTGCAAAAAATTGTTTTTTGCATCACCACATTTTGAGAGCTATAATTTTTGCATATTTTGGCCCACAGAGTCATGTGAGGTCTTATTTTTGCGGTATGAGATGACATTTTTATTGGTACCATTTTTGAGCATGTGACATTTTTTGATCGCTTTTTATTTCGATTTTTGGGAGGTTAGAATGAACAAAAATCAGCAATTCATGAATTTCTTTTGGGGGGCGTTTATACCGTTCCGCGTGTGGTAAAATTGACAAAGGCAGTTTTATTCTTCGGGTCAGTATGATTACGGCGATACCTCATTTATATCATTTTTTTATGTTTTGGCGCTTTTATACAATAAAAACAATTTTATATAAAAAATAATTATTTTTGCATCGCTTTATTCTGCGAGCTATAACTTTATTTTTTTGCTGATGATGCTGTATGGTGACTCGTTTTTTGCAGGACAAGATGACATTTTCAGCAGTACCATGATTATTTATATCTGTCTTTTTGATCGCGTGTTATTCCACTTTTTGTTCTGCAGTATGATGATAAAGCATTGATTTTTTGCTTTGTTTTTTTTTTTTAAAGGGGTTCACTAAAGGGGTTAACTAGTGGGACAGTTTTATAGGGGGGTTGTTACGGACGCGGCGATACCAAATATGTGTACTTTTATTGTTTTGTTTTTTTTATTTACAGGAAGAAATTAATTTATTGGGGAATATTTTTTTTTTCCTTTATTTTGGAATTTTTTTTTACACTTGTGATTTTCATTTTTTTAACTTTTATACTTTGTCCCAGGGTGGGACATCACTGTATTTTATCAGATCGCTGGTCGCACTCTGTGAGATCAGCGATCTCACAGGCACTGCTGCAGGTTTCCTCAGCGTCTTCTCTCAGCAGGCACTGAGGAAGCCGCCTCCCTGCAGGACCCGGTGGCCATCTTGGATCTGGGGTCTTGCAGGGAGGAAGCCTTCAGAACAGCGTGGTTACATAGCGCTGTTCTGAGGGCCTCAGGGGAGCACGCAGGGAGCCCCATCCCTGCGCGATGCTTCCCTGTGCCCCCGGTACACGGTGATCATGTTTGATCGCGGTGTGCCAGGGGTTAATGTGCCGGGTGTCAACTGTGATAATCAGCTGACACTCGGCCGCGCTCTCCCCGGGAGCGCATCAGATCGCTTCGACGTACTATCCCGTCCATGGTCAGATAGTCCCGGTTTCATGGACGGGATAGTACGTCGGATTGCAGAGAGGGGTTACATTTTTGTACCAGGAGTGGCGTAAGGACACCCAAAAGCAGTGTGAAAGACTGCTGGAAAGCATGCCAACATGCATGGAAGTTGTGATTAAAAATCATGGTTATTCCACAAAATATTGATTTCTGAACTCTTCCTGAGTTAAAACATTAGTATTGTTGTTTCTAAATGATTATGAACTTGTTTTCTTGACATTATTTGAGGTCTGCAAGCACTGCATTTTTTTTGTTATTTTGACCATTTCTCATTTTCTGAAAATAAATACAAAATTTATTGCTTGGAAATTCGAAGACATGTCAGTAGTTTATAGAATAAAAGAGTAATTTACATTTTACTCAAAAATATACCTATAAAGAGAAAAAAATTAGACAAACTGAAAACTTTGCAGTGGTCTCTTAATTTTTGCCAGAACTGTATATATATATATATATATATATATAATATATATATATATGTAAAAATTACAAAAAGGAAATAGGCCAATGCAAAAGTTTGGGCATCCTGCATGGTTAGAACCTAGTAGCACCCCCATTTTGTAAGTGTCACAGCTTGTAAACACTTTTGTAGCCAGCCATGAGTTTTTCAATTCTTGTTTGAGGGATTTTCATCCATTCTTCCTTGGAAAATTCTAACAGTTCTGTGAGATTCCTGGGTCATGTTGCAAGCTATTTTGAGAACTAGCTGCAGGTTTTCAATGATGTTCAGATCAAGAGACTGTGAGGGCCATTTTAAAACCTTCAGCTTGCAACTTTTGAGGTAGTCTTTTGTGGATTTTGACGTGTGCTTAGAATCATTATCCATTTTTAAATGCCATCCTATTTTCAACTTCAGCTTTTTACAGATGGTGTTATGTTTGCATCAAGAATTTGTTGAAATTTCATTGAATCCATTCTTCCCTCTATACGTGAAATGTTCCCCGTTCCATTGGTTGCAACACAACCCCAAAACATAATTGATCTGCCCCGTGCTTAATGGTTGGCAAGCAGGAGAGTTTTTTTATGATCACTCTTCCATAAAGGCCATATTTCTGCAGGTGTCTTTGAACAGTAGAACAATGTACCACAACCCCAAAGTTTGCTAAATCTTACTGGAGGTCTTTTGCAGTCAAGCAGGGGTTCTGATTTGCCTCTCTAGCAATTCTATGAGCAGCTCTCACTGAAATTTTGCTTGGTCTTCCAGACCTCCACTGTTCCTGTTAACTGTCATTTCCTAATTACATTTTGAACTGAGGAAAGGACAACTTGAAAATGCTTTGCTAGGCAGCTGCTTAGAAGAGCCCATGGCTGCTGTTTTTTGGCACAAGGTTAGAGGAGGCTGGGTTTTTATAGAGCTGAGAAACTTTCAACACCTGGATTTTCCTAACAATTATAGTGATCAAGCCATAACCCTCACAGGCTAATTAAGATCTGAAATCTTGGTCAAAGTTATCTGAGCACACATATCTCCAAGAGTGCTTAAACTTTAGCATCAGCCCATTTTCCATTTTTGTAATTTAAAAATGTAAACAATGACAATAATTTTTTTGCCTAAAATACAAAGGAAATATGTCACCTTTAACTTTAGCCCTTTTAGAGATCATTTTATCTTCAACTTGCTTAACTGTTCACAATAACAGTAATTGTAACCATAGGTGCCCAAAGTTTTACATGTAACTGTACATGCATTTCTTGTGGTCATGTGACTGCATGGCTTACAATTCATTTCAACTACAGACTACTATACAGGTGCTTCTCACAAAATTAGAATATCATCAAAAA
>JARQOD010000001.1:185422921-185465959 GCA_033576555.1 Oophaga sylvatica | reverse complement strand
CAAAGGTGAATTGACCATGTACCAGCCCCCAAGTTTGAACTATGTAGAGCAGGCTGGACCTTCCCCCTCCACTAAACTCAAACGTTGCCCGCCCGAAACAGGAAACACACTGACTAAAATCACCCCAAAAAACATAAACCCTGCCCATCCCTCAATGTAAATTTCACTACCCAAAGGGGTTTCATTTTATTTTGATGAATGGTTTTTTTAAAAAAAACCCGTCTCGCCACACCCTTCCGGGTATGCGGGGCCCCCCCGGGTAACATCCCCGGGAAAAAAGTCACACCCGGGCGAAAAATACAAAAAGACTTTTTTTATGCTGAAAACAAAACAAAAATTAACGCCACCCGGGGGTGAATACTTAAAGTTGCAACAAACTTAGAGAAAAAAAAAAAAAGTTTAAAAGCTTTCAAAAAACGTAAATTTGGAAGGACCCCCCCAAACCTTCACGTGGGCCGGGGTGGGCGGGGCTTCCAATCAACCCACCAGGCCAACCCAGGGTTTTTGTTTAAAGGGAGGGCTGGGTTTTAGAAAAACCCAAAAATTTAAAACCCGGCGCAAACATTAAAAGAAGTTCGGGTTTGGCACGTCCTCAACCTCAAAGTCCATTGTAAAACCAAAGACTGGTTTAAAATCACTTATAACAAAAATCAAAATTTTTTGGGGTACCCACCGGGCATTTACGGTTAGAAAAAAATTTACAGCAAACCTTCAACTAGCAAAAATTTTGTAAAACTTTCCCTAAATTTTCTACAATATTACTTATGGTAACCCTTAGGACCCCCCCGATTTTCTTTACTTATTTTTCATTTACTTCTAATACATTTCCACCCCCGGGGGGTGGGAAAAATGCAAGGGGGGCCCGACCAGGAAAACAAATCATAGCTGCGATTAGGGGTTTGGGGGGGCCCCCGTTTGTGCGAAACCCTAGGGGCGCAAGGGGGAATTTTTCACGTGACACCGATGCGTTTCAATCACAGTTAACGATATGGAAACCGTGTCAGGGTTTCGATTGAACTGGGTCGCATTTTGTTTAGAAATTGTTTTAATTTGCGTGAACTTGCAGGGGGGCGGGGGCCGGCCGGATACTGCTGGCGGAGACGGGGCGCTGGGGTGTGGTGCGTTCCCTGCGTGGGGGAGGGGGCACGGCGTTTGGTGACTTTAAAGGGTACCATCCCTTCATCCCCAATCCCTTGGTAGGTGAGGGTCTCCTTTTACTAAGCCCCTCCCGGGGAGGGCCCTTTGCGGTAGGTGAGTTCTACGTAGCTGCGACAAAGACCCCTGGGAGGGCCCGGGGTTCCCGGTGAAGCCCCAGCCCTTCCGGAGCTGGAACTCAGTCACACACCCCTGCCGCCGCGGTTCCCTCAGGGTACCTTTCTCTCTCCGGACACTCTCCTTGTCTGCGATCAGCTCTGCATGTTGTCGCTGACGGTTCCGCTGAGCTTCCCGCTCTTCCTCCTGCTGGCGTTTCTGCTTCTCCTCACGACTCTGCCATTCATGTTCCCACTGGGCGGTATAGGCGACGTCATCCAGGCGCGCCATCTCGTCCCAGTCGACGTCTGGTAACGACGGACAGGACCCCTCCGGTGTCCCTGCCGGGGACCGATCATCTGCTGTGGCCTCCTGGCCGGGCGGGCGTTCCGGAACAGGCAATACCTCCTCAACCTCCTTCGCCTCCACCGCTTCACCGGTGGGATCAGGATCGGTACTTTCGGGGGCAGCCTCCGGTTGCTCCTTCGCCTTGGGCAGCAGAATCTTCGGTATTTCGAATCGTGGGGGGTCGTTGAGGGGAGAGGACGCCGTGTTCCACAGTCGCCACTGCATCAAGTTACATCGGCGTCTCTCGATCTCCTCCAATCCAGGTTGGTGCTGGACCATCTTCTTCAGGCGTGCATTTTCTTCTTGAATCTCTAGCAACGCCTGCTGCGGGTGCAGGACCACGGATAACTCCGATGCTGGTGGCAGCTTGGCTGGGGCACGGGGCCTGCCTTCCTCCGCTTCCTGCTCGGCTGCACACGTCCTGCCTCCATGATGTTCCAGAAGATTCTCTCTTCTTCCTGCGGAGACATCCGGTCTCTTCCGTGGAGGTGGGGTTTGCGTCTCCTCCTCCTCGCAGGGAAGGTGAAGAGGAGGCGGACCTCCTTTGCTGTAGGGCAGGATCGCATGTTGTAATAGCACTTTGAGAGGGCAGGCATTTTCTTCGCGCCACAGGGGGGTAGACGCCCACGAAGGTACGCCCACCTTCTTCTCCAGCGCCTGAGGGCGCGAATATGGCGACAAAAATGGCGATTTTGGGGCCAAAAGTGCTAACAGTCCTTTTTCACAAAAACAATTCCATAGGCACACAGGGCTCGCAATTTTGCGAGTTTCGTATCCTGTTCGTGACGCCAAATTTGTGTCGACCCGCCACCACAATTGTGGGTTACCAGGGCAATGGGGTACTCAGAGCCGAGCCCGTAGAAGTCTATGGGGATTGTCACAGGTAGCTGTGGCTCGGTCTGTGGCCCTGGCGGTCTGGCGTATGTTGGGGGAATATTTACAGGGGATAGATTTATATACAGTTCGTGACGCCACCTGTAGTATTCTGGTAATTTATACCAGCGCTGCTATAGATCTCTGAGGGGATGGTGAGGCAGCTAGATGTCGGGTCCCCTACAGGTGGGACTCTTCCCTCAGGTCGGTAGTTAGGTAGGGATTGTGCAGGCATGCAATAATAACTCAGTCTCACACCGTCAGTGTCTTTCCATACCTTTACTTGCAAGATGGTAAGGCAGGTCCCAGGGAGGCTGATCCAAGGAGAGTGTATCTTGAGACAGCAGCTGGACAAGTTAGGGGCCTCCTTTACTTTCAACACAACGAGTACAACCAGCCTGAAGCGTAGTTCCCTCAGTAACTCCAGCTAATCCATAGCTGTACTGCCCAGCCAGTTTTGTGGTAGGAGCCTTCCAATTGATGAAACTAGGTTCTTGCTTTTGTCTGCGCTTGACTCAAAGTCCCTATTCCACCTGACTCCAGTTACGTACTGACTATAAGGGGCTTGTTTGCCGCGACCTAAGGTCCGGTAAATTCCTGGTTTTCTTACCACTATGCTTGTAGCTAATAGTGATCCTTCGGTACCCAGTGACCGGTAGCAATGTGCAGGACTTCTTCAATCCGAACGCACTTTTCCAATAAACTTTCCACTGTGCCTTTCGCCTTGTCCTCGCTGGTAGCATAAGCACTCACACTAGCATAAAGTCGGGTAGTCACTTCCTTCATTCACTTTCTTCAAAGTTAGTTACAGATGCTCAGTTATCACTAGGCAGGAGCACGTCTCTGAACCTTTCACTGTCCTTTAGACAGGTGACTGAAGTCTTTCTGCACTAAGCTTCTTCTTTCTTTCAGTGTATTCAGTTGAGGTACAGCTCTGACTAGGCTAAGGTGAATTAGACCACCTGTACCAGCCTCCACGTTCTGAACTGATGATAGAGCAGGCTGGACTGCTTCCTCCCTCCAGCTAAACTCCAGACGTCTGCTCCGTCCGAAGACAGGAAACACACTGACTAAAATCACTCCACAAACATACAACCTGACCACTCCCTCAATAGTAAACTACACTACCCTAAGGGTGTGTCTAGTGTATGTTGAGTGAATGGTTATTTAGCATTAAACTGCTGTCTCGCCACACACTCTCCAGGGTACTGCGTGTGCCTAACACCAGGGCTACACAATAGTATAGGGTAAAATTTAAATCTCTGTATATATTTCCGGAGTCACACACAAACGCTCTCTCCATATGGATTTGACCGTAATTAAAAGGCAGAAAAAAGGTACTGTATCAGAAGATACAAGGTGTATATAGAAAAGGGTAAACTTTAAATCTCCGTATATATTTCCAGAGTCACACACAAATGCTCTGTCAGTATGAATTTGACCGTAATAAAAAAGGCAGAAAAAAGGTACTGTATCAAAAGCGTACAGCCGTATACAGTGTAGGGGTAATTGTAAATCTCCGTATATATTTCCGGAGTCACACACGGACGCTCACAGGCTCAGTATGGATTAGACCAGAATATAAAAAGCAGAAAAAGGGTACTGTATCAGAAGCGTACAGCTGTATACAGTGTAGGGGCAATTGTAAATCTCTGTATATTTTTCCGGATTCACACACAGACGCTGTCTCAGTATGGATTTGACCGTAATAAAAAAGGCAGAAAAAAGGTACTGTATCAGAAGCGTACAGCTGTATACAGTGTAGGGGTAATTGTAAATCTCTGTATATATTTCCGGAGTCACACACAGATAGTCAGCATGTATTTGTCTGTGATACCAGCCAGTACACGGTAGTGTGTGAGGAGCGTACAGCTCTATACGGTGTGGGAAAAAATGAAATGCTCGGTAACTGTGCAGAAAAAAAGAATAAAAGTATTAGTGCTGTGTAAAAAGCAGTCTGCACAGCAGTGTACACACAGCAATACAGTTAGCAGGCAGCCTATTAACCAGCGCTTCTGCACACAAGAAAATCCTCCCCTGTCACTGGCAGGCAGCCTAATAACCAGCGCTGCTGCACACAAGAAAATCCTCCCCTGTCACTGCACACTAACTGTACAGCACAATTGCTATCAGCACAAGCACATAAGAACTCCTTTTTCCAGCCCTAACTCTCTCCCTACTGATAAACAGCGTCAGCAACCTCTCCCTACTGTTAAGATTGGCAGAAGTAAAATGGCGGTCGGCGGTCAGGGCTTTTATAGACACTATGACGCCCCCCAAAGCAAGCCAATCACTGCAATGCCCTTCTCTAAGATGGTGGTGGCCGCTGCCCATGTCTTCTCGTTGCCCACAGTGTACGTCCTTGCTCATTGGCTGAATAAAGGCGCCTGCAAGCTTTATGGGAAAACCGACTTTGGCGCTCGGGTCGACGACTGCATAGCCGACTTCACGCTATGGTCGGGTTTCGCACGGCGAAACCCGACTTGGGCGAAAGTCGGCGACTTATGAATCTGACCAACCTGTTTCGCTCAACTCTAGTGCTCGCTCATCATTGCTGCAGAGTCATTAACTCTCCTATTTTACAATTGCTTTTTTATGCATTTGGATATTCATTCATAAAATTGACAAGGAAATGATTGAAACAAAATCCTAAATTTCTTGATGGTAGTGACATGCTCCATCTTTTGCTTTGCCCACCATTGCCCTTTACTTGTCATTCCAAGTTATTGCTTATTTACCTTTCATAGTCACTTTCCTCTATATAATGTATGTTCTTTTCTCATCTATTGTTTTTGAGCTTTGATTTGCGTTACTTTATTACTTTCTTTGTCCTCCTTAGATTTTGAATGTCAATTATATCTTCAGTCCAGCCAGGCTGCGGCATTATACACAATAAACAGCAGATAGATGTCAAAGGGTTACAACTTACTAATCACCATTTATCAAGAGGTTTAGGTACTGGGACCCACTGGGGGGACACTTTGATGTACATGAAAGTTAAGGGCTGTCAATACCATGGTAACAGTTGTTAGACTTCAAGAATAAATCTTTATGTCTTAGGCCTCTTTCACACATCCGTTTTGCGCCTGACGGCGCGATATGGCCTTTTTTTGTAAAACCGGATCCGGCGAAATGTAATGCCGGATGCGATTTTTTTCCCCATTGACTAACATTAGCGCCGGATCGCGCCGCATGGTCTTGCGGCGCATCCGTTTTTTGCCGGATCCTTTGTCTGGTCGCATTCCGGCGTCTGGAAAAAACGGCAACTGTAACGTTTTTTGTCTCCGGCGAAAAAGCACTTCTGGCTTTTGTCACAATGAAAGTCTATGAGCGCCGGAATGCGCCGGATCCGTTTTTTTTAATTGTTAGCCCAGCCCACAGCAAACATATATAAAGCTTGCAGTGAGACACTCTGCCATTAGCATGCAGACAGCCAGAAGAACAAGACCAAGACCAAGAGCCAGCCAACCACCACCACCAACGACAACAAGAACTGAAGACATGGAGGAGAGGAGATCTGACAGCAGACGGTAAATATTACATCCCCCATTCCCAAAAAATTTAATCAATTTTTTCTTTTGCAGCCAGGGCCATGGAATATACATATATTCCATGGCCCTTTTTGTGTCTTTATTCCATAGAAGAGCCCGCCAAAGACAGGCAGCAGGAAGGGGAGAGGAGGAAGAGAAGCAGCAGCATCAACAGGCAGAGGAGAGGAGATCAGTCAGCAGACGGTAAATATCACATCCCCCATTCCCAAAAAATTTGATCAATTTTTTCTTTTGCAGCCAGGGCCATGGAATATACATATATTCCATGGCCCTTTTTGTGTCTTTATTCCACAGAAGAGACCGCCAAACAGCAACAGCAGCAGCACTCGCGGCTTTAGCAGAAGAAGCAGCAGCATCAGCTCCACCCGAACCGGAGTCCATGGTGCTGCAGCCTCATGAAGAGACATCTTCTTCTGGGAGCACTCCCTCTCATCGTCAGCATTTGGCAGTAAAATTTTTTTTTTTTCCACAATCCATCTGTGGGATATATGTATTGATTGTCTTTTTTTAATAACAGGAATGGCAAGATGAAGAGGAGCTCCCAGAAGAAGGACGGGGTGGAGAGATACCCGGAGTGGGCTCACAATTCGTAAGTATCCTGCATCAATCACAGAAACACAACATCACACTACACAGAACACATACAAAAACCATTTAGTACATACAGTCATGGCCAAAAGTTTTGAGAATTACACAAATATTATATTTTCACATGATCTGCTGCCCTCTGGTTTTTATGTGTGTGTTTGACAGATGTTTTTATCACAGACAGAAATATAATTGCAAACATATGAGTAACAAAAGCTTATATTGACAGTTAGAATGAGTTAATGCAGCAAGTCAATATTTGCAGTGTTGACCCTTCTTCTTCAGGACCTCTGCAATTCTCCCTGGCATGCTCTCAATCAACTTCTGGACCAAATCCTGACTGATAGCAGTCCATTCTTGCACAATCAATGCTTTCATTTTGTCAGAATTTTTAGGTTTTTGTTTGTCCACCCGTCTCTTGATGATTGACCACAAGTTCTCAATGGGATTAAGATCTGGGGAGTTTCCAGGCCATGGACCCAAAATCTCTATGTTTTGTTCCCTGAGCCATTTAGTTATCACCTTTGCTTTATGGCAAGGTGCTCCATCATGCTGGAAAAGGCATTGTTGATCACCAAACTGCTCTTGGAGGGTTGGAGAAGTTGCTCTTGGAGGACATTCTGGTACCATTCTTTATTCATGGCTGTGTTTTTAGGCAAGACTGTGAGAGAGCCGATTCCCTTGGCTGAGAAGCAACCCCACACATGAATGGTTTCAGGATGCTTAACAGTTGGCATGAGACAAGACTGGTGGTAGCGCTCACCTTGTCTTCTCCGAATGAGCGTTTTCCTGATGTCCCAAACAATCGAAAAGGGGATTCATCAGAGAAAATAACTTTACCCCAGTCCTCAGCAGTCCACTGCCTGTACCTTTTGCAGAATAACAGTCTGTCCATGATGTTTTTTCTGGAGAGAAGTGGCTTCTTTGCTGCCCTCCTTGACGCCAGGCCTTGCTCCAAGAGTCTCCGCCTCACAGTGTGTGCAGATGCACTCATACCTGCCTGCTGCCATTCCTGAGCAAGCTCTGCACTGCTGGTAGCCCGATCCCGCAGCTGAAACACTTTTAAGAGACGGTCCTGGCGCTTGCTGGTCTTTCTTGGACGCCCTGGAGCCTTTTTGGCAACAATGGAACCTCTATCCTTGAAGTACTTGATGATGCGATAGATTGTTGACTGAGGTGCAATCTTTCTAGCTGCGATACTCTTCCCTGTTAGGCCATTTTTGTGCATTGCAATGATGACTGCACATGTTTCTTTAGAGATAACCATGGTTAACAGAAGAGAAACAATGATGCCAAGCACCAGCCTCCTTTTAAAGTGTCCAGTGGTGTCATTCTTACTTAATCATGACAGATTGATCTCCAGCCATGTCCTCATCAACACCCACACCTGTGTTAATGGAGCAATCACTGAAAAGAGGTTAGCTGGTCCTTTTAAGGCAAGGCTGCAATGATGTTGAAATGTGTTTTGGGGATAAAGTTCATTTTCTAGCCAAATATTGACTTTGCAAGTAATTGCTGTTAAGCTAATCACTCTTTATAACATTCTGGAGTATATGCAAATTGCCATTAGAAAAAGTGAAGCAGTAGACTTTGTAAAAATTTATATTTGTGTCATTCTCAAAACTTTTGTCCATGACTGTATTGTCTGCAAGGCCTGTCCTGCTACCAAGTCATATGACCCCAAAAAGCCTTTGAACCCAGGTACTGGATGGGCACAGAAAAATCCACTTCACATTATTCATTTTGTACTCCCGTCCCATTCTGTTTTCTTATGTACTGACTGCAAGGCCTGTCCTGCTACCAAGTCATATGAACCCCAATAACCCCAATCCCCCTTGGAAGAAACATGGAGGAAGGCCTCATAAAAAAATGTCCCATTAAAAAGGAGCAGGTCTCCTAGACTTGGAATGCCCATACACTAAATGTATGGGCTGGCAAACATTTTCCCCTGTGGGGTACACCTCATCCTTTTCCATAACATGTATTTTACGCCCAGCATAACCACCCACCCTTGTTAGGAATTCAACACTGGCTGCAGCACGGAATACGTTAACCCTGGTGATCTAGTGGCAGTGGATGATTAGACGTGGAGGAAGGCCCGAATAAAACCTATGCCCAATTTAAAGGAGCTGGTCTCCTAGACTTGGAATGCCCATACACTAAGTGTATGGGCTGAAAAACATTTCCCCTTGGGGGGGGTACATATTATTTTTAAATTTGGCGATAGGCATCATAACACCCTTGCCAAAAAATGGAGTTGCTGGAGCATGACGGAATACGTTCACCCTGGTGGCGAGCACGTTCGCTCATCACTAATTCTAAACTAAAGTTAATTTTCTAGCCAAATATTGACTTTGCAAGTAATTGCTGTTAAGCTGATCACTCTTTATAACATTCTGGAATATATGCAAATTGCCATTAGAAAATGTGAAGCAGTAGACTTTGTAAAAATTATTATTTGTGTCATTCTCAAAACTTTTGTCCATGACTGTATGCGGTAACTCTTGGGTAGAGCGTATGCGGTACTCACTATCACGCTGGGTACGATACCTGGCTTACCTCTGCACTGCTACGCTGTGCTGGCACGGCTCTGTACAGCTCTGCTGGCCTGACTCCACATGGCTAATTCCCCCAGCACCACAGCTGTCCTGGACAGCAGCAACACGACCTGTCACAGGCCCAGCACTCTCAGGTGGGGGAAGCAGAGTGCGCTGCTCACCGCCCTGCGTGCTGTAATCACTAGGCGCCGACCCTCTCTGCAGTGCACGCTTTCCCTCCTCTTCCTTCTCTGTCTGCGCGCTCTTTTTAGGCTCTCCCCGCCCCCTTCTGTCAGCAGGAAGCTCCGTCTCTCTCCTTTCCCCCTGCAGCAGGGGAAGGTCCACCTCTCTCAGGCTTTCTCCGGGAACAGGGGATGCAGCCTCTTCAGTTCCGTACCTGGCATACAGGTACACGCGGTCCGGTCTATCTCCTTAAATGCGCATCCAGGGTACTGTCTTCATATGTTCATGTATCAACACAGCTTCTATCCTTGACTTATTTCCTCATCATAATCTTTCCTCCATTTGCATTCTCTGCTATTCTGATGTAAGGTGGAAGACCGGTCTGTGGGCACTTGCTTGCCGTGACCGGATCTGTTGAGGCTGCTTACCCTGTTGCCTGGGGGAAGAAATGAGAAGCCGGACCCACCTTATGACCTGGGTAGGCAGGGTTACAAAAAAAAAAAGCGCGCAGCAGCAGGAGTTTGGCTCCAAACCACAGCAGTGCGTAGTCAGGTGAGCGGCGCGCTCTGTCTCCCCAAGTACTGGCTCCGCAACAGGCCACACTGGTTGGGCCCCGCCATCTGCAGAGGGATCACTGTGCTGAGAGGGGCCATGCATTCTGTAGTAGCAGAGAGAGGAGTGCACCGGCATTGCGCAGACCAGCGTCCGTTGACTGCCACCGCCAACAGTGGGTACTTGAGTGAGAGAGGTGCAGTGTGCTCGGTGACCACCTGAGATCAAGGCGCCATATGTTCCATTTCTGTGAGTACTGCGCACGTGCCAGATAAGAGAGACTGAGTATGGGACAGACGCTTGCGCCCTGACTTGTCAGTTTATACTTGCCAGTCTACGTTGAACCCAGTCAGCGCTGTGGCCTTAATAGTCTCAGCCGCATCAACTTATGAACTAGGGGCTCAGAGGAAGGTTCTGGAGACCGACCGCTCCGCCAGAAGACGGATCCTCATTGCCTACAATACCTTCTTGGACAAGCACCGCGCCAGCCGTTTTTGGCGCTATTGACTTCACAGCTTGAGGAATTACTGCCATGTTAACTGATTCACAAGAACTGCCAGTACCTGATTCATTGTCCCTTAACTCTGCATAGCCTTTGCAAATTTAACTGTTCGTTCCTGTTTACCTCTATGCGTGGAGTATCTCAGTGTTAATTAAAATTGTCAACCTTTGCTCTGCCTCCTGTCCATCACTGCATCCCGCAACCTGTTACACTGAGACGGTACATGTTTCTCCCCTGTTCACATTGTCCAGCTCTGCTGCTATCTCTAACATTAAGAAAAGGGAGGGAGAGCAGAGAGCTGCCTGAATCAAGAGCAGGAGCTCTGATGCAGTAGTATAATTTTTGCAGATCATTCAGAAAGATAAAAGACTTAAATACTTTTGTACAGTTGATAATAGGTAACAATATAATCAGATAAATATGGAATTTTACTAACTCCAACACGCATCTGACTATACTATAAATCCTGTGGACACCACTGGGGGTTCTGTTTTGGAAGACTTTTCCTTCATCAGTAATTTTTCCATAACAGACCATAACAGATCTTGCATTACTTCTTACAACAAGTCTTCCCAAATACTCAACTTCTTTGAGAGCCATCCCCTGTAAAAAAACATTATATAGTGCAATTTTGCTGTTCTTCTGCAAGAGGTTCTACTGTAGACAGAAAGCAAATTTTGGTTTAGAAAATAAAAGGTTTTCCTAAAATTGTTTTACAACCCAGTAAGGTTGTACCAGACAGTCATAAATGTTACACTAAAGCAAAAAAAACTCTTAACCTTATCACACATCAGAGATAAAAAAATTGTGGTTTACTAAATCTAGGCAGACAGTGTAAACTTAGACTAGACACCCTAACATATGGCAAATTTAGTACAGTGGTTCATGCTGTTTGATAAATTTAAAGCAACTTTATACTCTTTTGTCTAACATGAAACCACCTATTATTGACTTATGTTCCCCAGAAATTTGGCTGTAAACTTTTGTTGCAATATCAGTGCACGGAGCAGCTTTTCTGACCTTATACCTTTTACATAATGGCAATAAATATATTAACAATTTATATTTCCCAGAAATGGTCAGTGTAAAAGTTCCCTTGAAGTGTTCACCACTAATGATCAATTCTTAAAAAGGGCACAGAAAGGGAGAAAAG
This sequence comes from Oophaga sylvatica, assembly GCA_033576555.1. Lineage (NCBI taxonomy): Eukaryota > Metazoa > Chordata > Amphibia > Anura > Dendrobatidae > Oophaga > Oophaga sylvatica. Next base: position 185,454,421 of record JARQOD010000001.1, on the reverse strand, counting down.
GAAGAGGGAAATCAAGTGAACTCATGTAAAAAATTTCTTTTATTAAGTAAAGCCAAAATATTTTCAGGAACTCTGCACCAATTTTCAAGGATTAGGGAGTTTTGTAAGGATAATGCCACACTTAAAATATTATCTCTATTTTGCACCACTATCAAATTTTTTGACTGTGCTATCATGTCGTGAGGACAAGTCATTTCCCTTATATCAGTCTAAGAATTAAAGGCCTAAATTCATCGCCAACTTTGAATTTTATCACAATTATAACATTTTTATAATAGTTACCGTAATAAAAGTTAATTTTTACATGAGTTCACATTCTTTCCCTTTTCCTTTCCTTTTGCTTCCCTCCTTATAAGAACCTTTTATGTAATGCCAACAGCTCTTTCATAGTAAACCAAATTCTACATTGAGCGAGGTAAAAAGTGCAAACCTTTAGATAACTATATAAAGCCTTTTCATTATGTAACCAGAATCTTTTTATTAGTACAAATGTTGGTTTGTTATCATTATTAGACTAATGTTTATCACAAATTCAGCATTTAGCTGTCATTCAAACTCATCAGTTTCTTCTTTAGATTTTCCCTAGATGTCTCCACGCATATGAGGCTCATATTAACAAATGTGATGTGTTTGGTGAAAGAAAAATGAGAGGAGAACTTCTGAAAAATAGCAGAGACAGTGGGAAAAAGAAAGAAATTACCAGGAAGTGGGGAAGTGATGAAATGTAGAGCAATTAATAGAAAAAAGGATGAAAGGATGAATGACAGTCAGACTTTAGAATGTCAAATTCGTACATGAGCGCTCACTACATAATTCTACTTAAAAGATGGACTTATGGCTTTATTCTTTCTGTCAATGATACACAGAGGGTCAGATGCTTCATTTCAGATTTAATGTGCTGAAAGAATAAAGATTCAGTTATATGGCGACGCCATGTACAGCGGGACATGAAGTCCCTTAGACAGGCAGACTTGTTGAGGATGCTTAATGCGATAGTAAGTTTAAGTGTCATTGGTCTAGCATGGGTTAAGTGAGTTGGTGGTACATGTCCACTATAAGGTCAGCATCTCAGTGACACATGTGTGCAAGACACATTGAAAGTATGAGTAGTATATTGGCAGAATTAGAAGACTCGGCTGTAAGTGTCCACCCCTGCGCAAAGAGTGTATATTATGGATCCTCAGAGACTTCTGCATGCATTGGAGTATACCAAGGTTAAAATTATTAGTAGAAATCAGTGAACACTGTACCATCAGATAACTCTCTCCTCGACCTTCTACAATCCAGTTTCCGCTCTCTATACTCTACTGAAACTGCCCTCACTAAAGTCTCTAATGATCTTCTAACAGCTAAATCAAATGGTCACTACTCCATGCTAATTCTCTTGGATCTCTCCACAGCATTAGACACTAGAGTTAAAAGAAACAGGTCGGTCAGATTCAAAAGTCGCCGACTTTAGCCAAAGTCGAGTTTTGTCAACCGAAACATGACAATAGCGTGAGGTCGGCCATGCGGTCGTCAAAACGAGTGCTAAAGTTATATTTTCCAGAATGCTTGCAGGCGCCTTTTTTCAGCCAATGAGCAAGGACGTACACTGTGGACAACGAGATGACATGGGCAGCATCCACCACCATCTTAGAGAAGGGCATTGCAGTGATTGGCTTGCTTTGGGGGCATCATAGTGTCTATAAAAGCCCTGACCGCCAACCGCCATTTTACTTCTGCCGATCTTAACAGTAGGGAGAGGTTGCTGTTTATCAGTAGGGAGAGAGTTAGGGCTGTAAAGATAGAAGAAGTTCTTATGTGCTTGTGCTGATGGCAATTGTGCTATAAAGTTAGTGTGCAGTGACAGGGGAGGATTTTCTTGTGTGCAGCAGCGCTGGTTATTAGGCTGCCTGCCAGTGAAGGGGAGGATTTTCTTGTGTGCAGCAGCGCTATTTATTAGGCTGCCTGATAGCTGTATTGCTGTAGTCTACACTGCTGTGCAGACTGCTTTTTACACAGCACTAATACTTTTTTCTTTTTTCTGCACAGTTACCGACGGTTTTATTTTTTCCCACACCGTATAGAGCTGTATACACACTACCATGTACCGGCTGGTATCACAGACAAATACATGCTGACTATGTGTGACTCCGGAAATAAATATGGAGATTTAAATTTTTCCCTACACCGCATACAGCTGTCCGCTTCTGATACAGTACCGTGTATCTGCTCTTTGTATTACGGTCAAATCCATACTGAGTAAGCGTCTGTGTGTGACTCTGGAAATATATACAGAGATTGAAATTTTCCCCAACACCGTATACAGCTGTCTGCTTCTGATACAGTACCTATATCTGCTCTTTGTATTACGGTCAAATCCATACTGAGTGAGTGTCTGTGTGTGACTCCGGAAATATATACGGAGATTGAAATTTTCCCCAACACCGTATACAGCTGTCTGCTTCTGATACAGTACCGTATATCTGCTCTTTGTATTACGGTCAAATTCATACTGAGTGAGCATCTGTGTGTGACTCCGGAAATATATACGGAGATTGAAATTTTTCTCTACACCGTATACAGCTGTACGCTCCTCATACAGTACCATATATCTGCTGGTATTTTTGGTACATCTTCCCAAACATGAGGAAGTATGGTGGAAGAGGCCGCGGCCAGCTGGTACTGATGGTGGTGGTGGTCATCTGCTGGTAGTGTCAAAAGCACAATAGCACCTAAGGCAGGAGGTGTTGAGCCTGCGTCATCGTCTGGATCCAGAAGGCCAGGAAGGCTCCCTTTTCTGGGAGTAGGTAAACCGCTTTTAAAGCCGGAGCATCAGGAACAGGTTTTGGCTTACATTGCCGAAACAGCCTTCCAGCTCTATCGCCTCCTCTTCTGAAGTTTCATAAAATGCAAGCACAGTCTACTGAGCCAGATTCTGACCCTGATGAAACTCAGGTGCTCCTTCCCGCATACTGTACCACCTTACACGGTTGACAGAGCGCAGTCGCACGACCACTCCATCTGCAGCTGCCAGTGTTGCACATGAGGTGTCCCATTGTTGAACAGCTAGTGGTAAGCGTCAGCAGGCTGTTTTAAAGATGATGTCTTTTGGCGACAAAAGACACACCGCGGAGGTACTGGCGACTACTTGCAGCGAGAAACTGAGTCATAGCTGGGCAGTCTACATCTTGAGCCAGGCAAGGTAGTCAGTGATAACGGACATAATTTTGTGGTGGCCATAGCCCTGGCAAAACTCAGACACATACCTTGCCTGGCTCACACCTTGAACCGGGTGGTGCAGTGTTTCATAAATAATTATCCGGAGTTACCAGCCCTGCTCCATAAGGTGCGAAGACTGTGCTCGCACATCCGTCGCTCGCCCGTAGACTCCAGTCGTATGCAGAGGCTGCAGTGATCGCTCCACCTCCCCAAGCACCGCCTAATCATAGACGTTGCAACAAGCTGGAACTCCACAATGCACATGGTTGAGAGGCTGTGCGAACAGAGGCAGGCTGTAATGCATTTGTGGGAGGATACATGGGCAGGCAGTTTGAGGGCAGACATGGAGTTGTCGGGTGTGCAGTGGTCAAAGCTGAAAGACCTCTGTAAAGTCCTTCAGTGTTTTGAGGAATGCACATGGCTGGTAAGCGCAGACAATGCCATCATAAGCATGAGCATCCCACTTATGCGTCTGCTCATGCAAACTTTGATGCATATTTAGGATCAGGCATCTGCAGCAGAGTAGGAGGAGGAGGAGGGAAGCCATTGAAGACAGAGGCATTGTCTGCTCAGGGAACTGTCCTGGACGAGGTGGAGGAAGAAGAGGAAGAGAGAGGAGGAGGAGGATGAGGGGGATGATTATTTCTGGAGGAGGATGCTTCTCAGGGGGCAAGAGAAAATGTTGGCTTGCCAAGGTCAGGTACAGGGTTTGTGCGTGACTGGGGGGATGTGGATTTGGCAGAAAGTGCTCCTCCACCCACCACTGGCAGTGCATCATTGACACCTGGAACTTTGGTCCACATGTGTGATTATGTCTTGCGGATCCTAAAAAGGGACCCTTGCATTGCCAAAATTATGAAGTATGACGACTACTGGTTGGCCAGCATCCTCGATCCACGCTATAAAGGCAAATTACAGAATATCATGCCACAGGAGAACCTAGAGCTAATATTGGTGAACAAACAAGCAACTCTGGTAAACCATTTGTTAGAGGCATTCCCAGCACATAGCAGCGGTGCAGGTTCTACCACGAGCTGTACTGGGCCAAATGGAAGAGTTGTTCATGGTACACACAGCCGAAGTGGCGTTGGAGACAGGGTTTCATGACCATGTTGTGATCTGATTTCTCGAGTAACGCTCACACGACTGGTAATACTAAATCGATTGCAACAGACAGGAGACAGCAGTTGTCAACTATGGTTCTAAATTACCTCTCCTCCCCTATCGATGTTCTCCCTCACAGTTTATTCCCCATTGACTACTGGGCCTGTAAACTGGACACCTGGCCTGAATTGGCACAATATGCCTTACAGGAGCTCTCTTGCCCTACTGGTAGTGTGCTATCAAAAGAGTCTTCAGTGCTGCTGGATCAAACCTGACAGAAAGAAGGACCCGGCTGTCGACCCAAAATGTAGGTGATCTCACCTTCATTAAAATGAACCATGCCTGGGTTTCAAAGGATTTTGTACCACCTTCCCCTGATACACAAAGGTTGCCAGCAAAATGGCTCACTTTGTCCTCCTCTTTCTCCGACTTCTACAATTTCTCCATTTGCAGCTGCTGAACGTCCAGCCTACACCTCAACACAGGGTTGACTCCAGGTTTTCGTGGGCCCCGGGTGAAAGAGTCTCAGTGGGCTCCTTTAACACATACCACAATTCATGATGCACAGATACGGCAGAGAAATATAGGTATAGTATAATGCCAAAGATTTCACTTACTTCATACATTATATGAGTGATATCTATTGTAAATTCTAAAATAGCTCAAAAGACAAACAGTATAGTCATCCATACAGTATTATGGGCACCACATAGTGCTCCATACAGAATAATGAGCTCCATATATTGCTCCATACAGTATAATGAGCTCCATATATTGCTCCATACAGTATAATGAGCTCCATATAATGCTCCATATATAATGGGCCCCATATATATGATGCTCCAGTGTATGATGGGCTCCATGTAATGCTTCATATATGATGCTCCAGTGTATGATGGGCCGCATATATGATGCTCCAATGTATGATGAGTCCCATATATGATACTCCAGTGTATGATGGGCCCCATATGATGGTCACCATATATTGCGCCAAACAAACAAAAAAAAAAATGAACTACTCACCTCTCCTCGCTGGCAGCTGCTCTGCTCGAGGCACAAGCCCCCGGTACTGGCACAGGCACGGGCCCCGATAGCATGCCGGTGTCCCCGACTGAGTGGGCCCCCCGTCTGCTCAGGGCCAGTTTTTTCCACCTCCCTATCTGGGTTGTACCCCCCCACAACTTTAGCTAAATAACCCCCATTTTTCAATGTGTTACTATTATTCTAAAGTAAATTAAGGTTGACAAGCTTAAATAATAAGAATTGATGTCGTTGGCATTGAAATGGGCACTGTAGGTGTGTTTACTGTCCTCCACTCACTGGGGACTTTTATTCCCCATTGACTTGCATTGGGTCGGGTTTCCAACACCAACTCGACTGTTTCCGTTAGTCGGCCGAATTCGTTTGAGCGACTTTTGTAAATGTTGAGCCGACCGAAACCCGACACGACCCTCCCAGAGGCAAAGTCGCTCATTTCTATTCGACACTGTGGACCATCATCTCCTCCTCAGTATGCTCCGTTCCATTGGCCTCAAGGACACCGTTCTCTCCTTGTTCTCCTCCTATCGCTCTGACCGCTTCTTTACTGTATCTTTTGCTGGCTCCTCCTCCTCTCATCTTCCCCTTACTGTTGTTCTCTTTGTATACTGCCCCTATTGGTCAAGCAATCAGTAGATTTGGGTTCCAGTACCATCTCTATGCTGATGAAAGCCATCTATACACTTCTTCTGATGTCAGCCTGCCTTTTTGGAAAACACTAGTGATTGTCTTACCGCTGTCACTAACATCGTGTCCTCTTGCTATCTGAAACTACACCTGTCAAAAACTGAACTCCTCGTGCTTCCTCCCTCTACTAACTTACCTATGCCCGACATTGCCATTTCCGTGTGTGGTTCCACCATTACTCCCCAGCAACATGGCCGCTGTCTTGGGGCATACTTGATTCTGAGCTTTCATTCACCCCCCACATCAGATCACTGGCTCGCTCTTGTTATCTGCACCTTAAAAACATTTCTAGAATTTGACCCTTTCTTACTTTCGACTCTGCAAAAACTCTTACTGTTTCTCTTATTCATTTTCGTCTGGACTATTGTAACTCTCTACTAATCTGTCTCCCTCTTACCAAACTCTCCGCTCTCCAATCCGTCCTGAATGCTACAGATCATATTCTTCACCAATCGTTAAACCGAATACTTGTACCTTGTGCCAGTCCTTACAATGGTTACCCATCCACTCCAGAATTCAGTATAAACTTATTACCCTCACCCACAAAGCACGCCATGGTTCAGCACCACCCTACATCTCCTCCCACATTTCAGCCTACCACCCTACCCGTTTCCTCCATTCTGCTAATGACCTGAGGTTAACATCCTCATTAATTAGAATCTCCCACTCCCGTCTCCAAGACTTTTCACGTGCTGAGCCAATTCTTTGGAATGCACTACCAAGGTTAATATAATTAATCCCCAATCCCCACAGTTTTAAGTGTGCCCTAAAAACACATTTGTTCAGACTGGCCTATCACCTCAATGCATTAATGCATTAACCTAAATATCCCTCTGTGGCTCATTCAAAATTTTATCCCTGTGTGGCTCATTCAAAATTTTTTACCATAACCAGGTTCCTCGCATCATGTTCTCACCCGCTTTATGAATTTAATAGCCGGCTGTGTCTGTACTGTTACAGAGAGGCAGGAGGAGAACCAGGAGAGAATGGTGTCCTTGAAGCCAATGGAGCAGATCATAGTGAGGAGGAGCTGATGGTCCATAGTATCGAATGCTGTGGAGAGATCCAAGAGAATTAGCATGGAGTAGTGACCATTAGATTTAGCAGTTAGTAGATCATTAGAGACTTTAGTGAGGGCAGTTTCAGTAGAGTGTAAAGAGCAGAAACCGAATTGAAGAGGGTCGAGTAGGGAGTTATCTGAGAGATAGCGGATAAGAAGGGAGTGGATCAAGTGTTCCAGGAATTTAGAGATGAAGGGAAGATTGAGACAGGTCTACAGTTAGCAGCACAGTTATGGTCGAGGGATGGTTTTCTAAGTAATGGATATATATTATGGAATGCTTAAATGAGGAGGGAAAGATGGTGGAAAAGAGAGAGAGGTTGAATATTTTTGTTAGATGAGTGGTGACAGCAGGGGAAAGGGACTGGAGGAGATGTGATGGAATAGGGTCACTGGTGCAAGTAGTAGGGCGAGAAGATGCTAGGAGTCTGAGCACTTCTATTGCGACTGGTTCAAAATCAGAGTGTGAGCTAGATGCAGTGGTGGAGGGAGGACAGTGCATGGTATGAGGGGATTGGGAGAAAATTTCGTGTCGGATATGGTCAAATTATTCTTTGAAAGAATTGGCCAGATCGTCAGCGCAGAGTGGCTGGGGCCTGCACTCTTGGGTTGAGTAGGGAATGAAAAGTGTCAAAGAGACATTTAGGGTTATTGGATAGTGAAGTGATGAGGGTGTTGAAATAGGTTTGTTTGGAGAGGTGAAGGGCACTGTGGTATGTTTTAAGCATAAACTTATAATGGTTGAAATCTTCGGGCAGATTGGATTTACTCCACAGACGTTTTGCACACCTGGAGCACCGCTGTAGGAAACGTGTTTGCAGCGTGTGCCAGGGTTGTCGCCGTCTGTGCAGAGTTATTCTAAGTGTAGGAGGTGCAGCTTCATCCAAGGAATTTTGCAGTGTTTCGTTATAATGCTTCAGTGCACGATCAGGACATGAGAGGGAGGAGATTGGGGCCAAAGATGACTGCAAATTCTTCATAAGTTTCTGGAGGTAATGGCCTGTATATTTCTCTAAGTGTGGAAAGTGGGGGTGTCCTGAGCGGGATGGCAGTTCTTAACTGAGAAGGAAAGAAGTTTGTGGTCAGAGAGTAGCAAAGGGGAGTTGGTGAAATCATACACTGAGCAAAGCCGTGAGAAGACCAAGCTGAGGGAGTTTTCGTCTTCATGTGTAAGAGAGTTAGTAAGCTGCAAAAGCGAAGGAGAGTAGAGATAAAAGGTGAGTAGCAGATGGAGAGAGGGAAAAGCAATGAGGATGTTGAAGTCTCCCATGATGAGGGTAAGGATGTCACAGGAGAGAAAATGTGGAAGCCAGGTGGTAAAATGATCCAGGAACTGATGGGAGGGGCCCACAGGTCAATACACAACTGACATTTGCATGGAGAAGGGGATGGTCTGACAACATGGACATCAAAAGAAGGGAAGATAAGTTAGGGTACTTGACTGATAACCTGAAAGGTACATTTCGGTGATAGGAGCAGACCAACACCTCCACCTGCTCTGTTGTCCAGTCTTGGGGTATGAGAGAAGTGTAATCCACGATATGAAAAAGGAGCAGCAGTGGTGGTGTCTGACTGCTGGATCCAGGTTTCAGTAAGATCCAGAAGGTTAAGAGTATCAGAAAGGAAGAAGTCATGGATGAAGGAGAGTTTATTACACACTGAGCGAGAATTCCAAAGGGCACAATTAAAAGAGACAGAAGACATGCAGGGAATTTTAATGAGATTTGAGTGGTTTCTGAGTGTAACAGTTGAATGGTGCGACTTACTATAACATGAGGGGCTTGGGTTGGGAGACATATCTTGTGCGACTAGGAGAAGGAGGATAGAAAGAGTGAGCAGATGGTTAAGTGATTTGTGAGAAGGTTTCTTGTGTTGGATAGTGGGACTGAATAGATCTGTGCAGTTTAGCAATGTGAAAAGAGCGTGAGTGCTATACATAGGAGAGGAGAGGACTGAGAGGCCGATATGGATGGAGTGTAAAGAGTTAATGCAAGGGTGATGGATGTGAGTGAATGCAGCAACCAGAATATAAATTATACAAATGCATATTGTGAAAATTTGATGCAATCCAAATGTACTGGGAATAGGTTTGTTTAAATATCTTACCTGTCTCCTGCGCTGTTTAACTGCCATGTTTAACTGCAGGTTACTTTGAAAAAATGTACTTAGAATAAAATGGACATAAATACCCCCTACATAAATGCATCCCCAAAGCTATGTCTGAATATACAGGTATAGGAGGCTTGCTCTTAGAGCTATCATTACTTTGACTCGTTAGCAATCAGTCAGATAAGTGAGGGATCTACAAGCCAAAAATCCATTTTGAAGAAAAACTACAGCAGTACAGCAAAAGATGCTAAAAAGGTTTCTTTAATTAGTCTTCTATCAGTGCAGAAAATCTTCAACATTTTAACCACAGAAAAATTAGTGTACATCAGATATTTATATGTAGCAGAGATGTGAACATCCCATCAACACACCAGAACCCAACCAACTATAATAATACAGCATGCAAATCAAAACCGATACCTTATTTATAGAGATGAGTGGATTGCTTCATGCAACCCTGATGCACAGTCCAGGTCAGTGCTTTCCAGGGGTCCGGGCTTGCTTAGGAGGAGTGTAGTTAAGCGGCTATCTGGTGTCCACTGGAGGTCAAGGAGGTGGATTCAGGCTTGTGCTGCAGGTAAATGGCAGGTGCCACTCCTAGGCAGTCCCCGGTACCCCAACTGCCGATCCCAGGGGTCGAGTTCACTGGATGGGGACACGGGAGCAGAATCACAGACATGGAATCGAACAATATGGACAATGTAGACTTCGGGAATAGGTTCTTGTTCACACACACAGATCTTAGGAAATGGTTCAGGTACTACTGATGCGGCTACAGGGTTCAGGTACTGCCTGAGCGGCTTCAGCGTCATGTATGAACTACACAGGATAGGGAATAACTATATTAGGATAGGGGACCTGACAACATACAGTTGCACACACACTACCACTGACAAACTATAGGGGTTGCTCAGACACCTTCCTATTGGGGAGAGTGCCTTTTATGCAAGATGCCTTCCAGCTATTGACTGGGGGCATCTTTGCAGGTGTGCGCGCAGGGGAGTGCGCTGCACTAGGTGCACCGCCGGAAGTCAGTGCAGGAGAAGAAGGGTGGGGAGCGCGTTGACGCTGCCGCAGCAGGTTCAATGAGTATGTCGGTGTCCCCTTATGAAGAGAGCAGGGGAACCATGTGGGGGCGCTGACAATGGATGTTACATGTTTTGTATATATTTCTTCTAATGTTTTGATTAGTAATTGATAGTAATAAATTGAAATAATATGGGTGGAACATCCTGCAAAAAAGACGGAAAAGCACTATTGATGATGTGTGACCCGGAAGAAGCATGCACTCAAGCAAAACAGCTGTTGCTCATTTCCTTGATATCTCTTTCTGCAACTCTGTGATCGAAATAAAGTGCATTTTATTGAAATTGCCAGAGGTGAGTGCCACTCTTCTTGCTTTCCCCTGAATTGTATGAGCTACATATAAGTATCTGATGTACCCTAATGTACTGTATACTTGATAAAGAACCATTATACAGTATGTGATGATGACCAGTGCATTCAGAAGAGTTTTAGGTTCCACAGCAGACCTTTTGTAGTTGTACATGAACAAAACAAGCTCTTGACAGTATCTGTTCTCTGTATTTTATGACAGGTTATAGAGCTGTTTGATTTTTGCACTGATAACTTAGCAAACTGACGTGCTCAATGGCTTGACACAAGTATACACACATCTATAATAATGACAGGTCTGCTGTTATACATGAGCTATAGGCATGCCCACATGCAGGTACATGGTTCAAGGACTCTGGAAATCAAAGTAAGAAAACAGCTGATGTACAGATATGACTATAGCAATCTGTCAATTGTACACATATTTCAGTCATGGTAACTAACCTGGGTGATAGTACTTGAACTTACAATTTAGTTTTGAAGATCATGCCACAGTAAATGTGAGGACAGAAGTTGTTATGTGTTTATGATCAATGAGTGTCAATGGTAACAATCACAAGGCAATGGAAGGTTTGCTTTCCCCAGAATTACAATTAAAAATATTGTATTCGTGATGCATTCTTTTAACTCAGATCATGCAATCTTTACATGGGTGTATTAATGCATACTCCAAAAAAATACCAACTAGAAAAGTCCAAAAAATTCATGACACAATAGACCAAATCATCAAGTAACCAAATAAATTCATCAAGTAACCTATACTTATAGCATGTCACGAACCGCTCCCGTCACTTTAACCCCCGGAACACTGCGATCAAACATGATCGCAGCTTCCGGTGGCATAGGAAAGCATCGCGCAGGGATGGGGCTCCCTGCGTGCTTCCCTGAGACCCTCAGAGCAACGCGATGGGTTTGCGTTGTTCCGAGGGCTTCCTCCCTTCAGGCCCCAGGATCCAAGATGGCCGCAGGGTCCTTCTGGGTCCTGCAGGGAGGTGGCTTGTCAGTGCCTGCTGAGAGCAGGTGCCGGCAAGCCTCCTGCACTGCCTGCCAGATCGCTGATCTGACACCAGTGCTCTGCCAATGTAATGTAAAAATGTAAAAAAAAATTATTATACTGTGTAAAAATATTTTAAAAAAATCCTTAAATAAATAATTAAAAAAAATATCTCCTCAATAAACACATTATTATTATGTAAATAAAAAAACAATAAAAGTACACATATTTAGTATCACCACGTCCGTAACGACCCACCCTATAAAACTGTCCCACTAGTTAAACCCTTTAGTGAACCCCTTAAAAAAAACAAGGCAAAAAAATGCTTTATCATCATACCGCCGAACAAAAAGTGGAATAACACGTGATCAAAAAGATGGATATAAATAAACAAAAATAAAAAAATGTTTATAAAAGATCATTTTTGTGACTACAAAGTTAAATGTTCATTTTTTCCTTCCACATTCCAAAAATTCCAGTGATGCACCTGAAGGGTTAATAAACTTCTTGAATGTGGTTTTGAGTAACTTGGGTGCAGTTTTTAGAATGGTGTCACTTTTTGTATTTTCTGCCATATAGACCCCTCAAAGTGACTTCAAATGTGAGGTGGTCCATAAAAAAAATGGTTTTGTAAATTTTGTTGTAAAAATGAGAAATCGCTGGTCAACTTTTAACCCTTATAACTTCCTAATAAAAAAAAATTGGTTCCAAAATGGTGCTGATGTAAAGTAGACATGTGGGAAATGTATTTATTAACTATTTTGTGTGACATATTTCTCTGTTTTAAGGGCATAAAAATTCAGTTTGAAAATTGCAAAATTTTCAAAATTTTAGCCATATTTCCATTTTTTTCATAAATAAACGCAAGTTATATCGAAGAAATTTTACCACTATCATGAAGTACAATATGTCATGAGAAAACAATTCTCAGAATTGCCAAGATCCGATGAAGCATTCCAGAGTTATAACCTCATAAAGGGACAGTGGTCAGAATTGTAAAAATTGGCCCGGTCATTAACGTGCAAACAACCCTCGGGGGTAAAGGGGTTAATGTATTTTATCTTTGTATATAATAAAAGTTAATTTTTATGATATTTCCAAAATACAAATTTTGACCATGAAATTATTATTAATTCTTGTATTCCTTATCAAAAATAAGTTGTGAATTTCTGGAGTGGAACAAAACTGGTGTGAAAACACCAAAAGTTGTAAAATGTTTCTGCTACTCCACATTGCACAAAAAAATGCAACTATTTAAATCTTTTTACACCAGAATTCTGGCCTAAAAGCTTTGATAATTGAGAGTTGTAGTGTATGATATGGACAGGACTAAAGGCATTTGTCACTAATACTTGATTTCAGAACCTTTGACAACAATGACAGCCTCCAGACGGTCTGATTTGCTGGTAGTTTTTTCATTCTTATACTTAAATTCTCAGAAGCTCTTGACTATCTGCAGGGTTACTTTTCCCAATAGCAGATTTCAGTTCTCTCCAAAAGATTTTAAATGGACTGAGATTGGGACCATTACCTACTTTCCTTGAATCCAGGGTTGAGGTCCACACTCTTCCCATATGGCTGTGTACTGCAGGTGTCTGGATACAACAAACAGAGATCACAAGGTGGGAATAGTCAGGGATTGATATAATGGTATTTATATACAACAGTAACTTTTAATAATTAGTGTTAGTAACTATGCAAATCAACAGTAGAAAGAATGGCACTAAGTTTAGAATAACCAAGAAAGTCTTTCAAATATTTCACGTTAATGTCATTTTCTCAAAGATGGTGCTCCCAGTCATGGGAGTCACCAAGTAAGGTCTCTCTTGAAGCTCTGGCCCTAGCGGGGGTCACCAGGTTTTCCCACTAGGCCGCAAGTCTCTTCCTAACATACAGGTGCATCTCACAAAATTAGAATATCATCAAAAAGTTAATTTATTTCAGTTCTTCAATACAAAAAGTAAAACTCATGTATTATATAGAGTCATTACTGTCGTCGCTGTTATCTTGTTAACCCTTTCCTCCTCGGAATGTGGTACCAGAGAGAATAAGACACAGACCAAAGTGTGCGTCAATAGACTCTACTCTTTATTGCTAATGAAGGGGCTTATATACACCCCTGAAGCAGGAAGCGGAATTACTATATATGGCAGTTAATACAACTTATCATTAAAGCACGTAACATACTGTTTCTAACCAAACTTTCCATCTTTGCCTTTAGCCCCTGATTTTGGCTCCTAGCACAGAGTATCTCTTTAGCTCAGGGGGAGTATTGTCTCAAGGAAGGAACATTCTTTTCTTATCTTCCCTTCTGCTATGCCTCAGCTTCCCAAGGCCTTCTGAAGAAATGCTGAATTAACTCTAACATCCCCTCCTTTTGTTCCTTCATTTGATCAATACACATCTTCATACCTCCTCTTTGTCCTAGTACATAGTCTAATACACATCAAACAAATTTTAAAAACTAAATAGATAGCAAGACATATCAATAAAACCTGTAGGCCAGCTTGTATTATCCCAGTCAGCCATCCCCCTATGCCTTTGAACCAATTTGCGGTGTTAAGAAAGGAGAAAGTATTTGCCCACCATGAATCTTGATTCTTCAGATTTGCCTCATCATATAGTTTCCTTAACTTTATGACATCCTCTAGCTTATGTTTAAGGGTTAAAACACTAGAATTATCAATATAATGGCAACATGCAGGTCCAATAATCTGGCACATCCTCCTTGAGCTGCAGTCAGGTAATCTAACACGAGGGTATGTTGGTTAGTAACAATAATTAACTGGTTTTGTACTGCATGGGACCCATTGAGATATCTAAATATATCCCATATTTGATCATCTAGGTAGTCTGTGGATTTTACCAACTTATCCCATGTCTGAGTTATCATAGGGTAGATAAATAATGCACTGAAAAATTTATTTGCTATCCCATCTCCATCTATGTGTGGTCTCCCATTTGGGCGAGGTCTATTATCTGCAGATCGTTTATGTAATATACAAATCCAACAGTTTGCAACAGTTTGGTTTTGTTTTTCAGTCCATCCACTAAAGCTAAGTGGTGTCTAATGAACCTGTTATCATCCCCCTCTACACGGCTAAGTCTGTTCCAAGCATCCGTTACTGCAAGGATGCAAGCAAATGTCAATAGTAGCATCATTCCTCTTCTGGAGGTTCTCCAAAATCTTCTTACAATGCGATGCGTGAATCCAAGTTTTCTTGCCTTGTAGCTTGACTGCGGTACTTGTCGTCAGTAGAACTTGAAAAGGTCCATCAAATCTCGGATCCAGACTCTTTCTCACGTGTCTTTTAATGACTACCCAGTTCTGGGCTGCAGGCTGTGACTCCCAGGATCCTGGTTCGGATCTGGAAGAGAACTGAAGACATTATCATGTACTTTTTTAAGTCTTTTATGCAAATCCCTTACATATGAGCTTAATACATGGTTACTCATCTCCAGTGCTTGGGAAAGAAACATCCTAAATTAGGCACTTTGCCAAATAGTACTTCATACGAGAAAGTCCAGTTTTTCTATTTGGAGTGTACCTTACTGAGTATAGGGCTAATGGTAAACATTCAGGCCAAGATTTCCCTGTTTCAGCCATGGCCTTTTGGATTTTTAACTTCAATGTCCCATTTAGTCTTTCTACTTTTCCACTGCTTTGTGGGTGATATGGGGTGTGGAAAGCTTGTTGAATTCCCAGAGCTGTCAAGACTTCATTCATTATTTCACCTGTGAAATGTGTACCTCTGTCACTTTCGATCACCTCTGGTACTCCATACCTGCACACCACCTCCGCAAGCAGCTTCTTTGCGTCGCCGCAGCCGTAGCCTTGGCAATCGGGAAAGCCTCCGGCCAACCTGAGAATAAATCAAAAACACACCAACACGTACTCCCATGACCCTGATTTTTGGCAGCTGAATATAATCAATCTGCAGTCTCTGGAAAGGATAGAGGGGCCGAGGGGTGTGTTTGGGTGGTGTCTTGACTACCCTTCCCTGATTATGTGTAGCACATACCATACATCCCTGGATCAAACCTTCTATACAGGTGGAAAAACCTGGTGCCACCCAATGCTTCTGCATCACGCTCATTACAGCAGTTTTGGACTGGTGAGTTGGCCCATGTAACATCTGGGCGACCGCAGGGTACAACCCCTTGGAAGGCATCGACCATCCCTCTTCCCCATACCCCATTTGCTTCATTCAGACATGCACCTTTTTTTCCCACTTTTCTATTTCCTCCTGGCGCACCTGAGCCTGCATCTGGGATAAGGCATCCTCCGACACAAAGGGATTTTTGGGAGCGCTTACCTGGTGCATCGTTACCCCTTGGAGTGGTCTACTGGCTGCTGTTTTTGCTGCTGCATCGGCCATTGCGTTTCCTTTTACTCACCTGATCAGTGCATCTGGTATGTGCTTTAACTTTTATGACAGCTACTTCTTTTGGTAATTGTAATGCATCAATTAACTGCTGGACTGCGTCAGCATTTTTAATGGGATGTCCTGCTGCCGTCAGGAATCCTCTAGCTTTCCAAATTGGACCAAAATCATGAGCTATACCGAATGCGTATCTAGAATCTGTGTAGATGTTAACAATTCTACCTTCAGCTATCTTACAGGCCTCGGTCAGAGCCTTGAGTTCAGCCTCCTGGGCCGACTGATGTGGGAGCATTGGTTCTGCTTGATTACTGCATTCATGGAGACGATGGCATACCCGGTGTGGAAGGTACCTGAGTCATCTTGGTGGCGAGATCCATCTACAAAAAATTCAAAATCAGCATTAAGTCTTTCAGTTTCAAACACTGTGGGTAGGCCTGCTGTTTCCTGTGCCATAAGCTGAACACAATCATGAGGAATCTCCTCTCTTGGATCTTCTTTGTACAATACCGTACCTGACCCCTCCTTTAGATCCGAGAGAGGTAACAATGTGGCAGGATTAAGTGTGGTACATCTCTGCAAAGAAACATTTGGAGGCATTAAAAGTGCACATTGCAATCGAAGGTGACGTGCAGCTGAAAGGTGTGCCGGTTGCACCTGGTTCAGTATGGTATATACATCATGAGGTGTAAGTACTGTCAATGGATGATCAAGAACGATGTCTGACGATTTGTGGAGCAATAGTCCTACAGCATGTAATGCCCGTACACAGGACGGGGCACCTCTAGCCACTGCATCTAGTCTTCCACTGAAATAGGCTACAGGCCTTTGATTGTCACCATGTAACTGAGTCAATACCCCTGCCGCGTGTCCCTGCTGTTCGTGGAGATACAGGGTGAATGGTAGTTCATAGTTGGGGGTTCCTAGCGCTGGAGCTGCCACAATCCTGTTTTTGAGAGAATAAAAACAGTCTATACCTTCAGGAGTTAGTTTAAAAGGCACAATAGTGATAAAACCAGTCCAAGAAATGTCCTAAAAGCGGCAACATTAACAGGAATAGGAAAATTCTGTACAGCTTCTTTGCGAGCACTGGTCAGATGTCGCGCCCCTGGGTAATGCAATGTCCCAAAAAAAAAGATAACTGAAGATTTACAGAATTGCAGTTTATCCTTTGACGCTTTACATCCAGCTTGGTACAAAAACAACATGAGTGATATTGTTGCAATACGACACTGTTTCCTGGAGGGGGCACAAACCAGTAAGTCATCAACATATTATAAAAATAACATTGGCAAAATCAATAACTGTGAACCAAGCAGCTTCCTGAGATATCTGGAACAAAAGTGTATATATATATATATATATATATATATATTGTTACCAGCCGATACATAGAGAGTTAAATCTCGTAGTTGAAGGGGGAAGCTGAAGTTGGAGTTTTTACTGTCAAGGCCACCTAGCTGCAGAGATGTCGAAGGTGGGGGCTAGGTTTTAACTAAAACATCACTTGCTACCAGTTTCTGTAACCTGCTGAGCTATAGCCGACTCTTGAGCTGAACTAAGAGGATACTGTCTCTGTTGGGGCAGGATTGCACCTGGCTTTAATTTGACCATAACTGGCTTCACCCTTAATCTGCCCACATCTGTTTTATCTGAAGCCCAGAAATCATGCGGTATCACACCTTCTAACATTGAAGGAAATTCATTTGTGTCCTCTATACTAGCAACGTCTAGCGACATGATTTTACAAAGAGTGCTCGGCTTCAGTCCTGGTGTCATAGTGACAGTTCCATCAGGATAATGCTCAATATGTGCTTGCAATTGTGACAACACATCACGTCCTAAAAGATTACATTGACTCCGTGGTGATACCATTAACTGTGTGTGTGTACAGTGGTTCCTTGAATTTGCAGGGGAATCTTTTTAGTGACGGGGAGCAGGATAGATGGAGAGTTATAAGGAGTCGCTATAACATGGTGGGAGAAATCACTTTTCCCAAATGGCCAGTCCTCTTCTGTAATTACTGAATTGTCTGCCCCCGTGTCCACTTGGAACTCAACCTCATGTCCCCCTGGTGTTCACCTGCACTGTGCAATTAGGAGTGGGGGGTAAGGAGACAAGGGGGTTCATGTGCAAGCTACCTCTTTTTGCCTGCGCTAAATCATGTTGTGCCCCCTGTGCTTTTCTGGCTAGATCCTCTGCTTTTACTGATCTCCAATCCGGTCTACTTACTTTCAGCTTTCTGTCACTTCCTTTTTTTAACCCATTCATATAAGCACTTGCTAAAACTCTCTCACTAGTCTTGTTTTCTGGGACAAAACCCATTTCTACCCAAGTTTTTCTTAGAGCCCAGAAATAATCTTTTGGCTCTTTCCTGAACCCTGTCCTCTAGTGTAACTTCCTTTCTCTGCCTGTCTATATTTACATGCTTTTTTCAACGCTTCTGTAAACATAACCCCTGCTGCTGCGTCATTGACCTCTGCATCATCAGGTCCATTCCTACCAACATAACACTTGTATGTCTCATCTGTCAGTCTATCGTATCTAGCTTCATCTACCAATTTCCCTTCTTATAAGCGCTTGCAAATCCTATCTAGTTGCTTTATTAGAGCCAACTGCTCTGTAGGGCTCCATGGTCTGTACATTTCTGCTGTCCGGGGGGAGGCAGACAGGAGGGTAAATCAGTCATCCCTGTTTTTGTCAGTCCGTAACGTCCGTCTCCTAATTCTTCAGTCTTTTCCCTCTAAGTAATCACACGCACTCATCCACAGGTTCACTGTTTTCAACAGTCCTTTGTCTCTCAACCATCCATGATGTGAGTTATAGAACCTTTTTCCATTTATCACTGTTCAATTCTCCATTTTCACTCATGCCTGCTTTCACTCTACTTTGTCAATGCCTATCAAAGCTTGCTTCCCATCTCTGCGCACAACTAAATCTTTAGCAGAAATGCCTTCCTTGGCATTTTGGTTCCCCATTTTGTATCTCCTCACCTAGAAGAGATTCTCTTGTCACCAAGACAAGTTTGTCACCAAGACAATTGCGTCACTTAGACAATGGGCCACAAAGGTTTCTGAACCAATCCACTGCTCGCTTTCCAAGATTTGTACGCCAACCAAATAAACAATCCAATCACACAGACACCAAGACAAAACCACAACACAATCATTGGATCCATACTGTCATTATTCAAAGGAGGAAAGGCAGGACTGACAATTAATCTGAAGGTCTACTGGTTCAAAGGGACCTGAGCCAGGAATACCTGTGATTTACCTGGAAAGCCGACCGCTCGGGGAAGAGGGAGTCCACTATACAGTGATATAGATTTTAGGTAGAATATAATAAGTATTCTTACCCCAGCGCTGTGTATATCACCAACAGAGACCTCCGCTCATCCCACGTCTTCCGGACCGTCGGGCTTCCTCAGAGTAAAATAACTCAGTCCCTGTTCGGGCGCCAGTTGTCGTCGCTGTTATCTTGTTAACCCTTTCCTCCTCGGAATGTGGTACCAGAGAGAATAAGACACAGACCAAAGTGTGCGTCAATAGACTCTACTCTTTATTGCTAATGAAGGGGCTTATATACACCCCTGAAGCAGGAAGCGGAATTACCATATATGGCAGTTAATACAACTTATCATTAAAGCACGTAACATACTGTTTTCTAACCAAACTTTTCATCTTTGCCTTTAGCCCCTGATTTTGGCTCCTAGCACAGAGTATCTCTTTAGCTCAGGGGGAGTATTATCTCAAGGAAGGAACATTCTTTTCTTATCTTCCCTTCTGCTATGCCTCAGCTTCCCAAGGCTTCTGAAGAAATGCTGAATTAACTCTAACATTACAAACAGAGTGATGTATTTCAAGTGTTTATTTCTGTTAATGTTGATGATTATGGCTTACAGTCAATTAAAATCCAAAAGTCATTATCTCAATAAATACTTTATAACACCAGCTTAAAAAAATGATTTTAAAATCCGAAATGTTGGCCTACTGAAATGTATATTCAGTAAATGCACTGAATACTTGGTCGGGGCTCCTTTTGCATCAATTACTGCATCAATGCGGCATGGCATGGAGGTGATCAGCCTGTGGCACTGCTGAGGTGTTATGGATGCCCAGGTTGCTTTGATAGCAGCCTTCAGCTTCTCTGCATTGTTGGGACTGGTGTCTCTCATCTTCCTCTTGACAATACCCCATAGATTCTCTATGTAAGGTTCTATGTATATATTCCTGAAACTCAGTTTGTTCGTCAGCCATTTTACTTTCTGTCTTGCTGCAGCTATCTTGCCCTCAGTCAAAATGGAGTTTCCAGCTTGCATGTTCCCGCCCTGATTCTCTCCTTTGCTTCTTAAGCAGCCACAGCTGAGCAATCAGTGCTTCAGAATCTAGCCTGCAGTGAACCTGTGACTTGACTCCTGTAAGCCTTGGACCTTGTACTCCAGCTATTCCTACTGAGGAACTCTGAAGCACTTGTGGACTCTGAACCCTGCTCTTTGAAAGACCCACGTTTGCATGGACTTACGGTAACAGAGAAGAAGATCCTGAATCTGTATTGGAGAGTGATTGCTGAGCTTGGATTACTCTGGCCTGCTGTGTCTCCTGTTTCTGTGTCTGCAAACTGTGTGACTATTTCTGTCAACTTGTATGAAATAATACAGGACTTTTCTATATCAAACCTGTGTCTCATGTATGTTCATCGCACCCAAGCACAAGATGCTATATGAACTGTACTACATACATTACAAGATTCTGAAGCCAAAACGTTAGTGTCTGCTGGGTCTGGAAAGGCTGTGTCTGCTGTACTGTGGATATCAGACGTCCGGTTGTACTTTCTGTGATGACAGTGGTTGTGACTTCTCACAACCATTCCAGGTGAGCAATTCCCTTAAGTTTTTTCTTTTTGCAGTGTTACCACAGGTAAACACTATTGTTTTTTTTTTTCCTTTCTTTTCTCTTTTTTGTCTGCTGTAACTCTGGATATCAGATGTCTGGTTGAAACTTTCTGTGATGATAGTGGTTGTGACTTCTCACAACCATTCCAGGTGAGCAGTTCCCTTAATTTTTTTTTTTCTCTCTGCAGTGTTGCCACAGGTGAACACTATTGTTTTTTTTTTTCTCTCCTCTTCTTCCAGTAATCCTGTCTTAAAAGATCTGGAAAATGGAGGCCCGCATAAAGGAACTTTGCGGAGTGACTGATAATATCCTTGCAGATTTGCAGAATATAAAGACCCGTTTTACAAATCTACAGGACCTCAATAATCACAATTTGCAAGTGGTTGGACAGACTACCCAGGAATTGCGAGCCAGGATTGAGGTTCTAGAGGGGCGAGTCCAGGCTCCTGCCGTAGCCCCGAGTGCTGGGATTCCCAAGTTGCCCCCTTTTCATTTTGGCGGTGAACGTGAGAAATTCAGGGGATTTATTAATCAATGCAATCTTTTTTTTTCTGCACATGCTTCACAATTTCCCACTGAACGATCTAAGGTGCTTACTATAATTATGTTGCTTACCAACAAGGCTTTAATGTGGGCAAACCCTCTGATTGAGACTGAGGATGATTGTTTGAATCACCTTGATGATTTTATTTCAGCCATGGGCAGGTGTTTGATGACCCCAATCGAGGTGCAACAGCTGAAGCAGCCATGTTAGCTTTGCGCCAAGGTAAGCACTCGGTAGCTGAATATGCTTTGGATTTCAGGAGATGGGCCCTTGATACCACCTGGGACAGTTCCGCCAAAAAATCTATTTTTCGAAAGGGGTTATCTCCACTGATTAAGGATGAACTTGCTCGTGCCGACCCTCCCACTGCGTTAGGTGACTTTATTAACTACTGCATCCGTATTGATACTCGTCTGACTGAACGCAGGCAAGAGAGATGGTTCGAAAGCAATCGTACTAACCTTTTCCTACCTTCCTCTCCAGCTAAGGAACCTTTGAGTAGGATTACACGGGAACCTGAACCTGAACCCATGCAGGTAGACTCTTTACAACGACGAGTTAGTGATGCACGCAAGGAACATCGTTTTAAGGAGAATCTATGTTTCTATTGTGGTAAGTCAGGGCACTTCATTATAAACTGCCCCAGCCGTTCTCGTAAGACTACTGCAGCACTCATTCATTGTGAGTGTTGCGAGAGGGGATCTGTCAGGTCCGAGCCTCAGGCTCCAGAGAGATCTGCAGCAACAGATCTTGATTTCTCGGACTTAAACTCCGTTACCTCTGAGGACGTTGACTGTGTAAACGCTGCCATTTTTCAAGTTTCCTCAGCGGTGTCCCAGCTGAGTTGTAAGAAAAACAATTCTCATTGCTTTCTTTCCATCAAACTCTGGGTTGACTCAGCTTGGGTGTCTAGCTCTGCTATGATCGACTCAGGGGCAAGTGGAAATTTTATGGATGTCTCCTTTGCTCTGAAACAGGGAATACGTTCAGTGAAGAAGGCTACTCCAGTACAGATGGAAACTGTGGATGGCTCCCTGCTGACCTCTGGACCAGTGGATCAGGAAACAGAGCCTTTGAGGGTTCTTATGGGTAAAGATCATCAAGAGAAACTGTCCTTTATGCTTATCTCTTCTCCCCACTTTCCCATTATTCTAGGGCTACCATGGCTGCAGGCTCAGAATCCTACCATTAACTGGGAGACCAAGGAATTACACTTTCCAGAGAAACAGATGAGTCCAAAAGTTTCAGCTTGCTTTGTTCCTAAAGGAATCATGTCAGTCCCTGAACTACCAGCTGTATACCAGGACTATGTGGATTTATGTGACAAGAAGAACGCTGACCAGCTTCCTCCTCACCGTCCATATGATTGTCCAATTGAATTATTGCCTGGAGCAGAGATACCTTTTGGTAAGATCTACCCCCTGGCGGGGCCCGAGCTAAAGGCTTTAAAGGATTACATAGATGAAAATCTAGCCAAGGGCTTCATACGCCCCTCTTCATCTCCTGCAGGTGCACCCATCTTCTTTGTAAAGAAGAAAGATGGATCTCTGAGACCATGCGTAGACTATAGGGAACTCAATAAGGTTACTATTAGAAACCGTTATCCATTGCCTTTAATCCCTGAGTTATTGGAGAGAGTGCGACATGCCAAAATTTTTTCTAAACTAGATCTTCGTGGGGCCTATAACTTAGTCCGTATTAGACCTGGGGATGAATGGAAGACTGCATTCAGGTCACGCTATGGACACTTTGAATATCTAGTTATGCCTTTTGGTCTGAGTACCGCCCCAGCCACTTTCCAACACTTGGTGAATGACATCTTCAGGGATCTCCTAGATACATTCGTGGTAATTTATTTGGATGATATTCTAATTTTTTCTAACTCCACAGAGGAACATCATGGACATGTGAGAATGGTCTTGGAACGTCTAAGACAAAATCATCTTTACATCAAACTTAAAAAGTGTGAATTCCATAGGACCGAAATTCAATTTCTGGGTATGTACTGTCTACACAAGGAATTAGTATGGATGGAAGCAAAACCCAAGCCATCAAGGATTGGCCAAGTCCTAGAAATGTGAAGGAGGTACAGCGCTTCATCGGGTTTGCCAACTTCTATAGACGTTTCATTAGAAATTTCTCTGAGGTAGTGTCACCTATCACTCAACTTACCCGGAAAGAGTCTAGGTTTTCCTGGACTCCCCAAGCCCAGGAAGCATTTTCCCGTCTAAAAGATAAATTTACCACTGCACCTATCCTAGTACATCCCAACCCCGAGCTTGCCTTCATAATAGAGGTGGATGCTTCAGACTGTGCCGTTGGAGCTATACTCTCTCAGAGAACAGGTGAGAAGAATGTCTTGCATCCCTGTGCCTTCTTTTCCCAGCAGTTGTCTTCGGCTGAGAGGAACTACGATGTGGGCAATAGAGAGTTGTTGGCCATTATTGCCGCCTTCAAAGAATGGAGACACCTTCTTCAGGGAGCTGCACAGCAAATAGTCATCCTGACAGACCATCGTAACCTTGAGTTTATCAGGTCGGCTAAGTGCCTGACTCCTCGCCAGGCTCGCTGGAATCTTTTCTTAAACCAATTTAATTTTATCATCTCTTATAGACCAGGATCGCGCAATGGAAAGGCTGATGCACTCTCTAGGATTTACTCAGCAGAGACACGTCCAATTACTCCTCCTAAGACTATCTTCCTGACTCTAGATTCCTAGGAGTAATTCATAATCAAGACCTACTTAAGGACATCAAGGAAGCATACCATGCGGATTCCTTTTTGGCACAACCCCAAGGGACGTAAGTCTTGTCTTTAAGAATGGTGTGTGGATTCAGGGACAACGCCTGTATATTCCTGAAACAGTCAGATTGAGAGTATTGCAACTCATTCACGATTCCAAGATAGCTGGGCATAGAGGAATTCTAAAGACACAGGAATTTCTTTCTGTTTCTTTTGGTGGCCCACTTGCAGGAAGGATGTTTTGAATTATGTCACTTCATGTGAGGTCTGTGCAAGATGCAAAACACCTCGCTCCTCACCAACTGGTCTGTTACAGCCTCTTCCCACCCCGTCCCGCCCGTGGGATCCATTTCTATGGACTTCATTGTGGAGTTACCAACCTCTCAGGGGAAGAACACCATTCTAGTGGTGGTTGACCGTCTAACAAAGGCAGCTCATTTTATCCCTTGTGTCGGCTTACCCACTGCAAAACAGACATCAGATTTGATGATTAAAGATGTGTTTTCGCTTACATGGAGTACCGGATGAGGTTATTTCGGATCGAGGGGTGCAATTCACTTCTAGGTTTTGGCAAAATTTCTGTGCAGCATTGGACATTAAAGTAAACCTTTCTTCTGCTTTTCATCCCCAGACTAATGGACAGACCGAACGAACCAATCAAACCCTGGAGCAGTATCTCCGCTGCTTTATCTGCCACCTACAGGATGATTGGGTGGATCTACTTCCATTAGCTGAGTTCTCGTATAACAACTCTCAGAGTGCCTCCACTAAACAGTCTCCTTTTTACTCTAATCTAGGTTATCATCCTAACATTCTACCACGATTTCCCATAGAAACCCTTTACCAGCAGTGGCTGAAAGAATCACGTCTTTACAGAAGAATATGGATCTTCTAAAGGAAAATCTGGAATCGGCTCAAGAAAGGTACAAGAAAGCAGCAGATAAATTTCGTAAACCTGCACCAGCTTTCAAGGTAGGAGACTTGGTCTGGCTGTCAACCAGAAATCTTAAGTTAAGGATTCCATCGTCTAAGTTGGGACATAAGTACATTGGACCCTATAAAATCAGTAAAATTATAAGTGCCGTTGCTTGTCGTCTTCAACTGCCCAGAACTATGAGAATCCACCCTGTCTTTCATGTATCCCTACTAAAGGCTGCGACACCCAATACGTTTCCTGGACGTTCCTCTCCTTGCCCTGACCCAGTGCTAGTCGATGGTCAGGAAGAATTTGTGGTGGAAAGGATTTTAGATTCCAGGTTGTATAGAAATCAGTTACAATATCTGATTAAATGGCAGGGCTACCCAGTGGAGGACAACTCATGGGAACCGGTCAATAACGTTAATGCTCCTCGCTTGCTCCGTCAGTTTCATCAGAGGTACCCACACAAGCCTGGTCTGAGGTCATCCGGAGGTTGTCCTTAAGGTGGGAGTAATGTAAGGTTCTATGTATATATTCCTGAAACTCAGTTTGTTCGTCAGCCATTTTACTTTCTGTCTTGCTGCAGCTATCTTGCCCTCAGTCAAAATGGAGTTTCCAGCTTGCATGTTCCCGCCCTGATTCTCTCCTTTGCTTCTTAAGCAGCCACAGCTGAGCAATCAGTGCTTCAGAATCTAGCCTGCAGTGAACCTGTGACTTGACTCCTGTAAGCCTTGGACCTTGTACTCCAGCTATTCCTACTGAGGAACTCTGAAGCACTTGTGGACTCTGAACCCTGCTCTTTGAAAGACCCACGTTTGCATGGACTTACGGTAACAGAGAAGAAGATCCTGAATCTGTATTGGAGAGTGATTGCTGAGCTTGGATTACTCTGGCCTGCTGTGTCTCCTGTTTCTGTGTCTGCAAACTGTGTGACTATTTCTGCCAACTTGTATGAAATAATACAGGACTTTTCTATATCAAACCTGTGTCTCATGTATGTTCATCGCACCCAAGCACAAGACGCTATATGAACTGTACTACATACATTACACTCTATTGGTTTATGGTCAGGCGAGCTTGCTGGCCAATCAAGCACAGTGATACTGTTGTTTTTACACCAGATATTGGTACTTTTGGCTGTGTGAACAGGTGCCAAGTCCTGCTGGAGAATTAAATTTCCATCTCCGAAAAGCTTGTCAGCAGAGGGAAGCATAAAGTGCTCTAAAATTTCTTAACAGATAGCTACGCTGACTTTGGTCTTGATAAAACACTGTGGATCTACACCAGCAGATGACATGACTCCCTAAACCATCACTGATTGTGGATACTTCACACTAAACCTCATGACCCTGCAGCTGTGACTGTGACCCGCGGTAAAAAGCTTACTGCACGTGAGCTGGCGTTGGCTGATGAGACTACTACTATCAGCCTACATCTTCTGTCACTGATAACAGTGATGGCAGGAGCCACTGATGGGAGAAATAGTCTGTTGTCAGCCGGTACCTGTGCTCACACTTAAAAACAAAAAATGTAAAATAATTACATAGATATTTAAATATAAGTAAAAAAAAAACATTATACTCACCTAACACCAAATCCCCAATGCCCTTGTCTCCCAGAAAAAATGTAAAATAAAAAACAACTTATACTCATCTTAACACCCAATCCCTGATGCCCGTGTAAAAATAAATAAAAAATAATAAGCCACCATATACTCACCTGTCCACCATAATCCACATAATCCCGAGTGTCCCACGGCGATCTCACTTGTAGAACAGTCACATCGGGAGATGTGACTGCTCTAACCAACCGCCGGCGATACACTGACAGGAGATAATCGTGAGAGAGATTACTGGAGTTCAGCAGTTGATCACCTCTGGTGCTCTCACTTACGGCACCACCGTTGCGTGAGAACTTTCTCACTCTGCAGTGGTGCCGTAAGGGAGATCACCGTAGCTGATCAGCTGATGAACTCTGGTGAACTCTCTCACAGCACCTCAGTGCTATACACTGTGGGAGCAATTACCTCCTGTCAGTGTATCACCGGCTGTCTTTGAGAGTAGTCACACCAGTGACTGCTCTCAAAGTCATCAAGATCATTGTGGGACATTATGGATTATTATCTTTTCGGCGGACAGTGGATTAAGCGTTCGTTGAGTATGATTTAATTTAGATTCAATAAAGGAGTCTGTCATTATTTCAAATAAAGGACTATATTCTGGGTGTGTGTGTTTTTATAATATCACTATGGGGTTAGTAATAGATATGGGCATCTTATAGATGCTTCTCCATTACTAACCTGTGAGCTTGATGTCACCTGACAATGTAAAGTTGACATCAACTCTTCCCAATTTGGCGTATCTTATAGATACACCTTTTCTGGGGTGGCTGAAAGCTGATGTTTTAGTCTGGGAGGGGACCAATATCCATGGCTCCTTTCTCGGCTATTAATATCAGCTCACGGCTGTCTGCCTATCCTTTGCTGTTTAGATTTTATAGGGGGACCCTACAACAATTTTGTGTCCTGTATAGAGTTGAGCGATACTTTCCGATATCCAAAAGTATCGGAATCGGAATGGTATCGCCGATACCCAAAAAATATCGGCGATACCCGATACCGATACCGGAAGTCCAATGTAAGTCTATGGGAACAAAATATCGAAATTAAAAAAACCCATTCTTGCCTTGTAGGTTAATTGTACATGAAGGAAAACAACAAAGAGTAATGTAGAATGTATTGGGGGAGGTTGAGGAGACATTAAAGGCATAGATGTTTAACCCAATCCAATGGAATAGCATTAATTTTTTTTTTTAGGAAATACGTTCGGATTGACGAAGAAATTGACAATGTTGTTAACCTTTTTTCTATTTTGGCAAATATGTATGTTTCACAACTTCCATGCTCTTGTCATGTGTGCATTGCCACGAAGATCGTCGCGGTTGCACATTTGACTTCTCACAGCTGAGCTGCTGTTTCTTTGTGTTTGGCAGCTAGGGAGTTAATTCTGTCTGTGCTCGGTGCTGGGACTGGGTGCAGTTTCTCCCGGCTGCAATTGATTATTTGTTGATTGGTTTCCTTTAAATTCCTGGTTGTCTGCTTGGGGAGTTGCCAGTGAAACCTTCATGCAGACCACAGATAGGAATGAATCTGTATAGACTTTAGTTGTGAGCTCCTTAGTTGTTCTAAGCTCAACTTGGTTAGAGTTTATTTCCGAGACCATTTATGTTCCTTTGGTGTTTGAGTGTGTATGCAAGCGAGTGTTATCCTGTCTGTCTTAGATGTCTAATCTGTGTATTTAGCTAAGATCAGCCCATATCCCTTTGGTGGTAGTCAGGATCCTTCTTAGGACTGATTACAGGGTTCAGGGTCTGATAGGAGACAGGGTTAGGTTGGTGACTTGGACCTCTGAACCATTATCAGTACCTCCAAGGTGAGGGATTAGTTAGGACCCCAGTTTAGGGTCAGTTAGATCCCGGTCCTCCTCTTTCCTGTTTCAGCTCATCAAGTCCTCAAGATAACCCTGGGTTCAGCAGATATCGTGTCAGGTAAATCTATTCTATACTTACATGCTGATGTTGCTATACTAGTTGTTGTATAAGTGTTGTTCCTGTATTTAATAGTTTACTGACATTGTATACATATCATTAGACAGCGTGACAGCTCTTCACCTTTTTAACTTTTGCAACACTTTCTCCTTCATAATCTTCAGCAGCATCATCTTTGTCATCAAATTATTCTTCATCTTCACCTTCTTTATCTTCTTCTAAAACTTCTTGCTTTTCATCTTTTTGTTAACATTACTCATATTGTTCTTTTTAAACTATTATTCTTCTTCATATTATAGTCCTTCATCTTCTTCATCATATTCTTATTTGTGACAGAGGATCCTGTACTTGTAATCTGTAAAAGTATGATTTTTTCATCGTTCCGTTCTTGCTGCCACAAAAGATTTAAATTACAACAGTATTTGTCCGTGTTCAGTTTAGCCTGCAGCATCAGGCATTTACCAGGGGCACCACGAGGAGGAACGGACTCACCCCCATACACTGCTTAGTCTTCTTCTGCTTATAATTTAGAGCATATATTTTGCTCTTCATTTTGGTCTTATACTTCATGTTCTTCTGCTTTTAGATCTTCTGCTTATTGTTCTTGTGTCTCTTGTTCTGTATCTTGTATTTGTAGCACAACCTTGTACCAGCTGATGTTACTGGGACACGGTTACTAAGCAGGAGGTACCTGTGCTCCAAAGCACTACCAAGGACCAGCAGACGTTGCTGGAACTCGGATACCGAGGTGGAGGCACCTAGGCCAAAGGCACTGCGGAGAACCAGTTGACGGTACTGGAACCCGGACGGGTAGCAGAAGGTACAAGAGCCAATGCAAGTAACGAGGACCAGCTGACTGTGCTGGAACCCGGAGGGGCAGCAGAAGGAAAAGAGCCAATGGCACAACCGAGGACCAGCTGACGTTACTGGGACACGGTTACTAAGCAGGAGGTACCTGTGCTCCAAAGCACTACCAAGGACCAGCAGACGTTGCTGGAACTCGGATACCGAGATGGAGGCACCTAGGCCAAAGGCACTGCGGAGAACCAGTTGACGGTACTGGAACCCGGACGGGTAGCAGAAGGTACAAGAGCCAATGCAAGTAACGAGGACCAGCTGACTGTGCTGGAACCCGGAGGGGCAGCAGAAGGAAAAGAGCCAATGGCACAACCGAGGACCAGCTGACGTTACTGGGACACGGTTACTAAGCAGGAGGTACCTGTGCTCCAAAGCACTACCAAGGACCAGCAGACGTTGCTGGAACTCGGATACCGAGATGGAGGCACCTAGGCCAAAGGCACTGCGGAGAACCAGCTGACGGTACTGGAACCCGGACGGGTAGCAGAAGGTACCCATGGAAATTTAAGTTGACAGGCCGCGAGCCGGCCGCAGTTACCGAATCCCACAGTACTACAGTGGGTGATTGTCCTATTGTCACAACGGAAACAGCCTTTATTTGCATATCCCGCAGCACACATAGGAAGCACCTAAACTCCAGGCACCATAGAGTCGGGTAACCCGACCGCAACACGACAGGACAACTTATTGGAGGCTAAGTGACGTTTACACTGACAGGAAACAGATGGCGTGCTGTAACCAGTCTGGGCAGGAGTGAGTACCCGTGCCAATGACACTTCCGAGCAACAACTGTTGGTGTTGGAGCCCAGGGATGAGAAGAGAACCGGTTGGAGGCAGCAGGACTTTTTGCTGTTCACACAGCAGGGGAACAGCTGACATTACTGAACCCCAGTAACACAGGAGCAAGTGTTGACTGTGCTAACAGCACTTCCAGGCAACAACTGGCGGTGTTGGAGCCCAGGGATGAGAAGACAACAGGGTGGAGGCTGCAGGACTTTTTGCCGTTCACACAGCAGGGAACAGCTGACATTACTGAACCCCAGTAACACAGGAGCAAGTGTTGACTGTGCTAACAGCACTTCCAGGCAACAACTGGCGGTGTTGGAGCCCAGGATGAGAAGACAACAGGGTGGAGGCAGCAGGACTTTTTGCCGTTCACACAGCAGGGGAACAGCTGACATTACTGAACCCCAGTAACACAGGAGCAAGTGTTGACTGTGCTAACAGCACTTCCAGGCAACAACTGGCGGTGTTGGAGCCCAGGGATGAGAAGACAACAGGGTGGAGGCAGCAGGACTTTTTGCCTTTCACACAGCAAGAGAACACCTGACATTACTGAACCCCAGTAACACAGGAGCAAGTGTTGACTGTGCTAACAGCACTTCCAGGCAACAACTGTCGGTGTTGGAGCCCAGGGATGAGAAGAGAACCGGTTGGAGGCAGCGGGACTTTTTGCCGTTCACACAGCAGGGGAACAGCTGACATTACTGAACCCCAGTAACACAGGAGCAAGTGTTGACTGTGCTAACAGCACTTCCAGGCAACAACTGGCGGTGTTGGAGCCCAGGGATGAGAAGACAACAGGGTGGAGGCAGCAGGACTTTTTGCCATTCACACAGCAGGGGAACAGCTGACAATACTGAACCCCAGTAACACAGGAGCAAGTGTTGACTGTGCTAACAGCACTTACAGGCAACAACTGGCGGTGTTGGAGCCCAGGGATGAGAGGACAACAGGGTGGAGGCAGCAGGACTTTTTGCCGTTCACACAGCAGGGAACAGCTGACATTACTGAACCCCAGTAACACAGGAGCAAGTGTTGACTGTGCTAACAGCACTTCCAGGCAACAACTGGCGGTGTTGGAGCCCAGGGATGAGAAGACAACAGGGTGGAGGCAGCAGGACTTTTTGCCGTTCACACAGCAGGGAACAGCTGACATTACTGAACCCCAGTAACACAGGAGCAAGTGTTGACTGTGCTAACAGCACTTCCAGGCAACAACTGGCGGTGTTGGAGCCCAGGGATG
>JARQOD010000001.1:185370175-185422821 GCA_033576555.1 Oophaga sylvatica | reverse complement strand
ATATTTTTAGATTGGCAGTATCGCTCAACATTGAAACAGGATAAATGGACCCCAAAATTTGTTGTCCTTTTTTCCCGGTACGAGGGTGCCCTATGTGGGGGGAACCACTTTTTTTGGGGGCGCACGGCGGGGCTCAAAAGGAAGGAGCGCCATTTGATTTTTTTAAGGGAAAAATTAGGCTCCAATTTATTAGCGGACCCTGCGTGTTTTGGAGAGCCCCTGTGTCCCTAAATTTTGGAGTCCCCCCAATTACCCCTTTTTGGAAATGCCCCTTAAGGAACTTTCTGGCCAGTGAACACTTTGAACCCCGGTGCTTAAAGAAGTTTAAAAGCAGAGCATGAAAAAAAAATATTTTTTTTTCTCAAAAATGTTTTTTTTAGCCCTTATTTTTTTTCACAATGGTTCAGGAGAAATTGGACCCCAAAAGTTGTTGTCCATTTTCTGAGTCGCTGGAAAACCCAATTGGGGGGGAACCATTTTTGGGGACAGTCAGGCTCGGAAGGGTGTAGGAAGCTTTGAAATGCCGACTGATGGAATGGTCTGGGGGCTTTGTTATTTTGCAGACCCCCGATGTGCCTAAACAGTAGAAACCCCCCCAAAGTGACCCTTTTTGGGAAAAACTACCCCCCCCCAAAAAAAATTTATCCAGATGTTGATGGCCCCCTTGAACCCCCACTGCTTCACAGAAGTTTTAATGAAGAGCTGTAAAAATAAAAAAAATCTTTTTTTCCTCAAAACTGTTTTTTTTAACCCGCAATTTTTTTTTTTCGAAAAGGGTAACAGGAAAATTGGCCCC
The DNA here is from genome assembly GCA_033576555.1 of Oophaga sylvatica. NCBI lineage: Eukaryota > Metazoa > Chordata > Amphibia > Anura > Dendrobatidae > Oophaga > Oophaga sylvatica. The sequence continues at coordinate 185,422,025 of JARQOD010000001.1, read as the reverse complement.
CAAAAAGTTCTTTTTACAGTTTCCCGTAAGTACACTGTACCCCATATGTGGGGGGAAACCACTGTTGGGGCACACGTTGAGGTCGGAAGGGAAGTAGGCTTTTAAAATGCGCTGTTAGGTTGAGCCCCGCTGTTCCCAAAAAGGGAGTTCGAACCAGTCCCGCATTCATCTCCGCCGCGTGGGCTGTCAGCTTGGGGACATGGTCCAGCGTTCGTCATCAAACAGTTTTCAGGGATTACTGTGCTCCTCCGGCTCTGTATTGTGGCCAGTACGGGTTGCGGCGGCAGACGTCTTTAGGCAAAGCCTTTTTTTCCCCCTTCTGAGCATCCCCAGAGTGGATCTCTCTTTGGAGTTTCAGGGGGTCCATGCTCGGTTTACTGCAGCAGCTCCTATTGTTCCCCCAGGAAGGTCCTGGATAGGTGTTCGGAACAAGTTTCATTGGCCCTTGTTTTGGCAGGTCCTGTAGCTTTTTACTATAAAAGGGTGCTGGCGGGGCCCCATGCGCTAGTATCAATCGTCAATGCTTTGCGCCAGTTGGTCATGTGTGTGTGTGGTTAGGGCCCCGGCTAAAATAAGCCCTAGAATCCCGACTTAATCGGTGAGGGTTTGGTTGCTGCTGGTCGGGTCGGTGCCTAGATGATAGATTACCGGGATAACCGGTGAGGAGTTTTATTGCCCTATTCGGGCTGGCGTTCGACGCCATAGATGCGGGGGTTGTTTCCCGGAGGGGGATTTGCGCTGATCTTCTATGTTGTTGCGTAAAATGTGTCTGGGGCCCTGACAGGACAAAGAAGTTTTCCCCCAGCGGCTCGTGACGTAACAGGGTTCGCTTTCAACGTAGACAGCGCCTAGGTCTTTATTTTTCGATAGATGTGTTAAGTGAGTTCGAAAATTTGCCATATAGCGCGCGGCATTTCTAGAGCTTGTGGTAACAGAGTTCGCCATTTGCCCCAGCGCGTTACAGCGTTTTTTTTTGGCGCTCTGCGGGATAAAAAGAGTTCGCTTCTTTTGCCTTTTACTAGCGCGGCCCGCCTGACGGTGGACCCCGGGCTGCGAAAGTCCCCTTTTTCTCTTTTTGGGGCGTTCCCCCAGACCCTAACATAATACTAGCGCCAGGGTCTGGTAGTAAATTTTGGGGGTGCGGTCTTGCGTAAAATTCCCGGTGGGGGAGGTTGGGGCTCTTGAGCGCCAACCCCAGTGTGGATGTTCCCCCCAGGGCTGTTCAGGTGCTTGGTGGTGCACCCGTTTGCCCCTTTCCACCTTTCCCCTAAATTTCCCTTCTCTCTTCCGAATAGTTTGCCCGGTGACAGAAGCAATGCGGGGATTCGTGAGCATACTCTATACAACTCGAGCTTGGCTGCAGTTTCCCTACGGAGGGCAAAGTGGGTTTTGTACTGTCTTATCTCGGGAGAGCGTTTGGGTGGGCAACACCGTGTGGGGCGCGACGATCGGCCCGGGGCGGAGTGCTCCTCGGTTTTTGGGGGGTCTGAAAAAGGTCTTTTTGGAAACCCCAGGTCCGACGTATGGGACTCCCAATGTGGCAATGTCAGGGGTGTCCATGGTCAGCCCGTTCTCAGCCAATTTCGGACTTTGGCCTCGAATTAGAGTGGCCAGTTTAAAGTTTTATTCCGTGTTCTGGAGAGGTGGCAGCCTTTTAAAGGGGCTTTGGTAAGGGGGATTCCCGCCCCTGGGAAACTCTTTCTAATTACCCGCATCGACCTTTTGTTTTCAGGCGGAGGTTAGAGGGGGGCCCGTGTGGCAGAGGTTTCGGTGGCACCCCCTTTTCCAAACCTCTGGGAATTTTTCCCCTTCGGGCGTCCCCACTCCCCCAGGGCCGTGGAGCTACTCGAGGGGATCTAAGTCTCGGGCCCTCGAGATCCTGGTCTGTAGGTGTGTCGCGCCCGGACATTTGCCAACGATGTCCCCGCGAATGAGTAAAGGTATGTTATGACCCTGGGGGCAGGGGGCATTGCACGAGGGATTTTGTCCGAAATGCTCCTTAAAGGGGTTTTTCTCTTAGGTTCTCCCTTTTTCCGCCAAACTTTATGTGGATTGGGGCAGGGGAAAATTTTTTTGTCCTCCTCCTTTTCCTTCGCCATTCCCTCGTGGTGAGTCACCCGGCCCCTATCGGTGGGTGTTGAATGGAGAAAACCTGCCCTCACAAATCCCACCAGCTGTCTCTCTACCTTGTCTATTTCCTTCACATCAGGAGAATATATCCCTTTTTTTTCTTCCTGAGGGAAAAATTGGGTTTTGTTGGGTTACCCCGGCTTTGCCCCACCCCCCATATTGGTGGTCCTCTGGGGAATATGGGTTGGGGGGATCATTTCAGAGACAGTGTCTCAGAGAGGACTTAGGTTTCCACAACGGAATCCCCTTTGATCTTGATTTTTCCCAAGGTTTATGGGTTCTTTGGGCATATTTCCAAAAAGGAGCGGAGACTCTTTCCCTATGCCCCTAGACTGTCCTATAGCTCTTGCCTGGACGGAGCCCCTGGGGGAAGAGTGTATCCTTCTTTTTCCTGGACGGGGCCTGTCAAATACATCCAGGAAAATTTGGCAAGAGGGTTTTTTAGGAAGTCAGGTCCCGCGGGGGGGTTTTTTTCAGCAGAAGAAGAAAGGAGAATTTTCGACCCTGTTTGATATAGGGGTTTAATGCCCCTTACTTTAAGAACAAATATCCTTTGCCCCTAATATTGGCTCTTTGTGGGCTCCGGGGGCAAGGGTTTTTTCTAAGTGGATTTGTGGTCCCTAAACTGATCCGCTTCCTTTTGGGGGGACAAAAGGAAGACGGCGTTCATCCAGAGTGGACATTACAAATATTTGTGATGCCTTGGGTTGAAAGCTCCCCCATCTTCCAAGTTTTCGTAAATTCATTTCCGGGACATGTTGCCCTCTGTGGTAGTCTATTGGATGTTCCATTTTTTCCCCAGTTTGGAACCCCCCCGGGAGATGTTTGCAGGGCTTCGACCTTTTGGGGCAAATTTTTATTGCGAAGTTGGGAAGTGTGTTTTTGAGCAGGAGTCTTTGCCATCCCTGGCTATATCAGTCCCTCAGGGTTTGGCTTGGATCCTCCCAAAACTAAGGTTTTGTAAGGGATTGGCAAGAACCCCCCTCTCTTAAAGGGTGCGCGGCTTTAGGGGTTCAAAAATTTCTATCCCCAAATTTCTTCCCCACTTCTCTCTTGGTTGTCCCGGGGAGTTTCACCAAAAAAGGGCCAATCCCAATTGTGGTCAGAGGGGTCTCCAAGGTTTTTTCTTCAATCATGTCTTTTTTTGCTGCGCTGCTTCTACTCGTCCCGAGGTGATAGCTTTTTATTGGGGGTTTGCTCGCCCGTTGGGCGGGAGCGTCCTTTTTAAAAAGGATGCTCAAGGTCGTAAACTCCATGCTTTTCTTCCCCAAGCCTTCACACCGGGGGGAATTATTCCATTGGGGAAGGGGGTTGCTAGCAAGTGTTTGGGCCTTTTTGAGTGGGGGACATCTCCCGGGGGGGCTCGCTTTTCCCCTTCAAGGTTCATGACCAAAAAAATTTGGTTATTTACAGACCGCCGCGGCTAAATTCCCTTTAGGCGATGGGCCCCGTTCTTTCCCGGTTTCCCTTTTACCCTCCTTTTCTCTCGGGGAAGAAACATTCGTGTGATGCTCTGTCTCGCTCTGTGGTGTCCTCTGAGGAGATGGAAGAGGAGTCTCGGCTGATTGTCCTCACAGAGAGCTAAAAAACTGTGGCCCGGTTTCGCTTGAGTCTATGCCTCCGGCAAGACTTTTGTGCCCATCAATTTGCGACCGGAGGTATGCTCTTGGGCACACTCATCCAGGTGGGTGGACATTTTGGGGTAAAGAGGACATCTGAGTTGCTGGCGAGGACATACTGGTGGCCACAATTGGTCCGTGACATCAGGGAATACGTTCAGGCGTGCATCTCCTGCGCCAAGAATAAGTCCCCCGACAACGGCCAGCTGGGTTACTTTTTCCTTTACCGGTGGCACACAGGCCCTGGGAGATGGTCGGGATGGATTTTGTGGTGGGCTTACCCAAGTCTCGGGGCTGCACCATCATCTGGGTGATAACCGACCACTTCTCCAAAATGGTGCACTTGGTGCCATTACACGTTTACCGTCTGCACGGGCCTTGGCAGCATTATTCATTAGGCATATTTTCCGCCTACACGGTATGCCATACAAAATTGTCAGTGATCGAGGTCCCCAGTTTGCGTCTCGGTTCTGGAGAGAGCTGTGTCGTTTACTCAGCATTGAGTTGAATCTCTCCTCTGCATACCATCCCGAGACGAATGGGTTGTAGAGAGGGCCAACCAGACCTTGGTCACATACTTGCGACATTTTGTCTCTGCCAGGCAGGATGACTGGGCATCCTTGCTACCGTGGGCTGAGTTCGCTCTAAATAATGCTGTGGCTGACTCCACCGGACAGACCCCATTCCTCCTGAACTACGGTCAGCATCCGCGGGTACCAGTGCCCATGCACGTGTCTTCCGCCGATTCCAGGGTGGCAGACTGGGCTGTGGAGGCACGGGACATTTGGGACCGCACCCAGGATGCCATTCAGGCCTCCAAAGAGAGGATGAGGTCTTCGGCCGATGCCCATCGGCGCCCCGCTCCTACATTTGCTCCGGGTGACCTAGTGTGGCTCTCTGCCCGAAACATCAGGCTAAGTGTAGAGTCCACCAAGTTGGCACCTTACTTTTTGGGTCCCTTTAAAGTTCTTGAGCAGGTGAACCCGGTGGTTTACAGCCTAGCCCTTCCGCCTCACCTTGGTATCACTGACACCTTTCACGTGTCCCTCCTGAAACCCGTGGCCATTTCCCGGTTTTCCGAGTCATCTGCCCGGACGTCGGGTTCATCTACCGATGATCATGAGGTGAACGCCATTGTTGGGTGCAAGGTGGTACGAGGCAAAAAATTTTATTTGGTGGATTGGAGGGGTTATGGGCCTGAGGATAGGTCCTGGGGCCTGCTGAGCATGTTCACGCTCCGCAGCTCATCGCTGCTTTGAGCGCAGTGAGGCCCAAAGAAGGGGGGTAATGTTAGGGTTCGAGTTCCCGCTGCTGCACAAGGGGAGTCTCAAACCAGTCCCGCTGCGGTCCCCCATTCATCTCCGTCCGCAGTAGAGCCTGCTCAGCTTAGACGTCAGTCCCAGCGTCTCGCCCAGTCTAACAGTGTGCAGAGGATTACTGCTGCTCCTCCAGGCTCTGCTATTGTGGCCAGTACATGGTTAGCGGCGAGCAGACGTCTTTAGGACAAAGTCCTTGTTTTCCCCTTCTGAGCATGCCCAGAGTGAGATCTCTCATTGGAGATCAGGGGTCACATGCTCAGGTACTGCAGCAGCTCCTATTGTTCCGCCAGGAAGGTCCTGTGACTACTGGTGTTCTGGAACAAGTTTCATTGGTCCTTGTTTCTGGCAGGTCCTGTAGCTGTTACTATAAAAGGGTAGCATGGCTGGGCCGCCATGCGCTAGTATCAATCGTCATATGCTTTGCGCCAGTGTGGTCATATGTGTGTGTGGTTAGGGCCCGGCTGAAATAAGCCCCTTTAATACCGACTTAATCGGTGAGTAGTTTGGTATGCTAGCTGGTCAGGGTCGGTGTCCCAGATGCCCTAGATTACCGGCATAACCGGTGAGGAGTTTGATTGCCGTATTCAGGGCCTGGCGTTCATACGCCATAGATTGCGGGTGTCTCCCGCGAGGACATTAGCGAATGATCACGTTCTATGTTCGCTTAGCAGTCAACTGTGTACCTGGGTGCCTGACAGGACACAGAAGTTTGTTTCAGCGGCTCTGTGACGTAACAGGGTTCGCTTTCAACGCTAGACAGTGCCCTAGCGTCTTTATTTTGCGGCTCAGTTGTGTTAAGTGAGTTCGCACACCTCGCCATATAGCGCTGCGGCACTCCTTCTAGCGGCTCTGTGGAAAAACAGAGTTCGCACATATTGCCACAGAGCGTTACGGCGTTTATTTTGGCGACTCTGCGGGATAACAGAGTTCGCTTCTTTCGCCATTTTACTAGCAGCAGGCGCCGCCTGCACGGTGGACCCCGGGCTGCGAACGCACCTCTTTACATCTTATATTTGGTGCGTTCCGCAGACCCTAACAGCCGACATTGATGGAATGGTCTGCGGGCGTCATGTTATGTTTGCAGAGCCCCTGAATTGCCTAAACAGTAGAAACTCCCCACAAGTGACCCCATTTTGGAAACTAGACACCGCAAGGAACTTATCTAGATGTGTGGTGAGCACTTTGAACCCCCAAGGGCTACATAGAAGTTTATAACGCCCTGGCATGAAAATAAGAAAATCATATTTTTTCCACAAACATGATCTTTTAGTCCCCAATTTTTTTATTTTCCCAAGGGTAACAGGAGAAATTAGACCCAAAAGTTGTTGTCCAATTTGTCCTGAGTACGCTGCTATCCCATATGTTGGAGAAAACTACTGTATGGGCACACGTCGGGGCTCGGAAGGGAAGTAGTAACGTTTTGAAATGCTGACTTGATGGAATGGTCTGCGGGCATCATGTTACGTTTGCAGAGCCCCTGATGTGCCTAAACTGTGGAAACCCCAAAAAGTGACCCCATTTTGGAAACTAGACCACCCAAGGAACTTATCTAGATGTGTAGTGAGCACTTTGAACCCCAAGTGCTTCACAGATGTTTATAACCAGAGCCATGAAAATAAAAAATCATTTTTTTCCCTCAAAAAATGATTATTTTAGCCCACAGTTTTTATTTTCACAAGGGTAACAGGAGAAATTGGACCCCAAAATTGTTGTCCTGTTTGTCCTGAGTACGCTGGCACCCCATATGTGGGGGGGAACCACTGTTTGGGCACACGTCGGGGCTCGGAAGGGAAGTAGTGACGTTTTGTAATACCGACTTGATGGAATGGTCTGTGGGCGTCATGTTACGTTTGCAGAGCCCATGATGTGCCTAAACAGTAGAACCCCCCAGGTGACCCCATTTTGGAAACTAGATCCCCCAAGGAAACTCCTCTAGATGTGTGGTGAGCACTTTGAATCTCTAAGTTCTTCACAGAAGTTTATAACGCAGTCGTGAAAATAAAAAATCATTTTTTTTCCACAAACATGATCTTTTAGTCCCCAATTTTTTCCCTAGGGTAACAGGAGAAATTAGACACGCAAAGTTGTTGTGCAATTTTTCCTGAGTACGCAGATACCCCATATGTGGGGGTAAACCACTGTTTGGGCACACGTCGGGGCTCGGAATAAAGGGAGCACTGTTTGACTTTTTGAACGCAAAATTTGCAGGAATCAATGATGGTGCCATGTCGCGTTTGGAGACCGCCTGATGTGCCTAAATAGTGGAAACCCCTCAATTCTAACTCCAACCCTAACCCCAACACACCCCTAACCACAATCCTAAACACTACACACCCCTAACCCTAATCCAAACCCTAACCATAACCCTAACCCCAACACAACTCTAACTCTAACCCTAATCCCAACCCTAACCATAACCCTAACCCCAAGCCTAACCCTAATCCCAAAACACCCCTAACACTAATCCTAACTCTAACCCTAACCACAAGCCTAACCCTAATGCCAACCCTAACCCCAACCCTAACCCTAATTCCAACCTTAACCCTAATTCTAACCATAACCCTAATTCCAACCCTGACCCAAATTCCATCCCTAACCCTAATTCTAACCTTAACCCTAATTCTAGCCCTAATTCTAACCCTAACCCTAATGCTAAAGGCTAGGTTCACATTATGTTTTACCAGCCCATTCAACACATTGCATTGATGGGCTGGTAACGGTATAGCATAACCATCTTCAGATTCATCTGTGCTAGCGGTGACGGAGCCCAGACGCTGCAGCCCGAGTCCGAGGATCCGTCACTGAATGACGGCATGTCGCGAACCCATGCCGCTTTACGGCATGCATTGTGATGCGCCCGCAAATGGGGGTGAATGGCAGCGTTAACGGACTGTGCTACACCACGTTATACCGTGGTGTAACGCAGTCTGTCTAACGGACTGCCATAATGCGATATGAATCCAGCCTAACCCTAACCCTAATGCTGACCCTAACCCTAAGGCTAACCCTAAGGCTAACCCTAATCCTAACCTAACCCTAACTGTAATTCTAACCCTAATAGAAAAAAATATATATATTTTCTTTATTTTATTATTTGTCCCTACCTATGGGGGTGATAAAGGGGGCGTTTATTTACTTTTTTATTTATTTTGATCACTGTGAGAGTTTATTACAGTGATCAAAATAAATGTATTGAAGCTGTTGGCCGGCGGGCGCACTGCGCATGCGCCCGCCATTTTCCATGAAGAGTCCTGGGCGGACGCCGAGATGGATCCAGGGACACCAGAGGACCGGGAGAGGTGAGAGGAGCTGAGGGGGGATCGGAAGCCGAGGGGGAGCGGAGGCAAGGAGGAGGGGAGCGGACCGGAGCGCAGGGGAGCAGATAGTGACGGCAGTGACCGATCGCCACCATTAATTTGTGGCGGCGGCCGATCGCCGCCGTCACTCGGTGTGGGGAGAGTTGGAACTCGGTGTCCAGCCATGGCAGATACTATTGCAGCATCGGCCATGGCTGGATTGTAATATTTCACCAAAATTCATTGGTGAAATATTACAAATCGGTCTGATTGGCTGTTTCACTTTTAACAGCAAATCAGAGCAATCGTAGCCATGTGGGGGTTAAACCACCCCCACTGTGGTGATGCACAAAGGGTCTTGTTACTGCGGGTCGGGTGACCTTTCAGTGACCCCGGTCACCCGACCCGCAGGAACGCGATCCTTTCATGATACAGGGTTTGCGTCACAGGTCGGATTGGCACTGACTTTCATGACACATACGCTGTGTCACAGGTCGCGAAGGGGTTAAGACAGCTAGTGCACTTCATCATTTGACTACACTGGCTGATTTCAATACCATTTACAAGTTGAGCTAGCTTCTGGGTCTCTGTGCCCAAGACGTCTGTGCCCATACATGAATACAGTTCTTATGCAGATCTTGTCTAGCACTGTACACTCTTTCTTTGCATTTTAGCTGATAAAGTTCATCTTGGAGTTTTCCTTCTGCAAGAGTGTGACCCTTCTTTGAGATGATGCAGCTGTTATGTTTAAAAGTAACTACATTCCTCTTTTGTGTGAGCTTCTTTACTGACAGAAGATTACTTTCAAGGCTGGGAACATGGAGAACATCCCTTACTGGGACCTTTCTGCTTTGTGCTGAGGAAACTGGACAGTGGAGGTAGCATTTTTCCTACTCCTTCTGAAGTCATATCGTGACTGTTAGCTAAGATGACCTTTTCTGACTTGCTTTCATTAAGAAAAGGTAGCACACTGTAGCGCTATAGCTTGCAAACACGAAATATGAAAAATATGAAAAATGAATTGCATCATTACCTTAGAAATATGAAAAATTGAGAAGTCTTAGCGCATAAGATGGCCAAATTATGTGAGCCTGATAGCCACGTCAAGGCTCTTACCCCCTTTTTTTTCTCTTGTATGTATATGAGTTGGTGACTCTAGGTTTAGCACCTGTTCACACTGAATCTATGTTTGGATGTGCCGGTCAGTTTTTTGAAATGTATTCATTTACCTTCTACCTGAGCACTCCACCTGGTGGTCACAGGCTTTTTAATTACAACAGGTTCATCACCCCTCCACAGAGATGTAGATTTTAGTCTGAAGAGAGGATTCATACGTTCCCATGCAGACAGACTTTTCTAAACGAGGATAGGCATTAGTTAGGACCTGATATACGAGAAGAGCCTTGACGTGGCTATCAGGCTCACATAATTTGGCCATCTTATGCGCTAAGACTTCTCAATTTTTCATATTTCTAAGGTAATGATGTAATTCATTTTTCATATTTTTCATATTTCGTGTTTGCAAGCTATAGCGCTACAGTGTGCTACCTTTTCTTCTTGTATGTATATGAGTTGGTGACTCTAGGTTTAGCACCTGTTCACACTGAATCTAAGTTTGGATGTGCCGGTCAGTTTTTTGATATGTATTCATTTACCTTCTGCCTGAGCACTCCACCTGGTGGTCACAGGCCTTTTAATTACAGCAGGTTCATCACCCCTCCACAGAGATGTAGATTTTAGTCTTAAAAGAGGATTCATAGGTTCCCATGCAGACAGACTTTTCTAAAGCGAGGATAGGCATTAGTTAGGGACCTGATATACGAGAAGAGCCTTGACGTGGCTATCAGGCTCACATAATTTGGCCATCTTATGCGCTAAGACTTCTCAGTTTTTCATATTTCTAAGGTAATGATGTAATTCATTTTTCATATTTTTCATATTTCGTGTTTGCAAGCTATAGCGCTACAGTGTGCTACCTTTTCTTCTTGTATGTATATGAGTTGGTGACTCTAGGTTTAGCACCTGTTCACACTGAATCTAAGTTTGGATGTGCCGGTCAGTTTTTTGATATGTATTGCTTTCATTAAGGTCAGTGAAGAAATCCTTGTTATTTGTCATATGACTGCTTGTATCAGAATTTATACACCATATATTCTTTGCAGATGGGCTTGTAATGCAGAATCTTCCTTTATAGCTGTTTTAACCATTTGATGACTGTTCTGCTTTTTAAACTGACTCATTCTTACTTTCCAAACTCTGCAGTCTGCTTTAAGGTGGCCTGGCTTTTTACAGACAAAATATTCACAAGTTTCTCTTTGATTGTTCTTATATTCAGGGAAATCCTGTGTCTTTTAATGCTGTTTCTGCTCTGGATTTTTACTGCTGCTTACATGCTGTGTTTTTCTATTGCATTCATTCACAATTTTGCCTTTAGTATACTCTAGTGTCGGTTCATCATCTGGCTGTGCATCTAGTGCAGTCACGAGTGTGTCATAACTCTCTGGAAGACCACTTAGTAGAAGTGTAGCAACATGAAAATCTTTAATTTCTTCTCCAATACTCCTGAGATGCTCCACAATCTCTAGGGCGTTTCTTATATAGTCCTGCATATTCTTTCCATCACTTAGCTTAGACTGATACAACTTTCTCATGAGATAAAGCTTATTGCTGAGATTTGATCTTTCATGCACTTTCTGTAACTCATCCACATCTCCTTTGCAGTTGCACACTTGCATATATGCACAATCTGATTATCATCTACACTGAGGGAGATAGTGCTTTCTGCTTTCTGATACTTCTCTAGTCAGTCATCTGGTAATGGATGAGGCTTTTGTTCCTGAGTATATTTCCACCTACCTTCTGTTATGAGCAGCATCTTCATCTTGAATTTCCAGGACTGGTAGTTCTGGTTAGTGAGGCTTGGCACTGAGAACTTTATAGGATTGCTGCTAATGGACAGATATCTTCTCTGTTGCTCTGTGCAGCTTTTGCTTTGGGCTGCTGTTGCTGTGTTGCTCTGGGGCTCTGTGTCACTCTGGGCCCATAACCTGTCGGCAGCAGAATATTCAGGATACTCTCCAGGCGTGTCAAAACAGAGCTTTTTTATTCAGGAACAATCAGGAACAACATATGATAAACTTAATAGATCAGGAATAAATCATTTGGGTGTCTATCTGTGAAGAATCTACAGCAGGCTGCTTCTCTCATACACAGACACAGGAAAAACAGGAAATGCAGTGACATGCTCTTCCTGTGTGACCTCTGGGAGTTTTTTTTTTAACTTTATAAGCAGCATACAAATCTTGCAACTAAACACTCATAGACAGGAATGGAGTTGTTGCACCAAACATATTTCAACACTCCTCTTATTTTGTTTTTTCCCCATCCTTGACTCCCCTGTGCATTCCTCTGTTATATGAACATATAAGCTGTTTTGCTCATCTGGTGCGATTGTGTGAGACGCAACACTGATTTGGCATAAATGTTGGGGATCCCAGTTGCTACAGCACCTTGGGTTGAATGATCCAACGTAATAGCAGATTAGTAATGGGACACTGGTATCCTCTGCTGCTGATACTGATCCAATCAATTACCTGCTGCCATATGTATTCATGGTGTTTTTTCCTGAAGAAAAAGTTGAATTATTTTGAAACATGTAGAAAATAAAACCCCATTACCTATGGTTGTTTGAATTTTTGATTGGATCTCTACTAGTATCACAGGATACCATTTCCCATTACTAATCAGCTCATAGTTGCTGTTACCATTAGTTTGTGGTGCAAATAGAGCCAAAGTTATGACATATTTATTGAAAGATATAAATCTCTTACTAAATTAGGCGCAAATTGCTACATTTGTATGAATTATGACATGTTATAATCTTCTGTATCTTAAATAGTCTGGTCTTGTCACTGTCTCCTTCTCAATGACTTCATGTCTGCAGTTTATTTATAACTATAGTTGAGCGATACTTTCCGATATCCAAAAGTATCGGAATCGGAATGGTATCGCCGATAACATTAAAATATCGGCGATACCCGATACCGATACCGGAAGTCCCATGTAAGTCTATGGGAACAAAATATCGAAATTAAAAAAACCCCATTCTTGCCTTGTTGGTTAATTGTACATGAAGGAAAACAAGAAAGAGTAATGTAGAATGTATTGGGGAAGGTTGAGGAGACATTAAAGGCATAGATGTTTAACCCAATCAAATGGAATAGCATAAATATTTTTTTTTTTAAAGATGTTCGGATTGACGAAGAAATTGACAATGTTGTTAACGTTTTTTCTATTTTGGCAAATATGTATATTACACAACTTCCATGCTCTTCATCTTCACCTTTTTAACTTTTCACACACTTTCTCCTTCATAATCTTCTGCAGCATCATCTTTTTCATCAAATTATTCTTCATCTTCACCTTCTTTATCTTCTTCTTAAACTTCTTGCTATTCATCTTTGTTAACATTACTCATATTCTTCTTATTAAACTATTATTCTTATTCATATTCTGCTTCATCTTCTTCATCATATTCTTATTTGTGACAGAGAATCCTGTACTTGTAATCTGTCAAAGTATGAATTTTTCATCCTTCCGTTCTTGCTGTCACAAAAGATTTAAATTACAACAGTATTTGTCCGTGTTCAGTTTAGCCTGCAGCAGCAGGCATTTTCCAGGGGCACCACGAGGAGGAACGGACTCACCCCCATACACTGCTTAGTCTTCTTCTGCTTAGAATTTAGAGCATATATTTTGCTCTTCATTTTGGTCTTATACTTCATGTTCTTCTGCTTTTAGATCTTCTGCTTATTGTTCTTGTGTCTCTTGTTCCGTATCTTGTATTTGTAGCACAATCTTGTACCAGCTGATGTTACTGGGACACGGTTACTAAGCAGGAGGTACCTGTGCTCCAAAGCACTACCAAGGACCAGCAGACGTTGCTGGAACTCGGATACCGAGATGGAGGCACCTAGGCCAAAGGCACTGTGGAGAACCAGCTGACGGTACTGGAACCCGGAGGGGCAGCAGAAGGAAAAGAGCCAATGGCACAACCGAGGACCAGCTGACGTTACTGGGACACGGTTACTAAGCAGGAGGTACCTGTGCTCCAAAGCACTACCAAGGACCAGCAGACGTTGCTGGAACTCGGATCCGAGATGGAGGCACCTAGGCCAAAGGCACTGCGGAGAACCAGCTGACGGTACTGGAACCCGGAGGGGCAGCAGAAGGAAAAGAGCCAATGGCACAACCGAGGACCAGCTGACGTTACTGAACCCCAGTAACACAGGAGCAAGTGTTGACTGTGCTAACAGCACTTCCGAGCAACAACTGGCGGTGTTGGAGCCCAGGGTCAAGGAGGATGTTTAAATACTAGATCAAGTAATTTCCTTGTTACCTGTCAATTTTAAATGTCTATACTTCAAACAAGAGAAAGATAACCTTTACTACCATAAGATGATGATTTCATTTAAACTAATATCTAGATAAATAAAGAATTGACAAACATAAACACATACATTAACATGTTGAACAGCAATGCAAACCACAAAATAAATTAGTTAAGGAATCTGCTATACGGTTGTACATAAAAGCATACAAGTACATATCTGAATCCATTAATGATGGATAAGTAACAGTATGTACACCATTTTTATTGTATAGACAATGAATGTCTGACTTCAAAACATCATCAGCATTACAAGTTATCTGTGATATTACTAAAATGTTCCATTTGCTGAATAATGTCACTAAATATTTTATACAAAATTATAAAATTTCCATCATGTAATACTCATAATATGTGGCAATAATCATTTTTATTAACAAACATAACCTTTAAAAAGTGCATAGTGCATAGTGAAAATTGCTATTTATGGCTGACTGTCGACTTGGAAGCATGACAACAGATAGATAAGGTATATATAGATGAGACTGCATAGCCACAGATGGTGAATGGCGATGTAATACTGTACCTCAATAAAGTGTGCGTCACTACTACATAATTTTTTTTATATAGCTTTATAAACAGGGTACATGGATGTATGCTTGTGCCTTTGTTTTGACGCACAGACTGCCTTCCTGCTGAGACGCATTGGGTAGTGAACAGTTGTGTGCAGTGTTCACTGCAGTCTCTGCGGAATAACCACACTTAGACCTTATAACTTTTCAGACTTTCTTTATCAATCTACCAAGATGAAGAAGGCAGGGAGTAAGGCACGTGGTCGTGGAGTTTCTTCAGGGAGAGGACGTGGGGATTCTGTGGCTGCTGCGGCCCCCAGTGACACAGCATCCACCAGTTTTCCCCGTGAGCGTTCCTTTATGCGCACTTTTGTAGGAGCTCGGAGTACCCCCCTACTGCGGGAAGAACAAATTGAAGCCGTTGTTGTTTGGATGTCAGCCAATGCATCGACTTCAATTGCTTCCACCTCCTCTCAGGACCACAGCACTGTTGGGCAACCATCTGTCTCTTCACGCCTGGCAAATTGCCCAGGCAGTCAGAGAGTTCTGTACAGGAGCCAGCTGAGTGTCTGCTTCTGTTCTCAGAATCTATTGGCTTGCAAACAGGGGCCCAGCCAAGCAGCATTCTGTAATGTGAAGAGGGAGTATGCAGTGATGCGCAACAGCTGTGTCTCTCTGAATCTGAAGAGGCGGGTGAGACAGTGCCGATGGTCAGCACACCGCAGAACGCATCTGATGATGATGAGACCCAGGTGCCAGTTTCTGTTGAGCATGGTGCTGGCCAGACCACCCAACAGCAGGTGTTGGAAGAGGGTAGTGGAGATGATGAGGTCCAAGACCCAACATGGCATGAGGAACAGGAAGGTGGTGGGAGCAGCTCAGAGGAATAATAATAATATTTATTTATATAGCGCCATCATATTCCGCAGCGCTTTACAGTTTAGCAGTTTCAGAACACAAGTCATAAGTAACAACGTTAACAATACAATAATTTAAGCTAAATAAGTCGCCCCTGCTCGTGACAGCTTACAATGTACAATGAGATGGGGGAGATACAAAGTATAGGTGTTTATATACAATGGTGCATTTACAATGATGTTCCAGCCATCTTAAGGAACTGAGGGATGGAGATAGTGAATGGGCTAGAGACACACACACAGTTACACAGAATACATAGAATGACTTTGATTAGTGAATGTGATAGGCCGCTCTGAACAAATGTGTTTTGAGGGAGCGCCTGAAACCATGCAAATTGTGGATAGTCCTAATTTCTTGGGGTACAGCATTCCAGAGGATTGGCGTAGCGCGGGAGAAGTCTTGGAGTCGGGAGTGGGAGGTACGTATTAGTGCAGAGGTTAGTCGAAAGTCGTTTGCAGAGCGCAGCAGTCGGTTAGGCCGATAGATAGAAATGAGGGAGGAGATGTAGGAGGGGTGCTGCACTGTGGATAGCTTTGTGGCTGAGAACCAGTACTTTGGTTGAAAGCTGGGAGAGGCCTAGAGAAGTGGTTAGTGATAGAAGGAAGATAGAGGAAGACATTGCCCCAACGGTACAAACAGGAGGGAGAGTTAGGCTGCAGACTCGGTTGCCTGTAGCCTCCAGTTTGGCACCTGTTCGGAGCAGTTGTCTTCCAAAAGTCAAAACGTGCGCTCCCAGGACTTGCACTGCGTGGTCCTTTTTTCTCACACTTGCACATGATATTTGCTATGTCAAATGCAAGCTGTGTAATCAAAAATTAAAAATAGCTAAAAGTGTCAGTCACCTCAATACCACAAATATGTGGAAACATGTGCGGACAAAGCACGTAGTTGAGTTACAAAGACACACTGGAGATGTAGGCCAACCTACAGCAGCACCTACATCTTCAGGTTGTGTTGAAGCCTCTTCATCGAGCTCACACACAGCTTGTTCTGCTTCCTCACAGGATCGCCATGGAAGAACCTCGGTCACTGTTGTCCAGAGACAAAGTGTTATTCCACACACAGCAGCAAGTTCCCTGTCATCCTCACACTCCAGGCCACAAAACAGCCATCGGTAGCACAGGCATGGGATAAAAGACGGCCATACTCCGCAAACCATGCACGAGCACAGGCTCTGAATGCTGGCATTGCAAAACTCCTGTCCCTTGAAATGCTGTGATTCAGGCTGGTGGAGACAGACAGTTTCCGTAACTGAATATCATTGTCAGTCCCACAATACAATGTGCCAAGCCGATTTCATTTCAGCAGGCAAGCCGTCCCTGGTCTGCAAAAGCATGTTGAGGGAAAAATTAAACATGCTCTACTAAAAGCCCTCAGTAGCAAGGTCCACCTGACCACCGATGCGTGGACCAGTACCATTGTTATGATCTGCTACAACCAGTAAGGAAAGAAGGTAATTCTGTCCCTACAATACAACTAAGCTGAATCCCTACGATGTAACGGGGAACCTGATCCTGCGACCAGACCCGCTAAAGTCCTCATCTAGTGTGAACGAAGACCTATAGTTGCGAGGGAGTAATCCCTACAAGATCTAGGGACTGGGAGAAAAGGTGGACACCTCCTAACATAAATTGTAGCATGGATAATTAAACAGAAAAATAAATACTTTGTGATCCTAACATCAAGCAAAACTGACAGATTAAGGCACCTAAGCACCCGGCTAGCTTAACAGTAGATAATACAATGAAGTCAAGCAAAGCCAGAAGGGCGGAGCCAGACTAAATAGGGAAAAAAGGTCATGTGACCAGCAAACTGAAACAAAACCTAACAAGAGGGTTCTAACACCCATGGCCAGGGACAATACCTTTCCCTCACTGCCCATTGGGTCAATGTTGTGCAGCCGGGTACTGATCTTGCGAGTGGCGCTGTACGTGTTCTGCCAACTCCAAGGATTGCAGGAATCAAGTCTGTACACATTGATTCCTCCTCCTACTCCAGTTCCTCAGAATCATCGCTGCAGGAGCCGTCACGGTCTACCTCCACATGGACCCGTGAACGTTTACCTGTTGCGACCGATATGAGCACAGCCGTGTCCAAATGTCAACAGGCCGTCCTGAAATTAATTTCCATGGGGAATCTTAGCCACACAGCGCAGGAGCTCTGTAATGCCATAAAGCAGGAGAGCGACGTGTGGTTTTTGGAAGAGAATCTACAGGCAGGCTTGGTAGTGTGTGACAATGGCCGAAATCTGGTGTCAGCTCTGGGCCTTGGCAACCTCACTCACATACCATGTCTGTCATATGTGCTCAACTTGGTCGTGCAGAGTTTTTTGAGGGACTATCCGGATCTTGATGCACTGCTGCACAAGGTCCGCCTAGAGTGCGCTCACTTGCGACGTTCCAGCATGGCCAGATCGCTGATTGCAGCTCTGCAACGCAGATTTCACCTTCATGAACATCGCATCATATGTGACGTACCCACCAGGTGGAATTCCTCGTTACATATGTTGGAGCGGTTGTGTGAGCAGCAGCCAACAGTAATGGAGTATCAGCTGCATCAGGCGCAGTCAACTCGCAATTTGCGCCGTTCACACTTCACCACTACTGAGTGGGCCTCTATAATAAGAATAATAATATTATTTATTTATATAGCGCCATAATATTCCGCAGTGCTTTACAGTTTAACAGTTTCAAAACACAAGTCATAAGTAACAACGTTAACAATACAATAATTAAAGCAAAATCAGCCGCCCCTGCTGGTGAAAGCTTACAATCTACAATGAGGTGGGGGAGATACAAAGTACAGGTGTTTATATACAATGGTGTTTTTACAATGATGGTCCAGCCATTTTAAGGGAGTGAGGGATGCATGGAGATAGTGAATGGGCTACACACACAGAATTACACATAGAATGACTTTGATTAGTGAATGTGATAGGCCACTGTGAACAAATGTGTTTTGAGGGAGCGCCTGAAACCATCCAAATTGCGGATAGTCCTAATTTCTTGGGGTAGAGCATTCCAGAGGATTGGCGCAGCGCGGGAGAAGTCTTGGAGTTGGGAGTGGGAGGTACGGATTAGTGCAGAGGTTAGTCGAAGGTCGTTTGCAGAGTGCAGCAGTCGGTTAGGCCGATAAATATAAATAAGGGAGGAGATGTAGGGGGGTGCTGCGCTGTGGAGAGCTTTGTTGGTGAGAACCAGTAATTAGAATTGGATCCTATAATGAATGGGCAGCCACTGGCAGTGTAATGAGTGGCGAATAACTCTATGAAGGATATCTGCCACGTTTTGCGTGCGTTTGATGAGTCAACGCGGATGGCGAGTGCAGATGATGCACTAGTCAGCCTGACTGTCCCCCTTATCTGCCTGCTTCAAAAAACACTGCAAGCACTAAGACATGAGGTTTTGGAAGAGGTGGAGGATGAGGAGTCACAAATTCCATCACCTTCTGGACAGTCAGCGCAACGTGGTTCCTCACAAAGGGCTGGAGGACTTTCAAAGTACCATGCTGTATCAACAATTGAACCTCCAGAGTCGCTGTCTATATTTCTAAACCATTACAAACTTTTAATGTATTTACAAAGCACATAATGTACATTTTTTGTCTATCCTTTTGTAATGCTATTGTGTTTCCATAAACTGATGTTACAGAATTATGATACAAAGTTTTTAAATTTTGAGTTTTAAATTTTGTAAATTTATATGTATTTGAAGGACTTTGTGAGGAGGATGAGGAGGAGTCAATGGAGGAGGAAGACATCGCTCCAGAGGGAGGTAGACAATGCTCTAGTCAGTATGTAGACCAAGGGTGGGTTGATGCACAGCAGGCAGAGATGACGCCTCTTGCAGGGGACAACGTTTCTTGGCCAGTTGGGAGTCTGCAGCACATGGTTGATTTCATGCTGCAGTGGCTGAGAAACGACCGCCGCATCGAACACATTCACACCACGTCTGATTATTGGGTGTACACCCTCCTAGACCCTCGCTACCGGGACAACTTACAAAGCCTCATCACACCGTTGAACCGGGAGCGTAAAATGCGGAAGTACCAAGACACACTGGTGCAATCCATAATGTTCTCCATTCCAGCCGAGAGCACTGCTGCTGCTACTGCTTTACAAAGCAGCTCTGTGCGTCGAGGCAGTGGAGACAGCTCTGCAACAAGAGGGAGCACAAGCAGCGCCTCTGCACAGGGCAAGAACAGTATGTTCCAAATGTGTCGAAGTTTTGTGGCAGCGCCACCAATGTCTACACCATCCGAGACGGCTCCAGTCAGCAGGAGGCAACATTTCCGTAAGATGGTGACAGACTACATGTCTTGCCCTCTCAGTAAACTCCCAGATGGCTCTTCCCCATTCAAGTTTTGTGTCTCTAAGCTGGATACATGGCCAGAGCTTAGCCAGTATGCATTGGAGGTGCTGGCTTGCCCTGCTGCCAGTGTATTATCGGAGCGCGTCTTTACTGCTGCAGGTGGTGTACTAACAGACCGTTGCATGCGACTATCCTCCGATAATGTAGAACGGCTTACTTTTCTGAAAATAAACTAGGCATGGATCTCGCCTGAATTTGCCTGTCCGGTTTCAGATTAACTAACTGGTTGGCAACGTTTTCCATGTCTCCTGTTATGTTCATCTTTCTACCACCTGAGCTATACTCCCTGGGCTACAACACTGCCAGTTGCTGCTCAGAAGTGTCGTGTCCACAGACCAATACACAAGCTATAGTGATAGTGGGGTTCAGTAACGCCTGCTGTTCCCCTGCTGCGTGTCTGACAAAAATTAATGCTGCTAACTCCAAATTAAAGTTCAAATTAAAGTTCAAACATCTCATACTAGGCCTCAGGCTACACCCTCCTTGACCCTGGGCTCAGAAGTGTTGGATGCACAGATCAAAACAATCGATGATGTGTTTGTGGGGTTCAGTAACGCCTGCTGTTCCCCTGCTGTGTGTCCGGCAAAAATTACTGCTACCTAGCTACACATGTTGAAAAAAACATGACATGTTAAAGTGGCTAGTGCTACACATAGATATCAGGCTACACCCTTATTTCTAAGCTGTAAACAAGTGAAACGTCAAATTTAAAACCATTCAATGATTAGTGTTGGTAACAAATCTGTAACTAAATAATTGTGACATATTATGGCAGATATCCACATGTCTAACACAAATGCTAAACACAAAGCATACTTATGCTATAGGGTACTGATGGTGAACCTTCTCACTCCATAACTTTGACAAATCCAACTCACATCATGCCTCAAATGCTGCAATGTTGGAAGTGCATAATGTGGGTTGAACTTTGACAACAGCTGCAGTGCGAAGGTTATCCTTCTGTGTTCTTGGCTTTTAAATAAAAGCATACAAGTAAATATAATAATACATTGTTGATTAAGGGACATGATGTACACCTGTAATATTGTGCAAACAATGGATGTAGGACTATTCCTCTTCAACATTACTTATATTTGTGTCATTTGAAAAAATACATATTTTAGTTAAAAATTAAAAACACATGTTCAGTAGCTGTGAAAGGCCCGTTTGTGTACTTCTATATTGTTTGCAACCAATGTATTGTATACGGATGGAAGCACGTCACTGTAATAGATTTGAATTATTTTAAATAGAATAAAGCAGCACCAATTTTAGAAAAATGACAAGGATGAGCCAGTGACAGACACTCAGCAGAGTACACGCAGCGGTGGTTGAAGAAGTAAATGGAGCGTGATCTGCATTTAAAAAAAAAAAAAAAAAAATACCTCACAGACTGCAGTGAACACTGAAACACAACTGTCCACAATCTGGGAAAGGCTACTCCTTTGTCTACTTCTATAGTGTTTGCAACCAATGTATTGTATACGGATGGAAGCGCGTCACACTAATAGATTAGATTTATTTTAAATGGAATGTAGCAGAACCAATTGGAGATAAATGAAAAGGATGAGCCACTGAGACACGCTCAGCAGAGTACAAGCAGCAGTGCTTGAACAAGTAACTGGAGCGTGATGTGCACTCAAAAAAAAAAAACACAGACTGCAGTGAACACTGAAACACAACTGTCCACAATCTGGGAAAGGCTACTCCTTTGTCTACTTCTATAGTGTTTGCAACAATGTATTGTATACGGATGGAAGCGCGTCACACTAATAGATTAGATTTATTTTAAATGGAATGTAGCAGAACCAATTGGAGATAAATGAAAAGGATGAGCCACTGAGACACGCTCAGCAGAGTACAAGCAGCAGTGCTTGAACAAGTAACTGGAGCGTGATGTGCACTCAAAAAAAAAAAAAACACAGACTGCAGTGAACACTGAAACACAACTGTCCACAATCTGTGAAAGGCTACTCCTTTGTCTACTTCTATAGTGTTTGCAACCAATGTATTGTATACGGATGGAAGCGCGTCACACTAATAGATTAGATTTTTTTCAAATATAATGGAGAAGCACCAATTGGAGAAAAATGAAAAGGATGAGGCACTGAGACACGCTCATGAGAGTACAAGCAGCAGTGCTTGAACAAGTAACTGGAGCGTGATATGCACTCAAAAAATAAAAAACACAGACTGAAGTGAACACTGAAACACAACTGTCCACAATCTGTGAAAGGCTACTCCTTTGTCTACTTCTATAGTGTTTGCAACCAATGTATTGGATACGGATGGAAGCGCATCACACTATAATTTCTATTGAATGGAGCAGCTAGAATTACACTAAAGAAAAAAAAAAAAGTCTGTGAGTGACACGTGCAGATGCCTACAGACAGCGTTGGATGCAGAGCAAACTGCAGCGTCACCTGCACTCTCACACACACCTTGCAGAGCTGTTAAAACAACACTGCAGGCAAAAGGAAGCTTTACACAGCGGTTGGTGATAGCCTGCCTACAGCACAGTACACTAAATCGCAATCTCTAACTGTCCCTCAGAGTCAGCAGAGTAGCGTTCTGTCCCTATCTGAATTCACAGCACAGTGACGCTAAAATGGCGGCGGCGCCTTTTATAGTGCATTCTGACATCATTTCAGCAGCCAATCACAGCCATGCCATTAGTTAAGATGACCGCAGCATTACAGGATGTGCCCACACTTCGTAGGATTCCTCATTGGCTGACTAAAATCACATTGCCTCTCAAGAATTATGGGAACTTCCGATTCCGGTATACGATATTGAAAAAGTATCGGAATTAAGTATCGGAATTCCGATAACGCGAATATCGGCCGATACCTGATACTTGCGGTATCGGAATGCTCAACACTATTTATAACCTACATTCAATGTAATCCAAGCATTTACACTGACGGCTTGTAAACCATTCTGGATCAAGTTATCCTATGGCAGGTCACAGCGAAATATGCATCTATATACAGAATCACATTATTTTGTTTTATTTCTGTGATACATAACCATTTTAAATGGCTAATAAATCACATACATAATTAATGCATCTGGCAATGCTTTATTGGGAAATTTTACTTAAATGTAAATGACCCTTAAAGTTTTTCTGCCCTATCAAACAATCTGTTTAAAGCCTATACATAATGAATGATAACTGTTGGAAGTGTTGTATATTAGTACATCTCTATTGTTACTCATCACATATTACAATGTTACGACACATTTCCCATCATCACCAGTTACCCTCAATAGAATGACATTAAATAGATGCATAATATCCTTTTTTACTTCATTTTAATGAAAAATAAAAGTAATTTTTTTAAATACAATTTTTTTATTGTTTTCTAGATATAAGAAACACCAGTCGCAACCACAGTATATAAAGGAGAAAAACAAAATAATGTCATACTGATACAGAAATGCAATAGACAGTACAAAGTATTGTCGTTAAAACAAACAGCCTTCAGATCAATATTCTGTCATATGCAATAGTTGTATTGTAAAGTTCTAGATTTATAATTAGTGGGAAGATTATGAAACCCTAGAGAAAGATGCCATGGAAAATAGAATGGAGGTTCATTTAGAGTGAAGGGGCCTCTTCAACCATGGTTTTTAAAGGGAGCCTGTCAGCAGGATTGTGCACAGTAACCTACACACAGTGTCAGGTAGGACTCAGCGCCATTATACTGATTAAAATGATGCCTTGGTTGATGAAATTCATTTTAGGGTTGTTGTTTAATCTTTATTTTCAGTTTTGAGTTAATGATATGCTCGTGTTCCGGGGCGACCTGTGGGGGGTCTTCATGTGATTCTCTCATTAGGTATTCATCAGTATGGCTTCTTACTGATCACTGATCTGTCAGTGACCTGTCGCCTAGTTTACATAATGAATATTATATATACATATTGAACAAAAAAAACCCTCTTGCAGGCAGTCGCCAGCGGTGGCGCCTGCGCTGCAGCATGATCGCATGTGTAATGTGTGTATAATTTATATGTTTGAGGTTCTCCTGATATTCAAAAAGCAGAAAATCTATTTGAAAATGGCACCTGTCTCGCCTGCGCAGTAGCAGCTTTCGGCGTTCGCCAATAGCTACTATTGCGCCTGCAGCGCCTTCTTGCTAGAGAAAAAAAAATTTCCTCCTCCAAGATGGCGTCACCTGCACAGTAGCAGCTATCGGCTGTGCCATTTCTACCTCCAAAGCAGGTGTAATTGTACATTATGATGAATGGCAAAGGGCCCATATAGTGCTCTTGTGCAGGGGCCCTCGCCTGTCTGTGTCGGCCACTTTGAAGTTCAGCAGATACATGTAGTTGTGGATTTTTTTTCTACTGTCTGGTGACAACTAGTTTAGTGAACATTAGAAGATAGATGGATACCTGTTTATATTTAGAGGACAATGAATTTAACCCGAAGAGGGTAAATAGGCTCCTTTTTCCAAATTGGAACAAAAAGAAAATTGCACATACAGAACTCCAATTAAAAATGACATAATTTTATTAGATACAAATATACAATACAGAAAAAAGTTAAAAGGATGGGCAGGTGATGCATGTTTTCTAGCCAATGGGTGGCACCAAAGTTTACACCAGGTCTACAAAAGAGTCATACAGCATACACAATAGTAACAATAATACAAATGCTTATGGAATTATTTGATAGTATGAAAATTAATTGATACATGCATATTACACTAAGATAAAGTGATTTAGGGCAGTAATTAAGAGGCAGCAATAGCAGTCAAACTAGAACCTAGAGCCTATCATCAAAGCACAAAGCAATTAAGTGATTAACCTGTTACATGCATAAAGTAAATGAGTAATATGTTTAGGCTGAACAGAAGTGCCATTTCCCCAACGCGTTTTGGCCGGTGTGCCTCCTTCCGGGGGAATGGTATCCTGTTATAATTGTGCCCTTTAAATACTACAGCGACAGCAATCAAACATCGTGTAGCTGTTTGTCCAAAAGAGTCTGCTGATCATTGGCACATGCAGAGCTGATGTTGGCTTGCGATTAGCGTCACCGAGGGTGTCATCGTTGGGGGCTTGGCCAAAATGACATACAGCGATGCCCACATGTGATCTCGAGAGTGGAGCCACAGTCATGCGACCAGCCCACCTACAGAAGAGATGCCGTTGGCGGTGCCAAGCAACGGGGAATCCACGCACATGCGCACTAGCTGGCACTGCATTGAGAATTTGCTTACTGTACAGGTTGATATGGATAGTGAATCACCAGGAAGGTACATCAGATCAAAAGAGGGGCTAGAGGTAGACTATATACAATAAATCCAGGATTATATGTATTATGATGCACATATACTGTAAGATCACAGCACATTATCCATTATATCCATATGTTATTCCTATTATGGAGCATTATTTAAAAATTAAGAAAGCTAGAACATAGAAATATATGTATCAAAACCCAGGTTACCCTGGTGCAAATAAACCAGATGTGAAAACATAAACATAGACTTATTGGTAAAGTGCTGTGCATATGAGTGTGAAAATTATGCAAAAAGTGTAATGGTTGTCCAAAAGGAATAAAGATAAACCCTGTAGCAAACTACTCCAGCTGGATAGTAGGTGTAAGACAGGACTTATAATAATGAACCTACAGTAATATAAAGTGTATGTGCATATCCTATAGCTGTGCAATATGGGTTTATGGAAGACTAATTATGAGAGGCAAAGTGTATAATGAATTAATTAATAAGCACAATAGAGGTTAAACCAAGCTGTAAATACAACCTGTGAGATAAAAAAGTGCACTACAGGTGGGGGGTTGAACAAGGGCGTAAGCCAATACTACAGGGCACATGAGAATGTGACTACATAGCTAAAGAGATATGAATAGTAGCAATAAACCTGGCACTTAGGATAGTTTGAACGTATAAAAGATTTATGTGGCAATCCACAAATTAATGTTTCTGTCTGTTTAGACCTTCGTTAGAACTGATTAACGTGTGGGAATTGTCAGAGATCAGCGCAGACAAGGGCGATCCGAACTGTTGTAGAAAGGTGCGCAATATGTAAAATAATGTAGTGTGAATGTCTTACTATGTGCAGATGTAGTGTAGTGTAGTGCAGTGTAGAGGGATCTTTATTCTCATTTGCACAAAGAAAGACTATAAGCAATGGGATTAAACTGAATGGGAGGAGACACAGATTAGATAAAACATTTTGATTTTTTGACAGTGAAGGTGATCAATGAGTGGAACAGGCTGCCATGAGAGGTGGTGAGTTCTCCTTCAGCGGAAGTATTTAAATAGAGAATGGATAGACATCTGTCTGAGATGTTTCAGTGAATCCTGCATTGAGCAGGGGATTAGATACGATGACTCTGTAGATCCCTTCCAACTCTAATAGCATTCCATGATTCTGTGATATACTTTCAGATATAAAAAACTGTGCAAGTTCTGTATGAATATATTTACATTTTTATATACTGGGCAAGACTGTTTAAACCATGATTTTCCTAGTAAGTCCATGCTGCTACCTAATTCCCTGAATATTTGTCTTTTGTTCCAGCAATGTCATCTCCTTTATGTCCTCTAATCTCTGTTTGGACAATATGCTAAACACCATTTAGGAATTTTTAACTTCCACTTAGTTTACATAAAAATAAGGAGAAACTTTCTTGAAATGGAATCTTGACAGATCTAAACTATTCAAACACGGGAAATAGTTGGCTTAAGTCACACGCAACTCCACATGAAATAGGGATGCTGAATGGAAAAGGAATAATATTCATGTAATTGAGACATCTGTATCGGGGGCTGCCCTTCCTGTCTCTGATTCTGTTGCCAGGCGGCACCAAGATCTGTTGTAGGCGATTTGGTGGACATCTCTAGTTTTGTGTCCTTTGGGACTCTTAGGGCCCCGTCACACTCTTCAATGTCCCAGCGATCCCACCAATGATCCGATGTGGATGGGATCGCTGGGACATCGTTAGCTGATTGCTGGTGAGCTGTCACATGGGCAGACTCACCAGCGATCAGTACCAGCGAGCACGCTTGTATCCAGGCTAAACATCGGGTAACTAAGCACCATGAGGTGCTTAGTTACCCGCTATGTACCCTGGACACCAGCTCCCAGCTTCTGTTGTACGCGCTGGGAGGTCACTGATCGTTGGTCTCCTGCTGTGACACGCAGCGATGCGCCCTGGCCAGCGGGAGACCAATGATGAAAAAATGGTCCAGGCCATTCGACGACGATCAGCGATACCCAGCAGGGGGGCTGGTGGTTGCTGCGTGTCACACTAAGCGAGATCGCTGGCTAGGTCGCTGTTGCATCACAAAATCGGTGACACTTCAGCGTTCTCGCTAGCGATCTTGCTTAGTGTGACGGGGGCTTAAGTTCCATCCAGGCTGGGAACTTGAGTGTTAACTTCCGTCAATGTTTCCTCCCTACTGTGTAGCCTGGGTGGGACCGCTATCTATTAAAGATCCCAAAATCCTGCTCTTCAGGGCCAGTTGTAATTTTACTAGGTTTAGTAAACTCCTGTGTGCTTTACTTGCAGTTCCGGTTGATATCACTCACTCTGACCTCCGCTTGTTTGTTGTCTATTCTCCAACCTTACTATTTTGTACTTACTACCAGACTATTCTATCTACCAGCTTGCTCCACTGACCAGTGGCTGAATCTGTGGCCCCAACTCTTTATTCTGATAATCAGAGTGTCTTGAGCTAAGACTGTACATAATAGCCATTTTTAGAACTGTCAAGCGACCACTGGCAGTCCCTTTTTACAGTAGGATAATCATGTAATTTATTAAATGGTTTGAAATGTGAAAATACTGTATAGTTGATGTAATATTTAAATAAGCGCTCACCTAAATATTTATTAATACATTGCATTTATTAAAGTGTATTTCTATAAACCAGACTGACAGGCATGATTTAGCTGAAAGATGATTTGCATTGTATTGCCTGCAGAGAGGGAAGAAAGCAGCTTGACAGCAATCATGTCATGGTACTGCCCATTTCAGACTCCTTCCAGAGTTGAGCTGTTCCTAGCTAAAGGAGAATCGCTTTTGTAATTTTGATTCATCTGTTGGTCACGGATATAAACTTGTGACATTTCACTATGACATGACAAAAGTTTTCAGAACTGGTAGGTAAACTTTAATGATTGGTTGTACTGCTGTAATGCATGTCTACTGTGGATAACAAGTGTGTGATCTGGTAAGCCCTTCTACAATGTCAATTTCTGGGAATTTTGTTTTTATCATGTACATCTGGAACCTTTTGACAAATCCTACTTAAACTGTAACTGTCAGTATATAAAAGTTTTCATATATGACAGACAGTGCACAGTGCTACTGATCGATCCTGAAACCCCACCGATCAGTTAAAACACCGTTTTGAAGTTTGCAACTTGTGCATGAACTACACTCATAGAGTATGGGATAAATAGTACGTCTAGGGGTTCACTCTCTGAGCTGCCTAAGGACCCTTACACTTACTATTGACAGTATCTTGACTGGTTGATGAGGGTCCCAGGATCTGTGTAGTCCCTGTGATATATAAACACTTTTATATACGTGTAAAGCGCCACAAAATAAATGGCGCTATAATAATAATAATGTCCTGCATTTGCTGTTGTACTGGTCCATGCAGTTTCGCATGCCATCTGGCAAGTCCTGCTCAGCTGCATTATGGCCTCTGGTCCGTGCTGTATACCCTTGACCTATGTCTTAGAGAATCCACCTCACCATGTGAGACCACAAAAGAAAAGTTGAGCCACTGGGAGTATTGCTAAATTAGACTCTCCTAGTGTATCCTCACTCATCCCTGTAGACTGTGAGCCCTCGCGGGCAGGGTCCTCTCTCCTTCTGTACTTGTGTGTGCCTTGTATTGCTCACGTTTATTGTACTTGTCTATATTTGCCCCTTTTCACATGTAAAGCGCCATGGAATAAATGGCACTATAAAAATGTATAATAATAATAGAGCTTAAAGCAAAAATACATATTTGCTTGATTTATCAATTAAGCAGTTCCTTCAGGATTCTGTGTAATAAAATAATAATGAAACATCATTTCCCCAGAAATATTGCAGCAAAGCTGTACATATAGAAAATATTGTACAGTTCCTCCACAAGCATAAGTGAATACAAATTTAAGTAATGCCTTTGTTAATTTATGTCGTGGTTTGCAAATGACAAAATAATGTCTGAAAAAACATACGTTAATTAGGAATTAAAACTTGGAATGTAAATCCCCCGGATTTTACATGTGAGTGAGCAGCAACAATCTGTTGTACATTCTGCTACGCACATACACATAGTGTATATGCCGCAACCACACCGAAGACCCAGAAAAAACACTTGTCTGGTTATGCATTCATAGACTATCCTTCAAATAACTGTTTTCTTATTAACTAAAGGTGTTTGATTTATGTTTTTATGATTATTGATTTGTCTTTATTTAGGACTGCATCCTGTCTTGTTTTATATCGTACTTAGGGGTTTGTGCTTTTAATAAACCTTCTTCCCCTATAACATATTATTATTAAGTTATTAGCAGTGTATGTTATTCTTATACACAGTTTGTGTTATTTTATAGTCAAAATAGGTTGGATAGCAATAACAAACTGATAGATAATACAGTGTTCTGAAAATCTAAAAAAAAAGGGGTTCAGACATTCCCCCAATAAAGCCATTGATTACAAAATCTGAGCGGTAAAGAGGATGTTCAGACTCGGAAAAATGTGGCTCCTTCCTTTCAGCAGCATCTACATCTCTGCCTCTGAGCTACAACCCAAAACAGAACCCATAAACAGATCTGGTGCTGTTTCTGGAGGAATGTGTACATGTTTTTAAATTATGCACAACGTTTCTAACTCCTTCATTGTCCATGAATGTGCAAGGGTATAGAGTGCGTTCAGGATCTCGCTCCAGACAGGGAAGGTGCCAGCTCTCTATTAGCCGCAACAGGAGTTAGCTCCAATTGCTGCTGTCTAAGCACTCAAGTATTGCTGTAAATCTCTGACATCAGCATTTACAGTAAGTGGTGCAATCTTGCTGTGGCATTCACACAAAAGCCCACAGGTCCCCCTGTGACATGATCGTTGGGTGTCAGTGGGTTTCCATGACAGCCAGAGGCCTACTGTTGGCCCCCATCACTGCTATATTGATGATTCTTTGAAGACCAGCCTGCTCATAGGAAATTGTGATATCTAGAGTATTCTACAATATTAACCTTTGTAGTATATAATACAATGCATTCAATGATCACAGGTTTAAATCCTCTAGAGTGCTAAATAAAAAAAATGTAAGTCAAAACAAGTCTTTAAAATTATAAAATATATTGAAAAGATTGAATTATCCCTCTTTCTCAATTAAAAAATAAAGAAATAAAAAAGTATATTTGTTATCATCATGTCCAATCTATGAAATTTGTATTTTACCTTGTAAAGTCGATGTTGTAAACTAAAAAATCTAAGTACTGCACCACCCCGAAAAGTGCAGTACAAACATAATGCTTACTCTAAAATAGTTACAGTAAAAATTACACAAAAAGTCTTATACATCTTAATCAGTGAAAAAGTAAAAAAGTTATAAATCTCAGAAATGGTGACACATCAAATTTATAGTAAAACCAAAGAAAAGAAACAAAATGAGTATACTCTCTCTAACTATTAAAACCTCATCTTGTGTCAGATGACCTCTATATAGATAGGGGCATAACAGGACACAGGCATGATTGTTCATACACCAGCCCATAGTAAGCTATATGAATGGAATTCTGATCTCACAAAGAGGGGCCACAGTCCAGTTTGTAAAAAGTTCAAGAAACCACAGCAAAACCAAAGAAATGAGTTGGAGCATAAGTTAGTATACATGCCATATGTAAGTATGAGCACAGGCTCTTTGTTTTTTCTCAAATTTGTAATAAGCAGCATTGCCAGACTCACCATAGACAAGGATTATCATATCAGCCAAGATAACATGTACATTTTAACTTGGAAATTGAAATATGTCTATGAACAATAAGCAATTTATTTCACATGGCATCAAATGTCAGACTGTGCCAAGTAGATTTTATTGGCTGAATTCCGTGTTAAAACAAGGGGAATGACTATGAAAATTGTACATTCACACTGAAGGCATCAAAACTACCCTCGCCTACTGTATCTGTGTAGCCCTGGTATTTAAGGTACACAATACCAGGAGGATGAGTGGAGAGGTAACGGTTAAGGGCTCTACATGACATCACATATACTTCGACACACCCAGCAGGGGTGTAGAGGGGTGTGGTTTTGAGCACAAGTGAGTCTTGTAGTGTCTCCTGAGGTGAAGGGAGAGAGAAGGAGTGTCTGTCTGGAGCACCAAGATTCCTGTCGATTCAGAGAGACAGTACAGTAGTGGAGGCTAGTACAGGTGAGCCAGTTCACCTTAGCCTAGTCAGTGCTGAGATTGAGAGTTTGAGCAAGTCGAAAGGCACAGTGGAAGGAAATCAGAAGTGCTTTAGGATTGAAGTATCCTGCACATTGTCACCGGTCACTGGAGACCGAAGCATCACTATAGCTTCACGCATAGTGGTAGAAAAACCAGAGGCTTACTGGACCTTAGGTAACAGAAAGCAGCCCTTGAAGTGTCAGTACGTAACAGGGGTCAGGTGGAATAGGAACTTTGAGCTAGGCCAAGCATAGAAGAACCTAGTTTCATCACTGGAAGGCTCCAGCACAAAACTGACCGGGCAGTACAGCTTTGAAATAGCTGAAGTTTCAGGAGTGAACTACGCTTTATGCTGGTTGGACTCATCATCATTGGAAAGTAAAGGAGGCCCCTGCCTTGCTCAGCCGTTGCCTCAAAACTCATCCTCCATCAACCCCATCAGCCTCCCTGGGACCTGCCTTACCATCTAACAAGTAAAAGGTATGGAAAGACGCTGACGGTGTGAGACTGAGTTATTTAGTTGCATGCCTGCACAACCCCACCATAACCATCGACCTGAGGGAAGAGTCCCACCTGTAGGGGACCCGACATCTAGCTGCCACACCATCCCCTCAGAGATCTACAGCAGCGCTGGTACAAATTACCAGAGACTACAGGTGGCGTCACGAACTGTAAATATATCTATCCCCTGTAAATATTCCCCCAACATACGCCAGACCGCCAGGGCCACAGACCGAGCCACCGCTACCTGTGACAAACCCCATAGACTTCCATGGGCTCGGCTCTGAGTACCCCATTGCCCTGGTAATCCACAATTGTGGTGGCGGGTCGACACATATCCTCACCCATCCCTTGTAGATTGTGTGCCCTCATGGGCAGGGTACTCTCTCCTACTGTACCAGTCGTAACTTGTATTGTTTAAGATTACTGTACTTGTATTTATTATGTATACCCCACCTCACATGTAAAGCGCCATGGATTAAATGGCGCTACAATAATAAATAATAATAATAACTATGAATTAACACATGTGAAATTATACAGTATACTGTACTTAACAAAAAAGTGTGAAACAACTGAAAATATTTCTTATATTCTAGGTTCTTCAAAGTAGCCACCTTTTGCTTTGATGACTGCTCTTGGCATTCTCTTGATGAGCTTCAAGAGGTAGTCACCGGAAATGGTCTTCCAACAGTCTTGAAGGAGTTCCCAGAGATGCTTAGCACTTGTTGGCCCTTTTGCCTTCTCTCTGCGGTCCAGCTCACCCCAAACCATCTCGATTGGGTTCAGTTCTGGTGACTATGGAGGCCTGGTCATCTGTTGTAGCACCCCATCACTCTCCTTTTTGGTAAAATAGCCCTTACACAGCCTGGAGGTGTGGTTGGGGTCAATGTCCTGTTGAAAAATAAATGATGGTCCGACTAAACGCAAACCGGATGGAATAGCATGCCGCTGCAAGATGCTGTGGTAGCCATGCTGGATCAGTATGCCTTCAATTTTGAATAATTCCCCAACAGTGTCACCAGCAAAGCACCCCCACACCATCACACCTCCTCCTCCATGCTTCACGGTGGAAACCAGGCATGTAGAGTCCATCCGTTCACCTTTCTGCGTCGCACAATGACACGGTGGTTGGAACCAAAGATCTCAAATTTGGACTCATCAGAGCAAAGCACAGATTTCCACTGCTCTAATGTCCATTCCTTGTGTTCTTTAGCCCAAACAAGTCTCTTCAACTTGTTGCCTGTCCTTAGCAGTGGTTTCCTAGCAGCTATTTTACCATGAAGGCCTGCTGCACAAAGTCTCCTCTTAACAGTTGTTGTAGAGATGTGTCTGCTGCTAAAACTCTGTGTGGCATTGACCTGGTCTCTAATCTGAGCTGCTGTAAACCTGCGATTTCTGAGGCTGGTGACTCGGATAAACTTATCCTCAGAAGCAGAAGTGACTATTGGTCTTCCGTTCCTGGGGTGGTCCTACATGTGAGCAAGTTTCTTTGTAGCACTTGATGGTTTTTGCAACTGCACTTGGGGACACTTTCAAAGTTTTCCCAATTTTTCGGACTGACTGACCTTCATTTCTTAAAGTAATGATGGCCACTCGTTTTTCTTTACTTAGCTACTTTTTTCTTGCCATAATACAAATTCTAGCAGTCTATTCAGTAGGACTATCAGCTGTGTATCCACCAGACTTCTGCACAACATAACATGCCTTCAGTGTGAATTTACAATTTTCATAGTCATGAAAATACAGAAAAATCTTTGAATGAGATGTGTCCAAACTTTTGGTCTGTGCTGTATGTTACTGACATCTGTATATCTACCAATTCTATATATATTACCTGTGTGTAATCCATCTCTTCTATTCTGTCGGCTCCTGCAGTGATTTTACACTACGGGGCTGCTGAATTGCAGGCTTTTCTTCTATCTTTGTAATATACACCATTTTCCAAATTATTATGCACATGATATTTTTCTCTGATTTTCCTAAGTGGTCGGTGCAAATGACAGTCAGTCTAATAAAAGTCATCACCCGTTAGAGTATACATCAAATTTTATTGAAGAAACCTCCCAATGATAACAGTATAATCTCCAAAATGAATAAAAACTCAAAATGCGCTGTTCCAAATTATTAGGCACAGTAGAATTTCTAAACATTTGATAGAAAAATATTTAGACTTGAGAGTCCTCAGTGGTTGATACCTTTTAATGGCTTACTGAAAAGATGGTAACAAATTGCAAGCTTTCGAGACTACTCAGGTCTCTTCATCAGGCATAGACTAATACAACATCTGAAGAATCACATATTTATACACAAAATAGCACAGAAAAAAATGCAATAGGTAGGACAAGTGACATGAAGCAGAACTGTCATTATGGCAGAGGGATTAACATAAATATGACTAGTTCATAGATAAGGAGTGAAGGTTTTATTACCCTCTGATTGGGGTCTGGTATTGTGTTGTGATGACCCTAAAAGGTCAGGGAGGCAGATTCCTTAATTGTTGTAGAACGACATAAAACTCTGGGATATATTCATCCCAGCACTAAGAGTGTCAAAGGTCATCATAAGTTTATATTCCCAGACTTTTCTATCCTTCTCAGATTTGAAGTTAGATTTTAATACAAGTAATTCCATATCTGTCATGCTATGACCGGGCATACAAAAGTGTTTGGCCACAGGTAAATCCATTCTTTTTTCTCTTATCGTGTGGCGATGAGAATTCATCCTTGTTCTCAGTTTTTGCCCGGTCTCCCCCACATACAGACCCCCAGTTGGACATTTAGTACATATAATTAGGTACACCACATTAGATGTGATGCAGCTGAAAGTACCTGGTATCTTGTAGTCCTGATGGGAGTTGGGGATCTTTATCCTGTCCGTGGTCATTATAGATGTACAGGTCTTGCATTTCTTTTGTCTGCAAGGAAAGGTTCCTGCAGCTGTTGGGGAGGACAGGGAGCTTCTGACAATGATGCTTCTTAGATTTGGGGGCTGCCTAAAACATAGTAGTGGGGGGTCTGGAAATATGGATTGTAATCGGGCATCTTTTTGTAGTAAAGGTTGTAGTTTCCGTGCAGCTCCCCTTAGCATCTCCAGACTTGGATTGTAGGTGACCACTAGAGGCACCCGGTTATTTTCTTCTTTAGCTTTGTAATGTAGCAGGTGATTCCTTGATATTCTGGTGGCTCTTGTAATTTGGTTTTCAATTGTTCTTGGATGGTAGCCCTGGTTCAAAAAAGTCTTTCTGAGGCGACCAAGGTGTTCATCTCTATCCATGGGGTTGGAACATATACGGTTGTATCTGATGGCTTGGCTGTAGACAATAGAGTTTTTTATGTGTTTAGGATGGAAACTGTCCCATTTAAGATATGTTGGACGGTCGATTGGCTTCTGATACAGGGATGTCTCTATTTCATTGTTCTTTAGCTTAATGGTGGTGTCTAAAAAGTTAATTTCAGTGCTGGAGTAGTTAAGTGTTAAGTTGATGGTGGGATGAAATTGATTGAACTGTTCATGGAACGTCTTTAGCTGTTGTTCAGACTCCGTCCAGATGATTAAAATGTCATCAATGTAGCGGTAGTAGGCCCGAGGCCTGATGGGGCAGGAGGACAAAAATTCGCTTTCAAGCTTGGCCATGAAAAGATTTGCATACTGTGGAGCCATTTTACTTCCCATAGCTGTGCCAGTCTCCTGAAGATAGATCTTTGATATTTGATATAGTTTAAAGAACAGAAAATGCTCATTTGTGAAATTTGCAGCATTAGGAGGTCACATTCACTGAACAAAAAAGCCATTTAACTCCAAAACATCCTAACAGGCCAAGTTACATGTTAACATAGGAACCCTTCTTTGATATCACCTTCACAATTCTAGCATCCATTGAACTTGTGAGTTTTTGGAGAGTTTCTGCTTGTATTTCTTTGCATGAAGTCAGAATAGCCTCCCAGAGCTGCTGTTTTGATGTGAACTGCCTCCCACCTCATAGATCTTTTGATTGATGATACTCCAGAGGTTCTCGATAGGGTGGGACGTACTAAACTGCATACTGGGATGATGGGATGATTGGATGATGGGCTGCAATGCTAGACTCAACCACTAGATGGCAGCACATTTTTCAATGCAGACCAGGAAATGACTTCTGGCCTTGATACTGGATTAGAAGAAGCTGCAGTTTTTAACTCTTGACTGTAAAAAAAAAATAAATCAGAGGGAATTCAATGGAATTAAAGTTTAATAATAGAACCAGGGAAAAAAGATTGTAACTATTTGGGATTATGTGTAGAATATCGGGGTTACTCACGCCTGGTGATACATCTCATCAACATCTCATAGGAATATAGGTATAATTATTGTTCTGTATGGGGATTATGGGTAAAATATCACAAATACACATGCCCAGAAACATACTTCATCTACTTCTCATAGGAATATGGGTATAACTATTGTTCTGTATGGGGATTATGGGTGAATATCACAAATGCACATGCACCAGGAACATACTTCATCTACTCTAGAATATGGGTATAAAATGTCTTTTATGAGGATTATGTGTAAATATCAAAATAAATCAGCCAGAAACATATTCATCTACTTTCATAGAATATGGGTATAATATTGTTCGTATGGGATTATGTGTAAATATCACATACACATGCAGGAACATACTTCATCTACATCTCATAGGAATATGGTATAATTATTTTTGTATGGGGATTATGGGTAAAATATCACAAATCACATGCCCAGGAACATACTTCATCTACTTCTGATAGGAATATGGGTATAACTATTGTTCTGTATGGGGATTATGGGTGAAATATCACAAATACACATGCCCAGGAACATACTTCATCTACTTCTCATAGGAATATGGGTATAACTATTGTTTTGTATGGGATTATGGGTAAAATATCACAAATGCACATGCCCAGAAACATACTTCATCTACTTCTGATAGGATTTGGGTATAACTATTGTTCTGTATGGGATTATGGGTGAAATATCACAAATACACATGCCCAGGAACATACTTCATCTACTTCTCATAGGAATATGGGTATAACTATTGTTTGTATGGGGATTATGGGTAAAATATCACAAATACACATGCCCAGGAACATACTTCATCTACTTCTGATAGGAATATGGGTATAACTATTGTTCTGTATGGGGATTATGGGTAAATATCACAAATACACATGCCCAGGAACATACTTCATCTACTTCTCATAGGAATATGGGTATAACTATTGTTCTGGATGGGGATTATGGGTAAAATATCACAAATACACATGCCCAGGAACATACTTCATCTACTTCTCATAGGAATATGGGTATAACTATTGTTCTGTATGAGGATTATGGGTGAAATATCACAAATACACATGCCCAGGAAACATACTTCATCTACTTCTCATAGGAATATGGTATAACTATTGTTCTGTATGGGGATTATGGTAAAATATCACAAATGCACATGCCCAGGAACATACTTCATCTACTTCTGATAGGAATTTGGGTATAACTATTGTTCTGTATTGGGATTATGGGTGAAATATCACAAATGCACATGCCCAGGAACATACTTCATCTACTTCTCATAGGAATATGGGTATAACTATTTTTCTGTATGGGGATTATGGGTAAAATATCACAAATTCACATGCCCAGGAACATACTTCATCTACTTCTGATAGGAATATGGGTATAACTATTGTTCTGTATGGGGATTATGGGTGAAATATCACAAATACACATGCCCAGGAACATACTTCATCTACTTCTCATAGGAATATGGGTATAACTATTGTTCTGTATGGGGATTATGGGTGAAATATCACAAATACACATGCCCAGGAACATACTTCATCTACTTCTCATAGGAATATGGGTATAACTACTGTTCTGTATGGGGATTATGGGTGAAATATCACAAATACACATGCCCAGAAACATTTCATCTACATTCAATAGAAATATGGGTATAACTATTGTTCTGTATGGGGATTATGGGTGAAATATCACAAATGCACGTGCCCAGGAACATACTTCATCTACTTCTCAAAGGAATATGGGTATAACTATTGTTCTGTATGGGGATTATGGGTAAAATATCACAAATATACATGCCCAGTAACATAATTTATCATTTTATTTTAACAACATATATATTTATATATATATGTACAGTACAGACCAAAAGTTTGGACACACCTTCTCATTCAAAGATTTTTCAGTATTTTCATGACTATAAAAATCGTAGAATCACACTGAAGGCATCAAAACTATGAATTAACACATGTGTAATTATACATTACACTTTACGAAAAAAAGTGTGAAACAACTGAAAATATGTCTTATATTCTAGGTTCTTCAAAGTATCCACCTTTTGCTTTGATTACTGCTTTGCACGCAGAAAAGGTGAACGGCTGGACTCTACATGCCTAGTTCCCACCCTGAAGCATGGAGAAGGTGGTGTGATGGTGTGGGGGTGCTTTGCTGGTGACACTGTTGGGGATTATTCAAAATTGAAGCGGTGAGCGGTCCAGCTCACCCCAAACCATCTCGATTGGGTTCAGGTCTGGTGACTGGAGGCCATCTGGCGTAGCACCCCAACACTCTCCCTCTTGGTCAAATAGCCCTTACACAGCCTGGAGGTGTATTTGGGGTCATTGCCCTGTTGAAAAATATATGATGGTCCAACTAAACGCAAAGCGGATGGAATAGCATGCTGCTGCAAGATGCTGTGGTAGCCATGCTGGTTCAGTATGCCTTCAATTTTGAATCAATCCTCAACAGTGTCACCAGCAAAGCACCCCCACACCATCACACCTCCTCCTCCATGCTTCACGGTGGGAACCAGGCATGTAGAGTCCATCCGTTCGCCTTTTCTAAGTGCAAAGCAGTAATCAAAGCAAAAGGTGGCTACTTTGAAGAACCTAGAATATAACAGGGTTCGACAAACCCGGGCGCCAGGTCGCCAGTGGTGCCTAGAAAATCATGCCTGGCGCCTGGGCTTGTCGGGGCCCTGACACAGGCGAGGGGCCCACTCGCCGTCGGGCACCCCGGCACCCATTAGCGGAGGAGAGCGGTGTCAGCGCCGCCACTGGCCCCCCGCTTGCTCAGGGCTCCGGCAGCAGCTGGCACAATACTCACCTCTCTCTCCCCGTGCCTCCGCTGCCGCAGCTCGGGCTTCAGGGTGCGCCTGCGCTTCCTCTCACAGCAGCGCCACTGATTGACGTCATCATTCAGCGGCCGGCTGTGGCAGAGAGCGCGTGGACACCGGACAGGTGAGATGTGATGTGTGTGTCTGTGTGTAGCGCGGTGCTTTGTGTGTGTATGTGAGAGAGTGCTTGTGTGCTGCGGTGCTGTCTGTGTGATGGTGGTGGAGGGAGGGCAGTGATGATGATGATGGGAAGGCATTGATGATAATGGGGGCATTGATGATAATGGGGAGGCATTGATGATAATGGGGAGGCATTGATGATGATGGGGAGGCATTGATGATGATGATGGGGAAGCATTAATGATGATGGGTAGGCATTCATGATGATGGGGAGGCATTGATGATAATGGGGAGGCATTGATGATAATGGGGAGGCATTGATGATAATGGGGAGGCATTGATGATGATGGGGAGGCATTCATGATGATGGGGAGGCATTGATGATAATGGGGAGGCATTGATGATAATGGGGAGGCATTGATGATAATGGGGAGGCATTCATGATGATGGGGAGGCATTGATGATAATGGGGAGGCATTGATGATAATGGGGAGGCATTGATGATAATAGGGAGGCACTGATGATAATGGGGAGGCATTGATGATGATGGGGAGGCGATGATGATCATGGGGAGGCAATGATGATGATGGGCAGGCAATGATGATGGGCAGGTGATGATGATGATGGGCAGGCATTGATGATGGGGAGGCGATGATGATGATGGGCAGGCATTGATGATGGGGAGGCGATGATGATGATGGGGAGGCGATGATATGATGAGGAGGCGATGATGATGATGGGCAGGCATTGATGATGATGGGGAGGCGATGATGATGATGGGGAGGCGATGATATGATGAGGAGGCAATGATGATGATGGCCAGGCATTGATGATGAAGGGGAGACCATGATGATGATGGGAGGCAATGATGATGATAAGGAGGAGGCAATGATGATGATGGGGAGAAAATGATGATGAAAAGAAAAAAAAATTCTGGCTCCTAAATTTTTTGGCTGGCTCCTAGATTCTGAACAACTTTGTCAACCCCTGGAATATAAGACATATTTTCAGCTGTTTCACACTTTTTTGTAAAGTGTAATGTATAATTCCACATGTGTTAATTCAAGTTTTGATGCCTTCATAATAATAATAATAATATTTATTTTTAATAATCTTTATATAGCACTAACTCCGCAGCGCTTTACAGTTTGCACACATTATCGTCGCTGTCCCCAATGGGGCTCACAATCTAGATTCCCTATCTGTATGTTTTTGGAGTGTGGGAGGAAACCAGAGTACCCGGAGGAAACCCACGCAAACACGGGGAGAACATACAAACTCCTTGCAGATGTTGTCCTTGGTGGGATTCAAACCCAGGACTCCAGCGCTGCAAGGCTGTAGTGCTATCCACTAAGCCACCGTGCTGCCCTACAGTGTGATTCTACAATTTTCATAGTCATGAAAATACAGAAAAATCTTTGAATGAGAAGGTGTGTCCAAACTTTTGGTCTGTACTGTATATATATATGTTGTTAAAATAAAATGATAAAATATGTTACTGGGCATGTGTATTTGTGATATTTTACCCATAATCCCCATACAGAACAATAGTTATACCCATATTCCTATGAGAAGTAGATGAAGTATGTTCCTGGGCATGTGCATTTGTGATATTTCACCCATAATCCCCATACAGAACAATAGTTATACCCATATTCCTATGAGAAGTAGATGAAGTATGTTCCTGGGCATGTGTATTTGTGATATTTCGCCCATAATCCCATACAGAACAATAGTTATACCCATATTCCTATGAGAAGTAGATGAAGTATGTTCCTGGGCATGTGCATTTGTGATATTTCACCCATAATCCCCATACAGAACAATAGTTATACCCATATTCCTATGAGAAGTAGATGAAGTATGTTCCTGGGCATGTGTATTTGTGATATTTCACCCATAATCCCCATACAGAACAATAAGTATACCTATATTCCTATGAGATATTGATGAGATGTATCACCAGGCGTGAGTAACCCCGATATTCTACACATAATCCCAAATAGTTACAATCTTTTTTCCCTGGTTCTATTATTAAACTTTAATTCCATTGAATTCCCTCTGATTTCTTTCTATATTACAAGTCAAGAGTTAAAAACTACAGCTTCTTCTAATCCAGTATCAAGGCCAGAAGTCATTTCCTGGTCTGCATTTGAAAAATGTGCTGCCATCTAGTGGTCGAGTCTAGCATTGCAGACCATCATCCCATAATCCTATCATCCCAATATGCAGTTTAGTACGTCCCGATAGGGTTGAGGTCAGGGGAAGATGGTGGCCACACAATGAGTTTTACTCTTTTTATGCTTTTAGAGGTGGAAAATAGAGAAAAATATATTTGAAGCAAAAAATGTGGTGAAATATTTAATAACATAAATAACATACTATTATATGTGGTGTTATTATTTATAATAGTATGTTATTATGTTGGAAGCTACGGGTAGGAGATGCTGCTGCAGGACCAGTGTGGTGTCTGTAAAGTACTATATGAAGACTCTGGAGGGTGAGTATATGAATGGGGGCACGGGCTTATATTTAAGCATCACTCCAGCACTGAAAAATAACACTGGAGTGCTGCTTTAAGATCCCATGGGAGAACTATAACTCTCAGCATGTCTTGTAGATCCTATGGCATGCTGGGAGTTATAGTCCACCACAGGATGGCAGAGTGATTTTTTTATGTGCTGTCATTACTAACCTTTTAATTAATTCTCTGTTGTACAGTTTGTCTGCAGGACCTGTGATGACATCATGAAGAGGCAGGGCTTTGTGTGGTCATGTGATGCTCCAGCCGCCCTCTTCATGACCTCATTCCTGCTGCAGTAATCAGGCGCTGGGGAACCATGTGGCTCTGTCATTAGCTGCTCCCCGCTCACTGCTCAGCTGATAGGTGGCGGGGAAGCGGCTAATGAATATTCACTGCACTTAAGTATCGGGACCAGTGGTTTCCTCAGCGCTGGATTCCTGCAGCAGAGGGGATCTTTT
Organism: Oophaga sylvatica; assembly: GCA_033576555.1. Lineage (NCBI taxonomy): Eukaryota > Metazoa > Chordata > Amphibia > Anura > Dendrobatidae > Oophaga > Oophaga sylvatica. Next base: position 185,380,218 of record JARQOD010000001.1, on the reverse strand, counting down.
CCTGCCTCCTGCGATCTCACTCCACCGCTGCCCTGCCCCCCTCCCCACGTTACATTCCGACCATAAGACGCACCCACACTTTCCTCCCAAATTTGGAGGAAAAAAAGTGCGCCTTATGGTCCAAAAAATACGGTATTTACTGGAGTGAAACCAAAAGCAGCGTTCCCCGAGCCCGGCGCCCCCACCCACATTTCAAAATAACTTCGTCAGGTGGCACTGATTGTATTTTATGGTGACATTTGTACATGCATATTTGTAATAATATTTACATATACTAGTATTACATGCTTCAATTTTTGAAACTCAATTCAAGACATATATTTATATGATTGATTAAATTGTGGTACATTCTACAACTTATGAAAATTATATCTATTTATGATATTAATGTCACAGTTTTTATAAATTTTTTGTAGTGTATACATTTAATTCCCCTATTATATTTGCCTGGTTTTCTTTTGGTTTGTGGTGCTCCTAGTCTTTTATGTATTTATATGTGTAATAAAATTTATATTTTTTTCAAGAAAACTCGTTTGGTAACTTCTTTTTCTCATTTCATTTGGATATGATTTGAATAGAGAGTTGCATTTGTATTATTAGTATGTATTAAGTTATTAGACTGTGATTGGTCTGTTTAAGTTTAATAAGGAATTATTGTATGCTAAATATTTATATGTGTGTATCACTGACATCTATATATGTATACTATGAGTATATATCTATTATATCTATTCTATTCTAACCTGTCACACTGTGATTTTACTGAACACGATACATGAATTGCCGCTTTTATTCTTTTACTGAATGTTACCGACATTTTCCGATTTTCAGAAAAAAGCTCGTGTTACTGATCACAAATCCAAATGTACCATAATCGTGCCGAATTTATGTTTGGCGATCGTTTTCCGAGCATATTCGCTCATCTCTACTTATTTCATGAATTTAAATCCTAGAGAAATTCCATGAGTTCCCAGGACACTGAGTCATTTTCTATCCCAAATATTACTAAGCACCAGCCCAAATATGTTCTGGGTGCCTCTTAACAATGCCATTTGTCATCAGCATGTGTCATATCTCTTGTGTAGATCTCAATGTGTCAATCAAATTCACTTTAAGTGTTAGTGATGTGTATTGACCAGCCCTCCACTTTCAGAAAGGGAACAAAAATTCCTGACTGTCCTTGACGCTGAGAGGGAATAACTTCTATCTGTGAGCAGGCATATTACTAAGTGTATTCTATTATTTAAGGCTGAGCTCACAAATACAATGGAGGCCATTTGATTTAAAGAATAGTGTAGCATGCAGCTCCACTCTTGCAGGCTTATCCATGATGAAATGCTGTCAGGTGCCAATAGAATCCAATGTTGGAATCCATCTTCTAAAAGATCCAAATGAAAGAAATCACAAAACATGTCAACAAATCAAGTGGGAGACGAAATTAGAATGTAATTTTACAAGAAGATTAATAGATGAATATGGGAAGTTATTCTACTTACATATCCTAATAAACAATCAAAACTTATTTAGGTGATGTATATACCATTTGACAGATGGTTCCAAGATCCAGCCCGTGAGCAGATAAAATTGAGGCTTATACCAAAAATTGTTAAATACATTTTCATCTGTGTATATTCCATGAAAAAATTAGGCAAAAGATCTACAAGTCATAGAAATTACTATGCATTTTGAAACTTTGAATATTATTTACTTATATAGCAACATTAATTCCACAGCGCTTTACAGACGTCATCTGTAAGCATGGGCCCTCACAACCAAAATAGTGAAGTGCTCAGAAGGAAGCTCATATATCAACATAGAAAAATAACCTTTGGCACAAATGATGAGCCAAATAGAATTTGTTTCTGTGACAACACAACATTTATTCTTACATATGCCAGACATTGGTCGAGACATTGTTCATATGAGTCTGAATATTGTCTCTTGAATTGATGTTTGTTGCAGCTTAATGTGCTGCTATCCTTGGAGAACAGTGATGCAGGGTCATTTAACTATCACTGTTTCCTAATATGTTAATTACCCATTGTATCAGTCCATGCAGCTTGTTGTCCTGCAAACATTGAAGGACAAACTATGCAGATTGATTGAATACTCGAACAATGAGAGTTGACCTCATCCCACCTTCCCCCTGACCTGTGGATGACGGCCTAAATGACAGATGTGGGAATAAAAAGGGACCTCTATCCTTCTGCAGGGAGACTTTACAGTACAGTTGGGAACCATGGTTCCAACCAGAGGAATACAGATTTGAGACTCTACAGTATGCCAGCTTAAGGGGCCACAGCCCCAGCTGGAGGGATCTGCTCTATTGGCCATCATTGAATCCATGGAGATATTCAGAGAAGCCAGTTTGGGACAATTAGGTCACCTGGCCCCATGGAGATGTTTGGAGAAGCCAGGTTGTGACAATTAGGTCACCTGGCGAGGTATTTCACTGGACTGTCATCTTCCTAAGCTTGCAGCTACCTCCTGTCTGAGGGTGCTGAGAGCTGAGAGCACCCACTAACACTTGTACCTACACAGTTTCGAAAAAAAAATAGTTTTATTAAAGTCACAGGTGAAACAGATGTAACGCCAATGTTTCGGCCTATCCAGCCTTTATCAAAGTTATCTTTGTGAAATACAACATAAGAAACATAGATCAAATAAGTTACACACAATAATCTATAAACAAAAGTTCACTTGGTAGACAGTAAATTCATGGCAAAATTGATAATAGTGATTCATTTATTTGCGCCATTCAAAACAAATATAACACAATAAATTTTCAAGAGCCTGTAGCTTCAATCAAGTGAATGAAATTCTGTAACTGAAAAGGAATAACTAGTGAACAGCCTATTCAATGATGAGCAAGCAGGTATAGGTGGACCATACATATAGGTGCAAGAGAAAAAAAAGGTAGCACACTGTAGCGCTATAGCTTGCAAACACAAAATATGAAAAATATGAAAAATGAATTGCATCATTACCTTAGAAATATGAAAAATTGAGAAGTCTTAGCGCATAAGATGGCCAAATTATGTGAGCCTGATAGCCACGTCAAGGCTCTTCTTGTATATCAGGTCCTAACTAATGCCTATCCTCGCTTAGAAAAGTCTGTCTGCATGGGAACGTATGAATCCTCTCTTCAGACTAAAATCTACATCTCTGTGGAGGGGTGATGAACCTGTTGTAATTAAAAAGCCTGTGACCACCAGGTGGAGTGCTCAGGTAGAAGGTAAATGAATACATATCAAAAAACTGACCGGCACATCCAAACATAGATTCAGTGTGAACAGGTGCTAAACCTAGAGTCACCAACTCATATACATACAAGAGAAAAAAAAGGTAGCACACTGTAGCGCTATAGCTTGCAAACACGAAATATGAAAAATATGAAAAATGAATTGCATCATTACCTTAGAAATATGAAAAATTGAGAAGTCTTAGCGCATAAGATGGCCAAATTATGTGAGCCTGATAGCCACGTCAAGGCTCTTCTTGTATATCAGGTCCTAACTAATGCCTATCCTAGCTTAGAAAAGTCTGTCTGCATGGGAACGTATGAATCCTCTCTTCAGACTAAAATCTACATCTCTGTGGAGGGGTGATGAACCTGTTGTAATTAAAAAGCCTGTGACCACCAGGTGGAGTGCTCAGGTAGAAGGTAAATGAATACATATCAAAAAACTGACCGGCACATCCAAACATAGATTCAGTGTGAACAGGTGCTAAACCTAGAGTCACCAACTCATATACAGTGCCTACAAGTAGTATTCAACCCCTGCAGATTTAGCTGGTTTGATAAGATGCAAATAAGTTAGAGCCTTCAAACTGCAAACGAGAGTAGGATTTATTAACAGAAGCATAAATCTTACCAAACAAAAAGTTATGTTGCTCAGTTGAATTTTAATAAATTTTAAACATAAAAGTGTGGGTCAATTATTATACAACCCCTATGTTTAATATTTCGTGGAATAACCCTTGTTTGCAATTACAGCTAATAATAGTCTTTTCTAAGACCTGATCAGGCCGGCACAGGTCTGTGGAGTTATCTTGGCCCACTCCTCCATGCAGATCTTCTCCAAGTTATCTAGGTTCTTTGGGTGTCTCATGTGGACTTTAATCTTGAGCTCCTTCCACAAGTTTTCAATTGGGTTAAGGTCAGGAGACTGACTAGGCCACTCCAACACCTTGACTTTTTCCCTCTTGAACCAGGCCTTGGTTTTCTTGGCTGTGTGTTTTGGGTCGTTGTCTTGTTGGAAGATGAAATTACGACCCATCTTAAGATCCTTGATGGAGGAGCGGAGGTTCTTGGCCAAAATCTCCAGGTAGGCCGTGCTATCCATCCTCCCATGGATGCGGACCAGATGGCCAGGCCCCTTGGCTGAGAAACAGCCCACAGCATGATGCTGCCACCACCATGCTTGACTGTAGGGATGGTATTCTTGGGGTCGTATGCAGTGCCATCCAGTCTCCAAACGTCACGTGTGTGGTTCGCACCAAAGATCTCGATCTTGGTCTCATCAGACCATAGAACCTTGAACCAGTCTGTCTCAGAGTCCTCCAAGTGATCATGAGCAAACTGTAGACGAGCCTTGACATGACGCTTTGAAAGTAAAGGTACCTTACGGGCTCGTCTGGAACGGAGACCATTGCGGTGGAGTACGTTATTTATGGTATTGACTGAAACCAATGTCCCCACTGCCATGAGATCTTCCCGGAGCTCCTTCCTTGTTGTCCTTTGGTTAGCCTTGACTCTTTGGACAAGCCTGGCCTCGGCACGGGAGGAAACTTTCAAAGGCTGTCCAGGCCATGGAAGGCTAACAGTAGTTCCATAAGCCTTCCAAATACGGATGATGCTCCCAACAGTGGAGACAGGTAGGGCCAACTCCTTGGAAAGGGTTTTGTACCCCTTGCCAGCCTTGTGACCCTCCACGATCTTGTCTCTGATGGCCTTGGAATGCTCCTTTGTCTTTCCCATGTTGACCATGTATGAGTGCTGTTCACAAGTTTAGGGAGGGTCTTAAATAGTCAGAAAAGGCTGGCAAAAGAGATCATTAATCCACACATGTGAAGCTCATTATTCTTGGTGCCTGAACTACTTCTTAATACTTTAGGGGGAACAAACAGAATTCTTGTGGTTTGAGGGGTTGAATAATAAATGACACTCTGAATTAACTTTTAACGTTTTTAAAAAAAAAAAAAAATTAAAACAAAAATTTTTTGCTGCAGTGCATTTCCCACTTCCAGGCTGATCTACAGTACAAATGTCACAATGCCAAGTTAATTCCGCATGTGTCAACCAGCTAAATCTGCAGGGGGTTGAATACTACTTGTAGGCACTGTACATACAAGAGAAAAAAAAGGTAGCACACTGTAGCGCTATAGCTTGCAAACACAAAATATGAAAAATGAATTGCATCATTACCTTAGAAATATGAAAAATTGAGAAGTCTTAGCGCATAAGATGGCCAAATTATGTGAGCCTGATAGCCACGTCAAGGCTCTTCTCGTATATCAGGTCCTAACTAATGCCTATCCTCGTTTAGAAAAGTCTGTCTGCATGGGAACGTATGAATCCTCTCTTCAGACTAAAATCTACATCTCTGTGGAGGGGTGATGAACCTGTTGTAATTAAAAAGCCTGTGACCACCAGGTGGAGTGCTCAGGTAGAAGGTAAATGAATACATATCAAAAAACTGACCGGCACATCCAAACATAGATTCAGTGTGAACAGGTGCTAAACCTAGAGTCACCAACTCATATACATACAAGAGAAAAAAAAGGGGGTAAGAGCCTTGACGTGGCTATCAGGCTCACATAATTTGGCCATCTTATGCGCTAAGACTTCTCAATTTTTCATATTTCTAAGGTAATGATGCAATTCATTTTTCATATTTTTCATATTTCGTGTTTGCAAGCTATAGCGCTACAGTGTGCTACCTTTTTTTTCTCTTATATGTATATGAGTTGGTGACTCTAGGTTTAGCACCTGTTCACACTGAATCTATGTTTGGATGTGCCGGTCAGTTTTTTGATATGTATTCATTTACCTTCTACCTGAGCACTCCACCTGGTGGTCACAGGCTTTTTAATTACAACAGGTTCATCACCCCTCCACAGAGATGTAGATTTTAGTCTGAAGAGAGGATTCATACGTTCCCATGCAGACAGACTTTTCTAAGCGAGGATAGGCATTAGTTAGGACCTGATATACGAGAAGAGCCTTGACGTGGCTATCAGGCTCACATAATTTGGCCATCTTATGCGCTAAGACTTCTCAATTTTTCATATTTCTAAGGTAATGATGCAATTCATTTTTCATATTTTTCATATTTCGTGTTTGCAAGCTATAGCGCTACAGTGTGCTACCTTTTTTTTCTCTTATATGTATATGAGTTGGTGACTCTAGGTTTAGCACCTGTTCACACTGAATCTATGTTTGGATGTGCCGGTCAGTTTTTTGATATGTATTCATTTACCTTCTACCTGAGCACTCCACCTGGTGGTCACAGGCTTTTTAATTACAACAGGTTCATCACCCCTCCACAGAGATGTAGATTTTAGTCTGAAGAGAGGATTCATACGTTCCCATGCAGACAGACTTTTCTAAGCGAGGATAGGCATTAGTTAGGACCTGATATACGAGAAGAGCCTTGACGTGGCTATCAGGCTCACATAATTTGGCCATCTTATGCGCTAAGACTTCTCAATTTTTCATATTTCTAAGGTAATGATGCAATTCATTTTTCATATTTTTCATATTTCGTGTTTGCAAGCTATAGCGCTACAGTGTGCTACCTTTTTTTTCTCTTGTATGTGTATGAGTTGGTGACTAGGTTTAGCACCTGTTCACACTGAATCTATGTTTGGATGTGCCGGTCAGTTTTTTGATATGTATTCATTTACCTTCTACCTGAGCACTCCACTGGTGGTCACAGGCTTTTTAATTACAACAGGTTCATCACCCCTCCACAGAGATGTAGATTTTAGTCTGAAGAGAGGATTCATACGTTCCCATGCAGACAGACTTTTCTAAGCGAGGATAGGCATTAGTTAGGTCCTGATATACGAGAAGAGCCTTGACGTGGCTATCAGGCTCACATAATTTGGCCATCTTATGCGCTAAGACTTCTCAATTTTTCATATTTCTAAGGTAATGATGCAATTCATTTTTCATATTTTTCATATTTCGTGTTTGCAAGCTATAGCGCTACAGTGTGCTACCTTTTTTTTCTCTTGTATGTATATGAGTTGGTGACTCTAGGTTTAGCACCTGTTCACACTGAATCTATGTTTGGATGTGCCGGTCAGTTTTTTCATACATATAGGTGGACGTACACTAATAGAATAAAAATGATGACATTCTATTCATTTACTTGTGAAAAGACTACTTCGAATTTTCCAGATGGAAGAAGACAAAGTCATTGTATTTTGCTTCAGAAAACAGAGATGTCATTAAGGCCACGTCTCACATAAACAGCGATCTCAGCAGCGATCTCGCTATGTCTGACACGTACCAGCGATCAGGCCCCCGCTGGCCAGCACGCATCGCTGCGTGTGACTGGCAGAAGACAAGCGAGCTCCTGGTAACCAAGGTAAACATCGGGTTTCCAGGCACCGCGACACACCAGCGATCCTGATCGTTGTCGGGATTGCTGGTGTGTCGCTATGTGAGACGGGGCCTTTACTATAAATGCTGTTGATAATCGCTAGAAGTCAATGGTCTTCTGGCTGTGAGTAAACAAAAGCGGTGATTGCTCTGTAGAGTAAATACTTGATGAAACCTCTTGGTACTTTTATTGGGCATTCATGTTCTCTTCCTGAGCATGACTGCTAAAAGTTGAACTTCTTTAGTGAAGAGGTTATAATTGTAGAAGAGTTCATGAACAAAAGACATTAATCATCTGCAAATAAGTAAGATTTTGGTACAAAAGTTTGTCTTTGTTTACACATATCTTAGGAACAATTTTCACATGAAGCTTTTTTCTTTCAGAGAAATTAGTTTGCTCACTCAAACGTAGAGACTAATGCAGCTGTCAATCACTGAGATATATCTTCATGAATTCAATGAATGGAATAACTGGAATAGCAAAGAAAATTGAAAATAATAGGTTGCTACTTTCTGCAATTAATTACATAAACTGAGTGCAAATTATAATAAAAATGAAAGGATAGTACTGAACGAACACTAAAATGCTCAAGCGCTCAGTACTCGACTCAAGCAGGTCGGACTATCGGACGGACTCGACTCAAGTAATTAGTATATTGGAAGTCAATGGGAAACTCGAGAATTTTTCCAAAAGACCCTAATAGGAGGGCTGGGGAGGCAGGAAAATTGCTGATATGGATGGAAACAGTGCTCAAATGGAATGGGAACAGCATGGGGAAGACACCTGGATGCATCTCTGACTCCAAGGTCGCTGCGGGGAACAATGCTGTCAGAGTATTACTCCACTATTATGGACTGAGAATAAAGCATACAAAACCAAAGATATCATGGATTGTACCGGAAAAAATGATGGGAAACTTTCCTGAGTAATGACTTGTATATAAGGCAAAATTAAAAAGAAAAAAAAACACCTCCTCCACCCCTTAATAGCTGGACCATCACTCACCATATTTCCTTATTGCCTATGACTGCAGTAGATGACACAGTAGAGGTGGAAATCAAACTGCATCCACTGGTAATCACTGGTAAATGTAATTTTAGAATTTTACTACCTTATCTGGGCATCTGGTTTGTGTGATATGGTCAGACATATCGTATTTAATTTATTAAGGAGGGACTCTGAAACTCGCAAAGCCTATGCTGACATTGCCAGTACTGCTAAAAGTTAGAAGGAATAAGGACTCTAATGCACCCTTTGTTAGACATAAAGGAGGGCCTCATACACAGACTGTTAAAATTGTTAGGTAGTGAGACTCCCAAACTCATAAAATCTATGCACTAAGTGCATGGGTGGCCAAAAATTAGAAGGAGGGACTGCCATGCACCCTGGAAGACAAGTATAGGAGGGCCTCAGAAAACATTTTTTTCCCATTTTTAAGGACTGGAACTTCTAGATTGGTAAAGGCTATGCACTAAGTGCAAGGGCTGCCACAAATTAGAAGGAGGGACTGCAATACACCCTGGAAGACACATAGAGAAGGGACTCCGAAAAAAATGGTGAAAAAATGTTAAGAAGTGTGACTACTAGACTGGTACAGCTTAAGTGCAAAGGCTGAAAAACATACACATGCATGGGTGTGTATATATATATATATATATATATATATTATATATATATATATATATATACTGTGGGTACGAAAGTACTCTGACCCTTTAAACTTTTCACTCTTTGTTTCATTGCAGCCATTTGGTAAATTCAAAAAGTTCATTTTTTTCTCATTAATGTACACTCTTCACCCCAACTTGACTGAAAAAAACAGAAATGTAGAACTTTTTGCAAATTTATAAAAAAAAGCTGAAATATCACATGGTCATAAGTATTAAGACCTTTTGCTCAGATGCTCATATTTACGTCACATCCTGTCCATTTCCTTGTGATCCTCCTTGAGATGGTTCTACTCCTTCATTGGAGTCCAGCTTTGTTTAAATAAACTGATAGGACTTGATTTGTAAAGGTACACACCTGTCTATATAGGTCCTCACAGCTCACAGTGCATGTCAGACCAAATGAGAATCATGAGGTCAAAGGAACTGGCCAAGGAGCTCAGAGACAGAATTTTGGCAATGCACACATCTGGCCAAGTTACAAAAGAATTTCTGCAGTACTCAAGGTTTCTAAGAGCATAGTGGCCTCCATAATCCTTAAATGGAAGAAGTTTGGGACCACCAGAAGTCTTCCTAGACCTGGCCGTCCAGCCAAACTGAGCAATTGTGGGAGAAGAGCCTTGGTGAGAGAGGTAAAGAACCTCAAGATCACTGTAGTTGAGCTCCACAGATGCAGTCTGGAGATGTGAGAAAGTTCCACAAAGTCAACTATAACTGCAGCCTTCCACCAGTCAGGCCTTTATGGCAGAGTGGCCCGATGGAA
>JARQOD010000001.1:185354590-185370075 GCA_033576555.1 Oophaga sylvatica | reverse complement strand
TTTTGAAACTTTGAATATTATTTACTTATATAGCAACATTAATTCCACAGCGCTTTACAGACATCATCTGTAAGCACGGGCCCTCACAACCAAAATAGTGAAGTGCTCAGAAGGAAGCTCATATATCAACATAGAAAAATAACCTTTGGCACAAATGATGAGCCAAATAGAATTTGTTTCTGTGACAACACAACATTTATTCTTACATATGCCAGACATTGGTCGAGACATTGTTCATATGAGTCTGAATATTGTCTCTTGAATTGATGTTTGTTGCAGCTTAATGTGCTGCTATCCTTGGAGGACAGTGATGCAGGGTCATTTAACTATCACTGTTTCCTAATATGTTAATTACCCATTGTATCAGTCCATGCAGCTTGTTGTCCTGCAAACATTGAAGGACAAACTATGCAGATTGATTGAATACTCGAACAATGAGAGTTGACCTCATCCCACCTTCCCCCTGACCTGTGGATGACGGCCTAAATGACAGATGTGGGAATAAAAAGGGACCTCTATCCTTCTGCAGGGAGACTTTACAGTACAGTTGGGAACCATGGTTCCAACCAGAGGAATACAGATTTGAGACTCTACAGTATGCCAGCTTAAGGGGCCACAGCCCCAGCTGGAGGGATCTGCTCTATTGGCCATCATTGAATCCATGGAGATATTCAGAGAAGCCAGTTTGGGACAATTAGGTCACCTGGCCCCATGGAGATGTTTGGAGAAGCCAGGTTGTGACAATTAGGTCACCTGGCGAGGTATTTCACTGGACTGTCATCTTCCTAAGCTTGCAGCTACCTCCTGTCTGAGGGTGCTGAGAGCTGAGAGCACCCACTAACACTTGTACCTACACAGTTTTGAAAAAAAAAATAGTTTTATTAAAGTCACAGGTGAAACAGATGTAACGCCAATGTTTCGGCCTATCCAGCCTTTATCAAAGTTATCTTTGTGAAATACAACATAAGAAACATAGATCAAATAAGTTACACACAATAATCTATAAACAAAAGTTCACTTGGTAGACAGTAAATTCATGGCAAAATTGATAATAGTGATTCATTTATTTGCGCCATTCAAAACAAATATAACATAATAAATTTTCAAGAGCCTGTAGCTTCAATCAAGTGAATGAAATTCTGTAACTGAAAAGGAATAACTAGTGAACAGCCTATTCAATGATGAGCAAGCAGGTATAGGTGGACCATACATATAGGTGCAAGAGAAAAAAAAGGTAGCACACTGTAGCGCTATAGCTTGCAAACACAAAATATGAAAAATATGAAAAATGAATTGCATCATTACCTTAGAAATATGAAAAATTGAGAAGTCTTAGCGCATAAGATGGCCAAATTATGTGAGCCTGATAGCCACGTCAAGGCTCTTCTTGTATATCAGGTCCTAACTAATGCCTATCCTCGCTTAGAAAAGTCTGTCTGCATGGGAACGTATGAATCCTCTCTTCAGACTAAAATCTACATCTCTGTGGAGGGGTGATGAACCTGTTGTAATTAAAAAGCCTGTGACCACCAGGTGGAGTGCTCAGGTAGAAGGTAAATGAATACATATCAAAAAACTGACCGGCACATCCAAACATAGATTCAGTGTGAACAGGTGCTAAACCTAGAGTCACCAACTCATATACATACAAGAGAAAAAAAAGGTAGCACACTGTAGCGCTATAGCTTGCAAACACGAAATATGAAAAATATGAAAAATGAATTGCATCATTACCTTAGAAATATGAAAAATTGAGAAGTCTTAGCGCATAAGATGGCCAAATTATGTGAGCCTGATAGCCACGTCAAGGCTCTTCTTGTATATCAGGTCCTAACTAATGCCTATCCTAGCTTAGAAAAGTCTGTCTGCATGGGAACGTATGAATCCTCTCTTCAGACTAAAATCTACATCTCTGTGGAGGGGTGATGAACCTGTTGTAATTAAAAAGCCTGTGACCACCAGGTGGAGTGCTCAGGTAGAAGGTAAATGAATACATATCAAAAAACTGACCGGCACATCCAAACATAGATTCAGTGTGAACAGGTGCTAAACCTAGAGTCACCAACTCATATACAGTGCCTACAAGTAGTATTCAACACCCTGCAGATTTAGCTGGTTTGATAAGATGCAAATAAGTTAGAGCCTTCAAACTGCAAACGAGAGTAGGATTTATTAACAGAAGCATAAATCTTACCAAACAAAAAGTTATGTTGCTCAGTTGAATTTTAATAAATTTTAAACATAAAAGTGTGGGTCAATTATTATACAACCCCTATGTTTAATATTTCGTGGAATAACCCTTGTTTGCAATTACAGCTAATAATCGTCTTTTATAAGACCTGATCAGGCCGGCACAGGTCTGTGGAGTTATCTTGGCCCACTCCTCCATGCAGATCTTCTCCAAGTTATCTAGGTTCTTTGGGTGTCTCATGTGGACTTTAATCTTGAGCTCCTTCCACAAGTTTTCAATTGGGTTAAGGTCAGGAGACTGACTAGGCCACTCCAACACCTTGACTTTTTCCCTCTTGAACCAGGCCTTGGTTTTCTTGGCTGTGTGTTTTGGGTCGTTGTCTTGTTGGAAGATGAAATTACGACCCATCTTAAGATCCTTGATGGAGGAGCGGAGGTTCTTGGCCAAAATCTCCAGGTAGGCCGTGCTATCCATCCTCCCATGGATGCGGACCAGATGGCCAGGCCCCTTGCTGAGAAACAGCCCCACAGCATGATGCTGCCACCACCATGCTTGACTGTAGGGATGGTATTCTTGGGGTCGTATGAAGTGCCATCCAGTCTCCAAACGTCACGTGTGTGGTTCGCACCAAAGATCTCGATCTTGGTCTCATCAGACCATAGAACCTTGAACCAGTCTGTCTCAGAGTCCTCCAAGTGATCATGAGCAAACTGTAGACGAGCCTTGACATGACGCTTTGAAAGTAAAGGTACCTTACGGGCTCGTCTGGAACGGAGACCATTGCGGTGGAGTACGTTATTTATGGTATTGACTGAAACCAATGTCCCCACTGCCATGAGATCTTCCCGGAGCTCCTTCCTTGTTGTCCTTTGGTTAGCCTTGACTCTTTGGACAAGCCTGGCCTCGGCACGGGAGGAAACTTTCAAAGGCTGTCCAGGCCATGGAAGGCTAACAGTAGTTCCATAAGCCTTCCATTACGGATGATGCTCCCAACAGTGGAGACAGGTAGGGCCAACTCCTTGGAAAGGGTTTTGTACCCCTTGCCAGCCTTGTGACCCTCCACGATCTTGTCTCTGATGGCCTTGGAATGCTCCTTTGTCTTTCCCATGTTGACCATGTATGAGTGCTGTTCACAAGTTTAGGGAGGGTCTTAAATAGTCAGAAAAGGCTGGCAAAAGAGATCATTAATCCACACATGTGAAGCTCATTATTCTTGGTGCCTGAACTACTTCTTAATACTTTAGGGGGAACAAACAGAATTCTTGTGGTTTGAGGGGTTGAATAATAAATGACACTCTGAATTAACTTTTAACGTTTTTAAAAAAAAAAAAAAAAATTAAAACAAAAATTTTTTGCTGCAGTGCATTTCCCACTTCCAGGCTGATCTACAGTACAAATGTCACAATGCCAAGTTAATTCCGCATGTGTCAACCAGCTAAATCTGCAGGGGTTGAATACTACTTGTAGGCACTGTACATACAAGAGAAAAAAAAGGTAGCACACTGTAGCGCTATAGCTTGCAAACACAAAATATGAAAAATGAATTGCATCATTACCTTAGAAATATGAAAAATTGAGAAGTCTTAGCGCATAAGATGGCCAAATTATGTGAGCCTGATAGCCACGTCAAGGCTCTTCTCGTATATCAGGTCCTAACTAATGTCTATCCTCGTTTAGAAAAGTCTGTCTGCATGGGAACGTATGAATCCTCTCTTCAGACTAAAATCTACATCTCTGTGGAGGGGTGATGAACCTGTTGTAATTAAAAAGCCTGTGACCACCAGGTGGAGTGCTCAGGTAGAAGGTAAATGAATACATATCAAAAAACTGACCGGCACATCCAAAATAGATTCAGTGTGAACAGGTGCTAAACCTAGAGTCACCAACTCATATACATACAAGAGAAAAAAAAGGGGGTAAGAGCCTTGACGTGGCTATCAGGCTCACATAATTTGGCCATCTTATGCGCTAAGACTTCTCAATTTTTCATATTTCTAAGGTAATGATGCAATTCATTTTTCATATTTTTCATATTTCGTGTTTGCAAGCTATAGCGCTACAGTGTGCTACCTTTTTTTTCTCTTATATGTATATGAGTTGGTGACTCTAGGTTTAGCACCTGTTCACACTGAATCTATGTTTGGATGTGCCGGTCAGTTTTTTGATATGTATTCATTTACCTTCTACCTGAGCACTCCACCTGGTGGTCACAGGCTTTTTAATTACAACAGTTCATCACCCCTCCACAGAGATGTAGATTTTAGTCTGAAGAGAGGATTCATACGTTCCCATGCAGACAGACTTTTCTAAGCGAGGATAGGCATTAGTTAGGACCTGATATACGAGAAGAGCCTTGACGTGGCTATCAGGCTCACATAATTTGGCCATCTTATGCGCTAAGACTTCTCAATTTTTCATATTTCTAAGGTAATAATGCAATTCATTTTTCATATTTTTCATATTTCGTGTTTGCAAGCTATAGCGCTACAGTGTGCTACCTTTTTTTCTCTTATATGTATATGAGTTGGTGACTCTAGGTTTAGCACCTGTTCACACTGAATCTATGTTTGGATGTGCCGGTCAGTTTTTTGATATGTATTCATTTACCTTCTACCTGAGCACTCCACCTGGTGGTCACAGGCTTTTTAATTACAACAGGTTCATCACCCCTCCACAGAGATGTAGATTTTAGTCTGAAGAGAGGATTCATACGTTCCCATGCAGACAGACTTTTCTAAGCGAGGATAGGCATTAGTTAGGACCTGATATACGAGAAGAGCCTTGACGTGGCTATCAGGCTCACATAATTTGGCCATCTTATGCGCTAAGACTTCTCAATTTTTCATATTTCTAAGGTAATGATGCAATTCATTTTTCATATTTTTCATATTTCGTGTTTGCAAGCTATAGCGCTACAGTGTGCTACCTTTTTTTTCTCTTGTATGTATATGAGTTGGTGACTCTAGGTTTAGCACCTGTTCACACTGAATCTATGTTTGGATGTGCCGGTCAGTTTTTTCATACATATAGGTGGACGTACACTAATAGAATAAAAATGATGACATTCTATTCATTTACTTGTGAAAAGACTACTTCGAATTTTCCAGATGGAAGAAGACAAAGTCATTGTATTTTGCTTCAGAAAACAGAGATGTCATTAAGGCCACGTCTCACATAAACAGCGATCTCAGCAGCGATCTCGCTATGTCTGACACGTACCAGCGATCAGGCCCCCGCTGGCCAGCACGCATCTCTGTGTGTGACAGGCAGAAGACAAGCGAGCTCCTGGTAACCAAGGTAAACATCGGGTTTCCAGGCACCGCGCAGCGCCTGGAAACCCGATATGTACCTTGGTTACCAGCTCCCTGCATCAGCGGGCTGGTATCCAATGTACACTGCGGTTACTAAGTGACTTTACCGCAGTGTCGCTGTCCTGATCGCTGTCTGAGCTGCCTGTTTGGCAGTTCAGCAGCGATCATGTAGCGACACACCAGCGATCCTGATCGTTGTCGGGATTGCTGGTGTGTCGCTATGTGAGACGGGGCCTTTACTATAAATGCTGTTGATAATCGCTAGAAGTCAATGGTCTTCTGGCTGTGAGTAAACAAAAGCGGTGATTGCTCTGTAGAGTAAATACTTGATGAAACCTCTTGGTACTTTTATTGGGCATTCATGTTCTCTTCCTGAGCATGACTGCTAAAAAGTTGAACTTCTTTAGTGAAGAGGTTATAATTGTAGAAGAGTTCATGAACAAAAGACATTAATCATCTGCAAATAAGTAAGATTTTGGTACAAAAGTTTGTCTTTGTTTACACATATCTTAGGAACAATTTTCACATGAAGCTTTTTTCTTTCAGAGAAATTAGTTTGCTCACTCAAACGTAGAGACTAATGCAGCTGTCAATCACTGAGATATATCTTCATGAATTCAATGAATGGAATAACTGGAATAGCAAAGAAAATTGAAAATAATAGGTTGCTACTTTCTGCAATTAATTACATAAACTGAGTGCAAATTATAATAAAAATGAAAGGATAGTACTGAACGAACACTAAAATGCTCAAGCGCTCAGTACTCGACTCAAGCAGGTCGGACTATCGGACGGACTCGACTCAAGTAATTAGTATATTGGAAGTCAATGGGAAACTCGAGAATTTTTCCAAAAGACCCTAATAGGAGGGCTGGGGAGGCAGGAAAATTGCTGATATGGATGGAAACAGTGCTCAAATGGAATGGGAACAGCATGGGGAAGACACCTGGATGCATCTCTGACTCCAAGGTCGCTGCGGGGAACAATGCTGTCAGAGTATTACTCCACTATTATGGACTGAGAATAAAGCATACAAAACCGAAGATATCATGGATTGTACCGGAAAAAATGATGGGAAACTTTCCTGAGTAATGACTTGTATATAAGGCAAAATTAAAAAGAAAAAAAAACACCTCCTCCACCCCTTAATAGCTGGACCATCACTCACCATATTTCCTTATTGCCTATGACTGCAGTAGATGACACAGTAGAGGTGGAAATCAAACTGCATCCACTGGTAATCACTGGTAAATGTAATTTTAGAATTTTACTACCTTATCTGGGCATCTGGTTTGCGTGATATGGTCAGACATATCGTATTTAATTTATTAAGGAGGGACTCTGAAACTCGCAAAGCCTATGCTGACATTGCCAGTACTGCTAAAAGTTAGAAGGAATAAGGACTCTAATGCACCCTTTGTTAGACATAAAGGAGGGCCTCATACACAGACTGTTAAAATTGTTAGGTAGTGAGACTCCCAAACTTATAAAATCTATGCACTAAGTGCATGGTGGCCAAAAATTAGAAGGAGGGACTGCCATGCACCCTGGAAGACAAGTATAGGAGGGCCTCAGAAAACATTTTTTTCCCATTTTTAAGGACTGGAACTTCTAGATTGGTAAAGGTTATGCACTAAGTGCAAGGGCTGCCACAAATTAGAAGGAGGGACTGCAATACACCCTGGAAGACACATAGAGAAGGGACTCCGAAAAAAATGGTGAAAAAATGTTAAGGAGTGTGACTAGTGTTGAGCGATACGATAATGCAAATATCGGCTATCGGCCGATATTAGCTCTATCGGCCTTTCGATAATTCGTTTCGATATTTTCGTCTTATCGAATACCGGAATCGGATTTGTCACTGTCACTGTGAGTGTCCGTCGGTCGGGTCTGTCAGGAGTCAGCGGCACTTACCTGGCAGAAGATCTCCGGCGGTCACGTCCTGGACTGCTTGATGGCCGCCATTATCTTCTCCCTGGCGGTCACATGCAGTTTTTCGCGATAACTGCAGTGACTGCAGGGTAATCCCGGCCGTAAAGCAGTCAGTCCGATGACGTCACCGCCGGGGAAGCAGGTAATCAGCTGTGCTGCGCCGGGATGACAGGCTCCGCCTGTCATTCTGATGTAGCAGAGCTGGATCGTCGTGGGACACTCGTTACTATGGACTGCGTCGGTCAGGTGGTATACTTTTTTTTTTTTTTATTTCATTTTTTTACAGGAGATCGATGGCGTCGCAGCAGGATGAGACAGTAATAAAAGAAATGAAAACTGTGGTTTTTTATTTTTTATTAAATTAAAAAAATTTTTTTGGAACATTCACCCGTCCGGGTACATAAACAATTTAACTATTTATTTACATACAGGGACCCTGTCCGGGTTATTTAGACTTCTTTGGCAGGGGTGTTCCTGGTGCTTGCCAAACATCCGAGACACCAAGGACCACCAGGACCTGATGACGTCGTGTGGCCTGTACAGTCAAGTCGTGACCCGCTATCTGGGTCTGTGTGGCCACCTCTTTCATCTCTCTCCGGGTCTGGAGCCCTATGTCACAGACTGTACGAACCCCAGGGGGCCTAACAGGCGCCGGGTACGGGCCAGCTATACTTATCATGTCCATAGCTGGGGCTGCTGAGGAGACCACTGAGGGAGGCTGGGGAGATTTACGGCGTGGGGTGGGCACTTTTGCAGAGGCCTGGATGTGGGAGGCTGAAGGCTTCGAGGGTCTCACAGGTTCCTGACACACTGGGGAGTAGGGGTCGCACCTGGTAACATTTAGGGCGTACCACCCATTGTAACCCCAGTGTCGGGTGTAAGTCACCAAGTCTCCTGGCAACAGGTCCCTCCCCGGGTGTCCTTCTGGGAGGTGAGCCTCCACGTCCCGCCGGGTCACAAAGACTTCTAAATAAAGTCCAGGCTCCTTGATGAAGCCCCACCCACCTTTCAATTTAAAGCTCCGTACTGCACCCTTACGCCGCGGCTCACTCAGGGTTCCTTTATCCTTTCTCATCCGGTCCTTATCTGCCCGGTCCTTCTCCAGGTGACGTTGGCGAAGTTTTAGGGTTTCTCGCTGCTCCCTTTGTCGCTCTGCTTCCCGCTCCAAACGTCTCCACTCTTCCTCCTGACGCCGGTTGTAATTCTCCTCCACCAGTTGCTCCATGTCTCCACCACTCCACTGCAGCTTACAGTGTCCGGTTTGCGGCAGCTCTCCTGTCGCCCCCCAGTCCTGGCGGCGCTCCCCTGCGGAGGAAGCAGACGGCTCTAAATCAGATGACAGTCGGGGCTCCGGTACAGGCAGGTAGTGCTCTGGTGCCTGCGCGGCCTCCTCCATGAGGACGGGTGTCGCTTCTTCTGTCTCAGCGACCGGGGCAGACAGCGGGATCTGGGGTGCTGCTGACGGTGCTGCGTTTTTTGCAGGAACGGGTGCCTCCACTGCGACAACGTCAACCGGATCACATTGCAAGGGCTCCTCTACTATAACGGGTGCCTCACCTTCCGGTACAGACACTTCAGGTAAGAGGGATTGGCGCCGCTCCAAGTTTATTTTTAGGGCACGCCAGCTCGCTTCCATCCTGGCGACCTCCTCCCGGTGCCGGGCCAGGCCTCTCAGGGTATCCTCCGCTTCTTGCAGCGTAGGAGGGTTTACAGGCCGGGTGCCCAACGGTGATTCCGTGGCGATCGGGTCGCTTCCGTGGGGGGAGAGCTCTGACTGCTCCATCCCTTCCCACTTCTGCTCGTCGTGTCCATTAGCCATCTCTGCCAAGTCACATGTGTCATATCTGGAGAGGGCCCCTCTTTTGTAGGGAGGCGGGACCTCCTCACACTGAGGAGGATGAGGAGGCGGAACTCCAGAGCTGTGGGGCACGATCTTACATTGCAGTACCATTTACAGTGGGCGGCCATCGTTTTCACGCCACTGAGTGAGTGACACCCACGAAGAGCACGCCCTTCTTCTTCACCAGTGCCTCGTCGTGACGCAGATATGGCGGAAAAATGGCAAATACATTCTCTGATGATTTTAGCAATTCTCAAGCACAAAACCAGTGCAATTCAGGCACACAGGACTCGCTTATAGCGAGCTACAGAATCCTGTTCGTGACGCCCAAGTTGAGTCGCACAGAGCCAGAGGTTTTCGGGGTACTCGGCACCGAGCCCGTCGACTTCTATGGGGTATGTCACGTCTTTACCCGGCAATTGAATTAGAGTCGATTTTACTATGTAGAAGTGTATAAACTATAAATATATGTATATATATATATGTCACAATGACATGTATATATATATATATATATATATATGTATTCTATGTGTGTATATTTTGTGTTTACAATGAAAGAAAGGGTTTTTTTTGTTGCGATATTTTGTTCCCATAGACTTACATGGGACTTCCGGTATCGAAATCGGATATCGACGATATTTAGTGCTATCGGCGATACAATTTCAATACGATATTTTTAGATATCGAGCAATATCGCTCAACACTAAGTGTGACTAGTGTTGAGCGATACGATAATGCAAATATCGGCTATCGGCCGATATTAGCTCTATCGGCCTTTCGATAATTCGTTTCGATATTTTCGTCTTATCGAATACCGTAATCGGATTTGTCACTGTCACTGTGAGTGTCCGTCGGTCGGGTCTGTCAGGAGTCAGCGGCACTTACCTGGCAGAAGATCTCCGGCGGTCACGTCCTGGACTGCTTGATGGCCGCCATTATCTTCTCCCTGGCGGTCACATGCAGTTTTTCGCGATAACTGCAGTAACTGCAGGGTAATCCCGGCCGTAAACCAGTCCGATGACGTCACCGCCGGGGAAGCAGGTAATCAGCTGTGCTGCGCCGGGATTCTGATGTAGCAGAGCTGGATCGTCGTGGGACACTCGTTACTATGGACTGCGTCGGACAGGTGGTATACTGCTGGTTTTTTTTTTCATTTTTTTACAGGAGATCGATGGCGTCGCAGGATGAGACTGTAATAAAAGTAATGAAAACTGTGTTTTTTTTTTTTTTATTAAATTAAAAAACTTTTTTATAAACATTCACCCGTCCGGGTACATAAACAATTTAACTATTTATCAACAATTTAACTATTTACATACAGGGACCCTGTCCGGGTTATTTATACTTCTTTGGCAGGGGTGTTCCAGGTACCACCTGGTACTCTTCTGATGCTTGCCAAACATCCGAGGCACCAAGGACCACCAGGACCTGATGACGTCGTGTGGCCTGTACAGTCAAGTCGTGACCCGCTATCTGGGTCTGTGTGGCCACCTCTTTCATCTCCCTCCGGGTCTGGAGCCCTATTTCCCGGACTGAACGAACCCCAGGGGGCCTAACAGGCGCCGGGTACGGGCCAGCTATACTTATCATGTCCATAGCTGGGGCTGCTGAGGAGACCACTGAGGGAGGCTTGGGAGATTTACGGCGTGGGGTGGGCACTTTTGCAGAGGCCTGGATGTGGGAGGCTGAAGGCTCCGAGGGTCTCACAGGTTCCTGACACACTGGGGAGTAGGGGTCGCACCTGGTAACATTTAGGGCGTACCATCCATTGTAACCCCAGTGTCGGGTGTAAGTCACCAAGTCTCCTGGCAACAGGTCCCTCCCCGGGTGTCCTTCTGGAGGTGAGCCTCCACGTCCCGCCGGTTCACAAAGACTTCTAAATAAAGTCCAGGCTCCTTGATGAAGCCCCACTCACCTTTCAATTTAAAGCTCCGTACTGCACCCTTACGCCGCGGCTCACACAGGGTTCCTTTATCCTTTCTCATCCGGTCCTTATCTGCCCGGTCCTTCTCCAGGTTACGTTGCCGAAGTTTTTGGGATTCTCGCTGCTCCCTTTGTCGCTCTGCTTCCCGCTCCCAACGTCTCCACTCTTCTTCCTGACGCCGGTTGAAATTCTCCTCCACCAGCTGCTCCATGTCTCCACCACTCCACTGCAGCTTACAGTGTCCGGTTTGCGGCAGCTCTCCTGTCGCCCCCCAGTCCTGGCGGCACTCCCCTGCGGAGGAAGCAGACGGCTCTAAATCAGATGACAGTCGGGGCTCCGGTACAGGCAGGTAGTGCTCTGGTGCCTGCGCGGCCTCCTCCATGAGGACGGGTGTCGCTTCTTCTGTCTCAGCGACGGGGGCAGACAGCGGGATCTGGGGTGCTGACGGTGCTGCGGTTTTTGCAGGAACGGGTGCCTCCACTGCGACAACTTCAACCGGATTACATTGCAAGGACTCCTCTACTAGAACGGGTGCCTCACCTTCCGGTACAGACACTTCAGGTAAGAGGGATTGGCGCCGCTCCAAGTTTAGTTTTAGGGCACGCCAGCTCGCTTCCATCCTGGCGACCTCCTCCCGGTGCCGGGCCAGGCCTCTTAGGGTATCCTCCGCTTCTTGCAGCGTAGGAGGATTTCCAGGCCGGGTGCCCAACGGTGGTTCCGTGGCGATCGGGTCGCTTCCGTGGGGGGAGAGCTCTGACTGCTCCATCCCTTCACACTTCTGCTCGTGTCCATTAGCCATCTCTGCCAAGTCACATGTGTCATTAGCATCTGGAGAGGGCCCCTCTTTTGTAGGGAGCCGGGACCTTCGTGTTAGTTTCCACACACTGAGGAGGATGAGGAGGCGGAACTGAAGAGCTGTGGGGCACGATCTTACATTGCAGTACCATTTAGAGCCATCGTTTTCGCATCACTGAGTGAGTGTACAGTACACCCATGAAGAGCACGCCCTTCTTCTTCACCAGTGCCTCGTCGTGACGCAGATATGGCGGAAAAATGGCAAATACATTCTCTGATGATTTTAGCAATTCTCAAGCACAAAACCAGTTCAATTCAGGCACACAGGACTCGCTTATAGCGAGCTACAGAATCCTGTTCGTGACGCCCAAGTTGAGTCGCACAGAGCCAGAGGTTTTGGGGTACTCTGCA
This sequence comes from Oophaga sylvatica, assembly GCA_033576555.1. NCBI lineage: Eukaryota > Metazoa > Chordata > Amphibia > Anura > Dendrobatidae > Oophaga > Oophaga sylvatica. The sequence continues at coordinate 185,357,668 of JARQOD010000001.1, read as the reverse complement.
CCGAGCCCGTCGACTTCTATGGGGTATGTCACGGCTTTACCCGGCAATTGAATCAGAGTCTATTTTACTATGTAGAAGTGTATAAACTATAAATATATGTATATATATGTCACAATGACATGTATATATATATATATATATATATATATATATATATATATATGTATTCTATGTGTGTATATTTTGTGTTTACAACGTAAGAAAGGTTTTTTTTTGTTGCGATATTTTGTTCCCATAGACTTACATGGGACTTCCGCTATCAAAATCGATTATCGACGATATTTAGTGCTATCGGCGATACAATTTCAATACGATATTTTTAGATATCGAGCAATATCGCTCAACACTAAGTGTGACTACTAGACTGGTACAGCTTAAGTGCAAAGGCTGAAAAACATACACATCCATGGGTGTGTATATATATATATATATATATATACATATATATATATATATGTATATATATATATATATATATACTGTGGGTACGAAAGTACTCTGACCCCTTTAAACTTTTTACTCTTTGTTTCATTGCAGCCATTTGGTAAATTCAAAAAGTTCATTTTTTTCTCAATAATGTACACTCTTCACCCCAACTTGACTGAAAAAAAACAGAAATGTAGAACTTTTTGCAAATTTATAAAAAAAAGCTGAAATATCACATGGTCATAAGTATTAAGACCTTTTGCTCAGATGCTCATATTTACGTCACATCCTGTCCATTTCCTTGTGATCCTCCTTGAGATGGTTCTACTCCTTCATTGGAGTCCAGCTTTGTTTAAATAAACTGATAGGACTTGATTTGTAAAGGTACACACCTGTCTATATAAGTCCTCACAGCTCACAGTGCATGTCAGACCAAATGAGAATCATGAGGTCAAAGGAACTGGCCAAGGAGCTCAGAGACAGAATTTTGGCAATGCACACATCTGGCCAAGTTACAAAAGAATTTCTGCAGTACTCAAGGTTTCTAAGAGCATAGTGGCCTCCATAATCCTTAAATGGAAGAAGTTTGGGACCACCAGAAGTCTTCCTAGACCTGGCCGTCCAGCCAAACTGAGCAATTGTGGGAGAAGAAGCCTTGGTGAGAGAGGTAAAGAACCTCAAGATCACTGTAGTTGAGCTCCACAGATGCAGTAGGGAGATGGAGAAAGTTCCACAAAGTCAACTATCACTGCAGCCTTCCACCAGTCAGGCCTTTATGGCAGAGTGGCCCGATGGAAGCCTCTCCTCAGTGCCAGACATATGAAAGCCCACATAGAGTTTGCTAAAAAACACATGAAGGACTCCCAGACTATGAGAAATAAGATTCTCTGGTCTGATGAGACAAAGATAGAACTTTTGGTGATAATTCTAAGTGGTATGTGTGGAGAAAACTAGGTGCTGCTTATCACCTGCTCAATACCATCCCAACAGTGAAACATGGTGGTGGCAGCATCACGCTATGAGGGTGTTTTTCAGCTGTAGGGACAGGACGACTGGTTGCAATTGAAGGAAACATGAATGCGGCCAAGTGCAGAGATATCCTGGATGACAACCTTTTCCAGAGTGCTCTGGACCTCAGACTTGGCCGAAGGTTCACCTTCCAACAAGACGATGACCCCAAGCACACAGCTAAAATAACAACGGAGTGGTTTCAGAACAACTCTGTGACCATTCTTGACTGGCCCAGCCAGAGCCCTGACCTAAACCCAATTGAGCATCTCTGGAGAGACCTGAAAATGGCTGTCCACCAACTTTCACCATCCAACCTGACGGAACTGGAGAGGATCTGCAAGGAAGAATGGCACAGGAACCCCAAATCCAGGTGTGAAAACTTGTTGCATCATTCCAAGAAGACTCAAGGCTGTACTGGCTCAAAAGGGTGCTTCTACTCAATACTGAGCAAAGTGTCTGAATACTTATGACCATGTGATATTTCAGTTTTTCTTTTTTAATGTCAAGATGGGGGCAAAGTGTACATTAATGAGAAAAAAATTAACTTTTTGACTTTACCAAATGGCTGCAATGAAACAAAGAGTGAAGAGGTGGGTCTGAATACTTTCCGTACCCACTGTATTTATATACACTGTGTGCAGAATTATTAGGCAAATGAGTGTTTTGATCACATCATCCTTTTTATACATGTTGTCCTACTCCAAGCTGTATAGGCTTGAAAGCCAACTGCCAATTATGTAAATCAGGTGATTTGCATCTCTGTAATGAGGAGGCGTGTGGTCTAATGACATCAACACTGTGCTTAATTATTAGGCAACTTCCTTTCCTTTGGCAAAATGGGTCAGAAGAGAGATTTGACGGACTATGAAAAGTCAAATATTGTGAGATGTCTTGCAGAGGGATGCAGCAGTCATGAAATTGCCAAACTTTTGAAGCGTGATCACCGAACAATCAAGCGTTTCATGGCAAATAGCCAACAGGATCGCAAGAAGCGTGTTGATAAAAAAGGCGCAAAATAACTGCCCATGAATTGAGGAAAATCAAGCGTGAAGCTGCCAAGATGCTATTTGCCACCAGTTTTGCCATATTTCAGCGCTGCAAAGTTACTGGAGCATGGGCGTACCCACCGTGGGGCAGGGGGGCAGCTGCTCCCCCCTAGAAGCAGGGGCGCAAGCTGCACAGTGCTTGATCCGGCCCGTCGGCCCCGCCGACATTGAACTGACAGTTCAGTGCCGGCGGGCCCTTTAATCGCGGGCGGAATGAGTGAGGAAGGCCTTGCGGCCTTCCATATGCAGCACAGGCGGTGTGATCGTCATCACGCCGCCTGCGCGCCCTGATGACGTCACGCCGCCTGTGCCAGGAGAAGATGGAGTCGAGCGCGCTTCTTCAGAGCAGCAGGGGAGATAGGTGAGTACTGGCTTTTTTTTTTTGACGCTGGACCCGGCCTATGGGGGATTATGCTGCCTATGGGAATTATGCTGGCTATGGGGATTATGCTGGCTATGGGGGGATTATGCTGGCTATGGGGGATTATGCTGGCTATAGGGATTATGCTGGCTATGGGAGGATTATGCTGCCTATGGGGGATTATGCTGGCTATGGGGGGATTATGCTGGTTATGGGGGATTATGCTGGCTATGG
>JARQOD010000001.1:185312090-185349590 GCA_033576555.1 Oophaga sylvatica | reverse complement strand
CATAAAAGTTTATAACGCAGAGCCGTGAAAATAAAAAATCATATTTTTTTCCACAAAAATGAATTTTTTAGCCCCTATTTTTTATTTTCCAAGGTTCAACAGAAGAAATTAGACCCTCAAAGTTGTTGTGCAATTTGACCTGAGTACGCTGATGCCCCATATGTGGGGATAAACCACTGTTTGGGTGCACGACAGAGCTCAGACTGGAGGGAGCACTGTTTGACTATTTGAATGCAAAATTGGCTGGAATCAATGGTGGCACCATGTCGCATTTGGAGACCCCATGATGGAACTAAACAGTGGAAACCCCCTAATTCTAACTCCAACCCTAACCCAACACATCCCTAACCCTAATCCCAACACTAACCATAACCCTAATCACAATCGTAACCCCAACACACCCCTAACCCCAATCCCAACCCTAACCCTAATCCCAATCATAATCCCAACCCTACCCCTAACCCTAACCCTAAAACTTTAGCCAAACTCACTTTAGCCTAACCATAACCCTAAAACTTTAGCCCAATTCAATTTAGCCTAACCCTAACCCTAAAACTTTAGCCCAACTCACTTTAGAGTAACTCTAACCCTAACCCTAAAACTTTAGCCCAACTCTCTTTAGCCTAACTCTAACCCTAACCCTAAAACTTAAGCCCAACTCACTTTAACCCAACTCTAACCCTAACCCTAGCCCTAAAACTTTAGCCCAACTCACTTTAGCCTAACTCTAATCCTAACCCTAAAACTTTAGCCCAACTCACTTTAGCCTAACTCTAACCCTAACCCTAAAACTTTAGCCCAACTCTCTATAGCCCAACTCTAAACCTAACCCTAACCCAAAAACTTTAGCCCAACTCACTTTAGCCTAGCCCTAATGGAAAAATTTAAATAAATATATTTTCTTTATTTTATTATTTTTCCCTAACTAAGGAGGTGATAAAAGGGGGGTTTATTTACTATTTTTTTTATTTTGATCACTGTGATAGCTTTTATCACAGTGACCAAAATGAACCAATAGGAAAAAGCTTCCTATTGTTGCCAAGTGCCGGCTGGCAGATCACGGCGGGTGCACTGCACTGCGCATGTGCCCGCCATTTTCTGACAGGAAGAAGATGGCGGCGCTCATCGTAAGATGCAGGAGGGCCACTGGGAGGTATGGGGGGATATTGGGGACCCTATTTCTCTCCCCTCTGATGTGCGATCACATTAGAGAGAGAGAAATTAAATAGCACTTCAGATTTTTTTTTCTTGCGATCTCTGTTATACGGTAAAAACCGACCAGAATAATGTTTTTTAGGGTCTAAGCTACCCCTGGCAGCCAAGACCCTGGAGAATATCGCCCCCCCACCCCCGGCAGATCGCGGCTGGCGCTCTGCGCATGCGCCAGCCATTTTTGACCGGAAGAAGATGGTGGCGCCCATCGGAGGATGCAAGAGGGCCTGAGAACCACTGGGGGATACGAGGGGGGAATCGGTGACCCTATTTCTCTCTCCTCTGATGTGCGATCATATCAGAGGAGAGAGAAATTAAATGGCATATCGGATTTTTTTGTTGTTGCCATTATACGGTTAATAACGGCAAACGCAACCCCGGGGTCGGTAAAAACAGACTCGAATCATGTTCTCTGGGGTCTTGGCTACCCTCGGCAGCCGAGACCCCAGAGAAAATACGACTCTGGGGGGCGCTATGCACTTTTTCAACAGCGCTGTTAATTTTCGGCGCTGTGGTTTAAGTACTCTTAACTACCGCCGTTAAAAGGCGTATCGGCGTATCTGCGGTCGTTAAGGGGTTAAAGGCATAGTAATCTTAGTGTATGTGAACTTTTGACTTTGCAGTAAGTAATAAAATTGTCTTAAAACATTATCTCTCTTTTTCTCTCTCATTATTCTTGCATTTGGCAAATATTAATAATTATAGTAATCCTAATTGACCTAAAACGGGAAAGGTTCATTCTGATTTCATGTCAGATATTGAGAAAAACATGCATATGTATCTTTTTATACAGTGTACGTAAACTTCTGGTTTCAACTGTATCATTGTTCCATGTTAAGTAATACGAATAATTCCCTTTCTAAAAAGTTAGTTTAATTGATACCTAGTACCCAAATCCATGACCTGACAGCTGTTCACCATTTAGCGCAATTAAACCTTGGATTAAGATAGAATATCTCCGGAACTCATCTTGTCTCTGGCTCACACTACATGCTTGGGTGCACAGATGACTGAGAAAGTGAATTCATTTCAGCTTCACCTGAGATAAAAGAAATTAAAACCTCTGTGATTTTTTTTAAGTTATACCAATGTTCTGAGATGCATTAACTAAATGACAACTATGTGAAAAAGACATGGCTTGGTAAGCAGAGAATTAAAGGGATTGCACAGTACTTTTATATTGATCGTCTATCCTTAGGATAGGTTATCAACATCTGATTGGCGGGGATGCAACATCCGGCACCTCCTCTATCAAGCTGTTCCTGATGTTGGACAGATGTGTTCATTTGTGAGATATACAGCATAGCTCTATAATTTCTGTATAGTGAATGCAGAGAAGTACTGCATATCCACCATATACAGATAACAGAGGTGTGCTGTTCCACTCCACAATTGAGCACTTCTGGTAGCTGCCAACATCAGGTATAGCTGATTGGTAGGGCTGCTGGGTGACACCCCCCACGTTAAGATATTGATCTATCTTAAGAATAGACCTATCAATATAAAAGTCCCATTTAACTCCATTAAATATTTAGCAAAGTTTAACCCCTTTTCGACATCGGGCGCATTAGTACGCCAATATCAGACTCCCCCTATTTGGTGTGGGCTTCGGGGCTGAAACCTTACCTTTCCGGGCACATGACAGCTGATCTATACAGCTGACATATGCCCGCAACAGTTGCGAGTGGAATTGCGATCTATTGACGGCTGTTAACTAGTTAAATGCCGCTGTCAAATTCTGACAGCGGCATTTAACTCGCGCTTAACGGAATCGCAGCGTAAATCCTGCCCATTGGTGACTCACATGATCATGGATCACAAATGGGTCGGCATGACAACCAAAGGACCAAAGGTTGAAGCAGACCTCTATGGTTGTCATTGCTGGATGATTGCTATGAGCACCGCCCCGTGGTCGGCGCTCATAGCAAGGGAGCATTTCTGCTACACACAGGCGATCTGATCATCGCTTGTGTGTAGCAGAGGCGATCGAAGTACTGCAGCTTCTAGTCTCTCATGGAGACTATTCAAACATGCAAAAAGTAACAAAAATTTTTTTTTAAAAATAAACAACATATAAAAGTTCAAATCACCCCCCCTTTTGCCCCATTCAAAATACAGCAATAAAAAAATTAAATATACACATATTTGGTATCGCTGCGTTCAGAATCGCCCGATCTATCAATAAAAAAAGATTAACCTGATCGCTAAATGGCATAGCAAGAAAAAAAGTAAAAATGCCAGAATTACTTTTTTTTGGTCGCCGCGACATTGCATTAAAATGCAATAACGGGTAATCAATAGATCAAATCTACACTTAAATCGTATCAATAAAAATGTAAGCTTGGCATGCAAAAAATAAGCTCTCACCCAACCTGAGATCACGAAAAATGGAGAAGCTACGGTTATCGGAAAATGGCGCAATTTTTATTTTTTCAACAAACTGAATTTTTTTTTCACTACTTAAATAAAAAAGAACCTAGACATGTTTGATATCTATGAACTTGTAATAATAATCTTTATTTTTATATAGCGCTAACATATTCCACAGCGCTTTACAGTTTGCACACATTATCATCACTGTCCCCATTGGGGCTCACAATCTAAATTTTCTATCAGTATGTCTTTGGAATGTGGGAGGAAAACGGAGAACCCAGAGAAAACTTACGCAAACATGGGGAGAACATACAAACTCCTTGCAGATGTTGTCCTTGGTGGGATTTGTACCCAGGACTCCAGCGCTGCAAGGCTGCAGTACTAACCACTGAGCCACCGTGCATGTCCACCATGTCTGTAATGACCTGGAGAATCATAATGGCAGGTCAGATTTAGCATTTGGTGAACATGGTAAAAAAAAAATCCAAAAACCAATTGTGGAATTGCACTTTTTTTTGCAATTTCAGCACATTTGGAATTTTTTTCCCATTTTTGAGTACACGATATGGTAAAACCAATGATGTTGTTCAAAAGTACAACTTGTCCTGCAAAAAACAAGCCCTAACATGGCCATATTGACATAAAAATAAACTAATTATGGCTCTGGGAAGAAGGGGAGCAAAAAACAGAAATACAAAATCAAAAATGTGCAAGGTCTCAAAGGGGTTAAGGAACCTTTCTAGAGGTGTGGTTGTAAAGAACGGCACACACAGGCCCGGGGAATCACGGATTATGATCCCACCGCTGCCACCAATGTAATGAATGGCACACACAGGCCCGGGGGATCACGGATTATGATCCCACTCCTCCACCAATGTGTCACGATCGGCAGGGATTTATGTTATGAATGTGCTAGAGATGGTTTCTGAGCAGAGGCTCCCTCTGGTGGTTACAGACAGTACTGAGCCTTTCAGCGAGGAATGGCAATCTGGGATCGCTGACTGGTCTGATATAAGGGAGGTTCCCTCCCATGATGGTTGCCGGTGATCAATTGTTCTTGTCTAATTGTGGTTCCTGGTTCATTTGGAAGTTTCCTGAGTCTTGCCTGCATCTTCTGCTATCAGATAAGATATTTTCTGCTTTTATTTTTGTGCTTGCTTTTTGCATTGTTCCCTGCACTTCTGTGGAGGTCAGCCAGGTCCCCTCCGGGGGCTTGTGCTCCTCTCAGTTTATCTGAAGCCACTGTTATTTGTTCATTTGCTTTTTCCTGTTTTTTCAGTGGCTGCGGCTTAGTTTTGTTACACCAGAGATCTGATTTTAGGTGGTAGAGATCGTGTGATCTCAGGTGTTTTTGCAATCAGAAGAGTTGGTATTTTTTAGGGATTTTTTTGGATTGCAGTGAGTATCCTTTCCTGTACTTTTCTGTCTAGACAGATTGGGCCCCAGCGTTTGCTCATTCTATTTTCTGTCTGTGTCCGTGCTTCTTCTTGTCTAACCGCCATTACATGTTTGGGGGCTTCCTATTTTCTTTGGGGATCTGCTCCGGGGCAGATAGCTTTCATCTTTCTGCCTTTAGGTGTAGTTATCTCTCAGGCTGTGACGAGGCGTCTAGGATCAACGTAGGAACGCTCCACCTCTAGTTGTGTGGTTAGTTCAGGGTACTGCAATCCAATAGGTTCCAGCCTCTCTGGTGTATTACCATTTTTGCTTATTCTCCTCAGCTACCAAAACACAACAGATTTATATTTATCCCACTTTCCAGTTCCGTTTTGGAACTTGCAGCTCTCTGGCGCCCCCTTACCCTCAGGTCAGTCAGGGATCTGCACCTAGGATAATTAGTCGCCAGACGGGCTGCTTGGACATGTACTCGCTATTGGGCACGCTGCAGTGAGGTGGTTATAACTACTCCTAGCCGCAGCCAGGCAATACACTTATAAAACCCGCTCCGTCACTGCCAGCTATACCCAAAACCGAGCACACACACGCTGCCACCAGCTTCTGGGTCCAGAATGTGGGGCAGAGGCCACCCCAAAATAGTTAGCATAGTTCACTTCAGGCACGTGCAAATTTGTTATAGAGCATAGAGACGAACTAGTAATTTTATATTTTACTCCAAAAAGATAGGCAGTGTTTACAGAAGATATAAAAAGATTTTACAAAGTGAGACAATTAAAAATATGAACAAGCAATTAAAAATAAAACAGGGTTAAAGAAGAAAACACTCACATGGTACTTAGATCATTCCGGCAAACCGGGCTGGTGGGTAGAGCCACACGTCATAGTTCATTTGAGATCATACTGGCACGGCATCCGAGGCTACAATATGGGGGGGCTCAGTTGCAGACTTATACATCTGGGCTTGTGACATCACTGAAGGGCTGAGTTATGGCCGCCCTCCCCTTTTCTCAAAGCTGTAGATTTTGGTTATGAAACTTATATTACTCATATTTCACAGAGAAACCTCGTATAGAGATGCACAAGGTATCATCTTATCCAGCGTGTTGCTGGCATTCACCCACAACCAAACATGGAGCAGTTAGTTCACACCGTTTAGGACAAATCTGTTTCTCGGATTCTGTTGGGGCTAGAACTTAGCAAGAACCACTGTAGTGAAGCCTGATCAGAGCATGTTGCAGAAATGTAGCTTTCGTATTTTAATCATAAACTCGCAGTGTTTTTTGACCAAATGATTAGATTCCCATTATTGTCTATGACAGAAGCTGCACATGTTGGACACAAAGATACCCCTGCTGGGAGGCGGGAAGCCAATGGGTATGCCACACTAAACAATATCGCTAACGAGATCGCTAAAAAACGTCACTATTTAGCGATCCCGTTAGCGATATTGTTCAGTGCGGCAGCTTCCAGCGACGAGCTTCCTGCTGTGATCTCGCTCGTCGCTGGAATCGCTCCGGACCCTATTTCATCGCTGGCGCTCCCGCTGGTAAGTATCTTATCGCTGTGTGGCACCTTTTTTAGCGATTTAGCGTACTTTTGTACCGCTAAAGTCGTTAAGAAGATCGCTAACGGCGATAGCGTCGTTAACTATATCGCTAAATGTGGCCGCATTTAGCGATATAGAAACGATCCCGCTAGCGATCTCATTAGTATGCAACGCTAACGAGATCGCTAGCGGGATTGCTTAGTGTGCAGTACTAAAGACAAGTATTTCAGGTTACACTGGTCGTGTGTGAGCTGGAGAGAGGGGGAGGGGAGGAAGAACAGTGTCACAGGCTGTGAAGCTGCAGGCACAAGGCTGCAATGTGTGACAAGAGGGGGAAGAGTGGGGTGGCTTGGCTCTGTGCTGCTAAACATAATGAATGTAGGAGATGTCTGTGTGGGGAAAGTTCTAGAAAAAGTGTAAGGAATGGAACTCATATTCCAGATTATCGTCACAGTGGTGATCACCTTAAACCCTCAGGTGTTTCACAGAATTTTGTATTGTTGAGCTGTGAAAAAGATAAGAGTTAAAGGAGAAAATTGACAATACAATTTGTTAATTAATTTGTCCTTAGTACACAGACACCCCACTACTGTTTGGGCACACAGCAGGGCTCAGAATGGAAGAGATTGCGAATGCTCCTGACATGACAACACAGCAGAAACCCCCACAAGTGATCCCATTTAGGAAACTGCACATCTTAAGAAATTAATCTAGTGGTATAGTGAACATTTTTAACCCTCAAGCGATTCACAGAATTCTATAACTTTGGGCTATCAATGTAAAATTGCCATTTTTCTCCACTGAAATGTTATTTTGGCCTCAAGATTTCAGTTTTCAAAAGCAATAATAGGACAAAATAGACCAAAAAATATGTTACACAATTTCTACTGTATCTGCCAATACCTCATATGTGGTCGAAAACTACTTTAAAGGCACAGTGCAAAGCTCCTAAGGGAAGGAGCACCATATTGAAGTGAGCATTTTTGCTGGAATGATTTCAGGGTGCCATGTCACATTGACAGAGCCCTTGAGGTACCAGAACAGCAGAACCCCCAATAAGTGGCTTCATTTTACAAATTACACCTCTCAATGAAGTCATCTAGGGGTGCAGTGATCACATTCACACAAGTGGTATGCCACAGAACCTTACACCATTGGGTGGTGAAGAAAAAATAATTATATTTTTACCACAAATATTTTGTTTTAGCCCCAGATTTCACAATGTCCCATGTGAAAATGGGTAAAAATGACACCAAAATTTGTCACACACTTTGTGCTGAATGCAGAAATGATCCGAGTGTGGCTGTACAGTCCTGCTTAGCCATACTTCAAGGCTCGGGAGGTAAGGAGCGATATTTGACTCTTGGAGAAAAAATTATCGTAAAATAGTTTGCAGGCTCCATATACAGAGCCCCTTAGTACTATAAGAGCAGAATCCCCACTCAAGTGACCCCATTTTGGAAATTGCACCCCTCTGGGAAGTTATCTACAGGTATAGTGATGAATTTGACTCCATTGGTGTTTGCTAGAAACAAGGAGTAGTGGATGTTGCTGAGTGAAAATTGCAAATCTGCCAGTGTAGTGCCCAGTACATTGTGCCCAGCTCATGCTTCTGGAGACAAGCACTCATCAATTACGCAGGCTCTTATCACTACAGAAATGCCAAACATGTGGATGCTATAGGTGGTTTAGGCACACTGAGGCTCAGAAGGGAGGGGGACATTTGGAAGTGTAGAATTTGCTGGATTTCTTTTGGTGGGTAAAGAGCCATAGCGCTTTTCCAGAGACTTTGTACTACTAGTGATATGAAAGCCCCCTATATTTCCATTACAGAAGACAGACCTGAGTGGGGACTTGCTTTTTTTTTTTTGGATTGAGCTGAAGCTTTTGTTGGGAACATTTTACATAATATTTGGAATCACATTTATTTGGCTCTCTATGCTGAGCACTTACATCAGGATTTCCATCTAGATCTCCAAATTACAGTGGATACGGAAAGTATTCAGACCCCTTTAAATGTTTCACTCTTTGTTTCATTGCAGCCATTTGGTAAATTCAAAAAAGTTTATTTTTTTTCTCATTATTGCACACTCTGCACCCCATCTTGACAGAAAAAAACCCATAAATGTAGAGATTTTTGCAAATTTATTAAAAAAGAAAAACTGAAATATCACATTGTCATAAGTATTCAAACCCTTTGCTCAGTATTAAGTAGAAGCACCCTTTTGAGCTAGTACAACCTTGAGTCTTCTTGGGAATGATGCAACAAGTTTTCAGACCTGGATTTGGGGATCCTCTGCCATTCTTCCTTGCAGATCCTCTCCAGTACTGTCAGGTTGGATGGTGAAAGTTGGTGGACAGCCATTTTCAGGTCTCTCCCGAGATGCTCAATTGGGTTTAGGACAGGGCTCTGGCTGGGCCAGTCAAGAATGGTCACAGAGTTGTTCTGAAGCCACTCCGTTGTTATTTTAGCTGTGTGCTTGCGGTCATTGTCTTATTGGAAGGTGAACCTTCGGCCAAGTCTGAGGTCCAGAGCACTCTGGAAGAGGTTAACATCCAGGATATCTCTGTACTTGGCTGCATTCATGTTTACTGCAATTGCAACCAATCGTACTGTCCCTGCAGCTGAAAATCACCCCCCTAGTATGATGCAGCCACCACCATGTTTCACTGTTGGGATTGTATTGGGCAGGTGATGAGCAGTGCCTGGTTTTCTCCACACATACAGCTTATAATTATCACCAAAGAGTTCTATCTTCGTCTCATGAGAACAGAGAATCTTATTTCACATAGTCTGGGAGTCCTTCATGTGTTTTTCAGCAAACTCTATGTGTACTTTCATATGTCTTGCACTGAGGAGAGGCTTCTGTCAGGCCTCTCTGCCATAAAGGCCAGACTGGTGGAGGGCTGCAGTGATAGTTGACTTTCTGGAACTTTTTCCCATCTCCCTACTGCATCTGTGGAGCTCAGCCACAGTGATCTTGGGGTTCTTCTTTACCTCTCTCACCAAGGCTCTTCTCCCACGATTGCTCAGATTGGCTGGACGGCCAGGTCTAGGAAGACTTCTGGTGGTCCCAAACTTCTGCCATTTAAGGATTATGGAGGCCACTGTGCTCTTAGGAACTTGAGTACTGCAGAAATTCTTTTGTAACCTTGGCCAGATGTGTGCCTTGCCAAAATTCCGTCTCTGAGCTCCTTAGCCAGTTCCTTTGACCTCATGATTCTCATTTGGTCTGACATGTACTGTGAGCTGTGAGGTCTTATATAGACAAGTGTGTGCCTTCACAAATTAAGTCCTCTGAGTTTAATAAAACACAGCTGGACTCCAATGAAGGAGTAGAAACATCTCAAGGAGGATCACAAGGAAATGGACAGCATGTGACATAAATATGAGTGTCTGAGCAAAGGGTCTGAATACTTATGACCATGTGATATTTCAGTTTTTCTTAATAAATTTGCAAAAATTTCTACATTTCTGGTTTTTATCAGTCAAGATGGGGTGCAGAGTGTACATTCATGAGAAAAAAATGAACTTTTTTGCATTTACCAAATAGCTGCAATGAAACAAAGAGTGAAATACTTTCCAAACCCACTGTGCCATGCTTAATGGTGGCAATGCCAGAAAGACGTCACAGTGAACCTAATCTACTGCCATCATGGATATATTTTAATGTAATCTAATATATAAAGCTGAATGTATGTGTGTATGTATGTGGGTATGTTTGTCCGGGATTGGAATCCGCACCGTCGCACTTACGGGCATAAATTTTGCACGCCCGCACGTCTCGACCCGGAAAGAGTCCTAGGCTATGTTTTGAATCGAAATTTTAACCCCGCGCGTTCCAAATCACCAAACAATTTTGGCCCTATCTACATAATGGGAGAAAGCTGAATGCTTGTGTGTATGTCCGACATAGGAATCTGCATTTACGGGCATGAAATTTTGCACACCCGCACGTCTCGACCCCGGGAGCGTCATAGGCTAGGTTTTGAGTAGAAATTTTAACCCCGCGCATTCCAAATCGGCAAATAATTTTGGCTCGGGATAGGAATCTGCACCGTTGTACTTACGGGCATGAAATTTTGCATGCCCGCACATCTCAACCCCAGGAGCATTATAGGCTATGTGTTGAATGGAAATTTTAACCCCAGCACGTTCCAAATCACCAAACAATTTTGGCCCTATCTACATAATGGGGAGAAAGCTGAATGCTTGTGTGTATGTCCGGCATAGGAATCTGCATTTACGGGCATGAAATTTTGCACACCCACACGTCTCGACCCCGGGAGCGTCATAGGCTAGGTTTTGAGTCGAAATTTTAACCCCGCGCATTCCAAATCGGCAAATAATTTTGGCCCGGGATAGGAATCTGCACCGTTGTACTTACGGGCATGAAATTTTGCATGCCCGCACATCTCAACCCCAGGAGCATCATAGGCTATGTGTTGAATGGAAATTTTAACCCCCGCACGTTCCAAATCGCCAAACTATTTTGGCCCTATCTACATAATGGGGAGAAAGCTGAATACTTGTATATAGATATAATCATTACAATTTGTTATAACTAACCGTAGTTAGGTACTATGCCCGGGCAGCGCCGGGCTCTTCAGCTAGTTGATTAAAAAGTGGAAGATTTTATTTTCGCTCATGCCAATCAGAATTTCTTCTTTTCTATGACATACTGTATGTACTTGATAGAAGAGATTCTTCAGCTTGCATTCCCCTCTAGCCCAAATCTAAACAGTTTAGGCACACTTAGACCTCCCCTGTACATGTTCCCACATTGATTTGAATGGGCACAACATTTTAGCTAGCTTATTGGAGTTATCAGAGGCCAAACCTAATTGGGCCAATGATTATCATGTAAGTCAGTTTCCACATTAGTTACAAAAGTAGCAAATCTGAAAAATACTACATCTCTTTGAATCTATGATAGGAAAAAAGTTGCCGTTTAGCCAGTGGTATTTCAGGAGTTCCTGCAGTTAATCAAAAATTACAGAATGAATAAAGTATTTTAAACACAAACAAAAAAGGAAAAAATATGTAAAATGTGGCTGTTTAGGAAAGTGAAACATTTCTATGAGTAGCTTAAGATGTGCTTCCAATTGTTGTGACAAGTGATTGAGATCTTGTTTGGTAATGCCGGACAGGAATTCTACAGAAATCATCAACTGGTAATTCCATTCTACTGGATGTTTTTAGTAAGTTGCCTAAAACCTCTTATTAACATGAGGGTAACTTTTAAAATTCTTGTGTCCTTCAATTTACCTGTAGGGATATTCAAAATAGTTAACTTTTGTATAGTTAAAAGGAAATCTTTTGGTAGGATCAACCCTCCAAAGCCGTCTATATATTTATGTAGGTCATAGGAAGCTGAATAAAATAACACCTTAATATCTGAAATGTCTTAATCCAGAAAAATCCACGTTTTCTGAATATGTAAATGAGCTGTCAAGTGTCACTCTCAGACAATGATAAGTCTGGCGGACGACCCAGCATATAAATACGATGGGATGGAAAAGGGAGAGGAAGGCCCTAACGGTAGGGAGCGGGGGATAGGAAACCTCCTGACACCAACCTGTACCTGTCCCTAAGCTTCCCTAACACCCTAAGCGGATCCTTCCTCCCACCACTGTTACGTTCATAGTTCCTGATTGCCACTTCAATGTACTCTGGCTAGTGCACTGGCCAGCAAGGTCGCAAGCCTCACCACTGCAGATGGTAACACACAGGGGAAGGGAAAAACACAGACAGGGTCGGACTGCCCCACCGGAGAACTGGAGGATTCTCCGGTGGGCCCAGGCACTAACATCTGCTAGCATACAGAGCCCCAGCTGCCTAGGGCCCACGCTGCTAATAGTGGCACACCACGCAGCTCCTATGGGGTCTATGAGACAGGGGGCACTCCGCCAACAGAGCAGCAGCGGGTTTCAGGAGGCAGAAGCCGGCTGTTGCGGCTAAAGCCTGTGCCCGCTGCTAAAGAGAAATGAATATTCACTGTTCCCACACCCATGGGCATGGAGAACAGTGAATATTCATTTCACTTTAATAGCGGGCAGTATTAGCTGCAGCCACAGGCTGTGGCTAACACTGCCCGCTATCAGACGCTCCTGCAGCCAATACAGTTGACAGCAATAATGGAGGAGAGAGCGCCAGACACAGCGTGTGTCCGATTATGTCATTTTATCGTGCACCCGCTTTGTGCTGGGCAGACTTCAGTGCAGCTCATAACGGAGCAGAGCCAAGAGCAGCTGGGAACGAGGAGGAGAGGTGAGTATTGTGTGTATATATATATATATATATATATCAGTGAGTCCTGGTGCCCATAAGACTGTAGGACTGTGGGGTTGGATTATATTCTATGGGGGGTGCATTATATTCCATGTGGGGCTGCTTTATACTCTATGAGGGTCTACATTATATTCTGTGGGGGGGCTGCTTATACCCTATGAAGGGTCTGCATTATACTATATAAGGGAGTCTGCATTATACCCTATGATGGGGCGCATATACCCTATGAGGGCTACATTAATTCTGTGGGGGCTGCATTATAATCTATGAGTGGGCTGCATTATACACTGATGATGCTAAGTATATTTTATAGAGGAGTGCATTATACCTTATGAGGGGCTGCATTATACTCTGAGGGGACTACATTATATTCTATGGGGGACTGCATTATACACTATGAGGGGGCTGCATTATACTCTGGGGGGCTACATTATATTCTGTGGGGGGTGCGTTATACTATGTGAGGGGCTGCATTATACCCTATGAGAGGGCTACATTATATTCTATGGGGGACTGCATTATATGCTGTGAGGGGGCAGCATTATACCCTATGAGAGGGCTACATTATATTCTATGGGGGACTGCATTATATGCTGTGAGGGGGCTGTATTAGTGGGCTGCTGTTATGTTTCGGTAGCTGAGGAGGACAGGAACGACAGCAGGGCAGCCAAACACCTGAGATGTTGGTAACTGATGGGTTGCAGATTCCTAAACTAACGACACAACTAGAGGTAGCCATGGAGCGTTCCTACATTGATCCTAGACGCCTCGTCACAGCCTGAGAGAAAACTACACCTAAAGACAGAAAGATGAAAGCTATCTGCCCCGGAGCAGATCCCCAAAGAAAATAGGAAGCCCCGAAACATATAATGGCGGTTAGACAAGATGAAAATACAAACAAAGGCAGAAAATAGACTGAGCAAACGCTGGGGCCACAAGCTGACTAAATAGGATAGGACACGAGAGATTACTTTCTGCAACCCAGAAAACCCTACAAAAATCCAACAATTCTGATTACAAAAATACTGAGATCACACGATCTCGCCTCCCACTAAATCAGATCTCAGTGTGAACAAAAACCAAGCAGCAGCCGCTGAGAAAACAGGAAAAAGCAAATGAGCAAATAACAGTGGCTGCAGAAAAACTGTGAGGAGCTCAGGCCCCAGGAGGGGACCTGGCTGACCTCCACAAAAGTGCAGAAAACAATGCAAAAAGCAAGCACAAAAAGAAAAGCAAAAAATATCTTATCTGAAAGCAGGAGATGCAGACAGGACTCCAACAAACTTCCAAATGAACCAGGAACCACAATTGAGACAAGAACAATTGATCACCGGCAACCATCATGGGAGGGAACCTCCCTTATATCAGACCAGTCCGTGATTCCAGATTACCACTCCTCGCTGAAAGGTTCAGTACTGTCTGTAACCACCAGAGGGAGCCTCTGCTCAGAAACCATCTCTAGCACATTCATAACAGTAACCCCCCCTTGAGGAGGGGTCACCGAACCCTCATTTGTGCAACCAGGCCGATCTGGATGAGCTCGGTGATAGGCACGGATCAGTCTCCTAGCATGGATGTCCGAAGCAAACACCCAAGAATTGTCCTCCTGACCATAACCTCTCCACTTAACCAAATACTGGAGTTTCTGTCTAGAAAAACGAGAATCCAATATTTTCTCAACCACATACTCCAGATTGCCCTCAACCAAAACAGGGTCAGGAGGCGCAGCCATAGGAACCACTGGCTCGACAAACCTCTTCAATAAGTACTTGTGGAACACGTTATGGATCTTAAATGTCCCTGGAAGAAGCAAACGGAAGGAAACAGGATTAAGAATCTCCATGATCGTATAAGGTCCAATGAACCTGGGCTTAAACTTTGGAGATGCAACCCTCATAGGGATATTTCTTGAAGACAACCAAACCAAGTCCCCCACTTTAAACCAAGGACCATCAGTCCTATGCCGGTTGGCAAACCATTGGGCCTTCTCCTGAGAGAGAGACAACCTCTCCACTACCTGGTCCCAAATCTGCTGCATACGCTCCACAACAGAGTCAACACCCGGACAGACAGAAGCCTCCGCCTGTCCCGAAGAAAATCGAGGGTGAAACCCAAAATTGCAGAAAAATGGAGACATCAAGGTGGCAGAGCTAGCCCTATTATTAAGAGCAAACTCAGCCAAAGGCAACAAAGAGACCCAGTCATCTTGATCAGCAGACACAAAACATCTCAAATAAGTCTCCAAGGTCTGGTTTGTTCTCTCAGTTTGTCCATTGGTCTGAGGATGAAAAGCAGAGGAGAAAGATAATTGAACACCAAGTTTAGAACAAAATGTCCTCCAAAATCTGGAAACAAACTGGACTCCTCTGTCAGACACAATGTTCTCCGAAATGCCATGTAACCGAACCACGTGCTGAAGGAACAAAGGCACCAATTCGGAGGAGGAAGGTAACTTAGGTAATGGCACAAGATGTATCATCTTGGAAAACCTATCACAGATTACCCAGATAACGGTCATTCTCTGAGAAACAGGGAGGTCGGAAATAAAATCCATAGAGATATGGGTCCATGGCCTCTTGGGCACAGGTAATGGCATTAACAAACCACTAGAGCGAGAGCAAGGCTTGGAGCGAGAGCAAGTCCCACAGGACTGCACAAATTCCCTGACGTCACAAGACAAAGTAGGCCACCAAAAGGACCGACTCACCAAGTCTCTGGTACCAAAAATCCCAGGATGACCAGCCAACGCGGAACAATGAATCTCAGACATCACACTCTTCTTCCACTGGTCTGGGACAAACAATTTCCCAATAGGGCAGCGCTCAGGTTTATCCTCCTGACACCCTTCCAAGGCCAGTCTCAAATTGGGCGAGATGGCGGAAAGAACTACACCCTCTTTCAAAATAACAGTAGGATCAGATAACTCAGGAGAGTCCGCAAAGAAACTCCTCGAGAGGGCATCCGCCTTAACATTCTTAGTGCCAGGAAGAAAAGAAACCACAAAATTAAAACGTGTGAAAAACAAGGCTCACCTGGCCTGACTAGGATTAAGTCGCTTGGCTGATTCGAGATAAACCAGATTCTTATGGTCCGTGAGGACCACCACCTGATGTTTGGATCCTTCCAGCCAATGTCTCCACTCTTCAAAGGCCCACTTCATGGCCAATAACTCCCGATTACCCACGTCATAATTACGTTCAGTTGGAGAAAATTTTCGAGAGAAAAAGGCACAAGGGTTACTCTTAGAGGTCTCTGGATCTCTTTGGAACAAAATGGCACCTGCCCCAATTTCAGAGGCATCAACCTCCACCTGAAACGGTAGAGAAACATCAGGCTGCCGTAGAACAGGAGCAGAAGTGAATCTCTGCTTAAGTTCCTGAAACGCAGAGACTGCCTCAGGAGGCCAATTCACCACATCAGAACCCTTTTTGGTCAAATCAGTCAATGGTTTAACAATACCGGAGAAATTACCAATAAATTTACGATAAAAATTGGCAAAACCCAAAAATCTCTGAAGAGCCTTTAATGAAGTAGGTTGGACCCAATCACAGATGGCTTGAACCTTGACCGGGTCCATTTCAATAACAGACGGAGACAAAATTAATCCCAGAAATGAGACCTTCTGTACGCCAAAAAGACACTTTGATCCCTTCACATACAGTGCATTCTCTCTCAAAATCTGGAACACAGTCCGAACATGTTTCACATGGGAGTCCCAGTCATTGGAAAAAATCAAGATATCATCCAAATAAACAATCAGAAATTTATCCACAAAATCCCTGAAAATATCATTCATGAAGGATTGGAAGACGGAAGGAGCATTAGTGAGCCCAAAGGGCATCACTAGGTACTCAAAATGCCCCTCTGGGGTATTAAACGCCGTCTTCCATTCATCCCCGTGCTTAATGCGAATAAGGTTATACGCCCCCCTGAGGTCAAGCATGGTAAACCAACTAGCACTTTTCACCCTGGAAACAGGTCAGAAATCAAGGGTAACGGATATTGATACTTCACAGTGATCTTATTCAAGAGACGATAATCAATACACGGCCTCAATGAACCATCCTTTTTGGCCACAAAGAAAAAACCGGCACCCAAGGGTGAAGAGGATGACCCTTCTCCAATGACTCCTTGATATGAGATCGCATAGCATCGTGTTCAGGTACAGACAAGTTAAAAAGGCGACCTTTAGGAAATTTACCACCAGGCACTAATTCAATAGCGCAATCGTAGCTCCTGTGAGGGGGCAAAGATGCAGATTTACTTTCACTAAATACATCCGAAAAATCAGTCAAAAAGTCACGAACATCCTGAGACTTGGGAGAGGCAGAAAAAACAGGAGTGTTGGCATTAACACATTGGCAGCCCCAACTGGTCACAGACACAGATTTCCAATCCAAAACCGGATTATGAGACTGTAACCAAGGGAAACCTAGTACAATAATGTCATGCAGATTATATAGCACCAGAAATTTGCAACTCTCCTGATGATCTGGTTCAACCCTCATTATCACCTGAGTAGAAAACTGGGGTTTATTCTCCGCCAAAGGGGTACAATCAATGCCCAGTAGGGAATAGACTTCCGCAGGGGTATCATGGGAAACCCACAAAGTTTAGCAAAGTCAAAATCCATCAGGTTAATAGCTGCTCCTGAATCAACAAAAGCCTGAGCAGAAAATGTGGACAGGGAGCAAATCAGGGTAACAGTCAACAGAAATTTAGTCTGAACACTACCCAAGACAACTGAGCGTGCAAAACGTCTTCCCCGCTTAGGGCAGACTGAAATAGCATGAGAGGTATCACCACAGTAGAAACATAACCCATTGCGCTTTCGAAACTCATGACGCTGAGCCCCAGAAGTCACTCTATCACACTGCATGGGCTCAGAAGCTAGCTCACAAGGCAACACTATCTCAAGCATACCTCTGCGCTCACGCAAACGTCTGTCAATTTGAATAGCCAATGACATAGAATCATTGAGACAAGAGGGGACAGGGAATCCCACCATAACATCCTTTACATTCTCTGACAGCCCCTTCCGAAAAAGGGCTGCCAAAGCATCATCATTCCATTTGGTCAGGACTGCCCACTTTTGGAATTTCTGACAGTACAACTCAGCATCTTCAAGACCCTGATTTAATGCCAACAAGGTTTTTTCAGCTTGATCAGTGACATTAGGTTCATCATACAATAACCCCAGAGCCAGAAAAAATGCATCAATATCATTCAAACAGGATCCCCAGGTGTCAGGGAAAAAGCCCAATCCTGAGAATCGCCACGCAGGAGAGAGATGACAATTTGAACCTGCTGTGCTGCGTTACCTGAGGACTTAGGCTTTAAGGCAAAAAACAACTTACAGTTATTTTTGAAATTCAGAAATTTAGCCCGATCCCCCAAAAACAAATCTGGCATGGGAATCCTAGGTTCCACAACCGGCAACCCAGCCAGATAGGTAGCAATACTCCGAACCTCAGTGGCAAGCTGATCCACACGGCCAGACAACTGTGCAAACTCCATTGAGAGAAAAAAAATATCCTCCTCAGCACCCAGAGAAGAAGAGGGAAAAAATGCAACAGACAGAAAAAAAAAAAAATAAATCTCTGACAACTCTGACAACTTTTTTCTTTCCACACATTTTTTTTCCCTTCTGTGAGTACCATATAATTTTCAGTTAGGGCCGGTGATACTGTTATGTTTCGGTAGCTGAGGAGGACAGGAACGACAGCAGGGCAGCCAAACACCTGAGATGTTGGTAACTGATGGGTTGCAGATTCCTAAACTAACGACACAACTAGAGGTAGCCGTGGAGCGTTCCTACGTTGATCCTAGAGGCCTCGTCACAGCCTGAGAGAAGACTACACCTAAAGGCAGAAAGATGAAAGCTATCTGCCCCGGAGCAGATCCCCAAAGAAAATAGGAAGCCCCCAAACATATAATGGCAGTTAGACAAGATGAAAATACAAACATAGGCAGAAAATAGACTGAGCAAACGCTGGGGCCACAAGCTGACTAAATAGGATAGGACACGAGAGACTACTTTCTGCAACCCAGAAAACCCTACAAAAATCCAACAATTCTGATTACAAAAATACTGAGATCACACGATCTCGCCTCCCACTAAATCAGATCTCAGTGTGAACAAAAACCAAGCAGCAGCCGCTGAGAAAACAGGAAAAAGCAAATGAGCAAATAACAGTGGCTGCAGAAAAACTGTGAGGAGCTCAGGCCCCAGGAGGGGACCTGGCTGACCTCCACAAAAGTGCAGAAAAGCAATGCAAAAAGCAAGCACAAAAAGAAAAGCAAAAAATATCTTATCTGAAAGCAGGAGATGCAGACAGGACTCCAACAAACTTCTAAATGAACCAGGAACCACAATTGAGACAAGAACAATTGATCACCGGCAACCATCATGGGAGGGAACCTCCCTTATATCAGACCAGTCCGTGATTCCAGATTGCCACTCCTCGCTGAAAGGTTCAGTACTGTCTGTAACCACCAGAGGGAGCCTCTGCTCAGAAACCATCTCTAGCACATTCATAACAGGCTGCATTATACCCTATGAGGTGGCTAGATTATATTCTATGGGGGCTGCATTATAACATATGAGGGGGCTGTATTATACTCTATGAGGGGACTGCATTATATGCTATGAGGGGGCTGCATTATACTCTGAGGGGCTACATTATATTCTGTGGGGGCTGCATTATACCCTATGAGTGGGCTGCATTATTCTCTGAGGGGGCTACATTATATTTTGTGGGGGGCTTCATCATACTATATGAGGGGGGCTGCATTATACCCTTTGAGTGGGCTACATTATATTTTATGGGGGCTGCATATACCCTATGAGGGGGCTGCATTACACTGTGAGGGGGCTACAAGATATTCTGTGGGGGTTGCATTATACTATATGAGGGGGCTGCATTATTTCCTATGAGGGGGTGTGCATTATACTATATAAGGAAGTCTGCATTATACCCTATGATGGGGCAAAATTATACCCTATGAGGGGGCTACATTATATTCTCTGGGGGGCTGCATTATACACTATGAGGGAGCTGCATTATATGCTGATAGGGCTACATTATATTTTATAGGGGAGTGCATTATACCTTATGAGAGGCTGCATTATACTCTGAGGGGACTACATCATATTTTATGGGGACTGCATTATACATTCATGGACAAAAGTTTTGAGAATGACACAAATATTAATTTTTACTAAGTCTACAGCTTCACTTTTTCTAATGGCAATTTGCATATAATCCAGAATGTTATAAAGAGTGATCAGCTTAAAAGCAATTACTTGCAAAGTCAATATTTGGCTAGAAAATGAACTTTATCCCCCAAAAAACATTTCAACATCATTGCAGCCCTGCCTTAAAAGGACCAGCTAACCTCTTTTCAGTGATTGCTCCATTAACACAGGTGTGGGTGTTGATGAGGACATGGCTGGAGAGCAATCTGTCATGATTAAGTAAGAATGACACCACTGGACACTTTAAAAGGAGGCTGGTGCTTGGCATCATTGTTTCTCTTCTGTTAACCATGGTTATCTCTAAAGAAACACGTGCAGTCATCATTGCAATGCACAGAAATGGCCTAACAGGGAAGAGTATCGCAGCTAGAAAGATTGCACCTCAGTCAACAATCTATCGCATCATCAAGAACTTCAAGGAGAGAGGTTCCATTGTTGCCAAAAAGGCTCCAGGGCGCCCAAGAAAGACCAGCAAGCGCCAGGACCATCTCTTAAAAGTGTTTCAGCTGCGGGATCGGGCTACCAGCAGTGCAGAGCTTGCTTAGGAATGGCAGCAGGCAGGTGTGAGTGCATCTGCACGCACTGTGAGGTGGAGACTCTTGGAGCAAGGCCTGGTCTCAAGGAGGGCAGCAAAGAAGCCACTTCTCTCCAGAAAAAACATCATGGACAGACGGATATTCTGCAAAAGGTACAGGCAGTGGACTGCTGAGGACTGGGGTAAAGTTATTTTCTCTGATGAATCCCCTTTTCGATTGTTTGGGACATCAGGAAAACGCCTCATTCGGAGAAGACAAGGTGAGCGCTACCACTAGTCTTGTCTCATGCCAACTGTTAAGCATCCTGAAACCATTCATGTGTGGGGTTGCTTCTCAGCCAAGGGAATCGGCTCTCTCACAGTCTTGCCTAAAAACACAGCCATGAATAAAGAATGGTACCAGAATGTCCTCCAAGAGCAACTTCTCCCAACCCTCCAAGAGCAGTTTGGCGATCAACAATGCCTTTTCCAGCATGATGGAGCACCTTGCCATAAAGCAAAGGTGATAACTAAATGGCTCAGGGAACAAAACATAGAGATTTTGGGTCCATGGCCTGGAAACTCCCCAGATCTTAATCCCATTGAGAACTTGTGGTCAATCATCAAGAGACGGGTGGACAAACAAAAACCTAAAAATTCTGACAAAATGAAAGCATTGATTGTGCAAGAATGGACTGCTATCAGTCAGGATTTGGTCCAGAAGTTGATTGAGAGCATGCCAGGAGAATTGCAGAGGTCCTGAAGAAGAAGGGTCAACACTGCAAATATTGACTTGCTGCATTAACTCATTCTACCTGTCAATATAAGCTTTTGATACTCATATGTTTGCAATTATATTTCTGTCTGTGATAAAAACATCTGTCAACACAACATAAAAACCAGAGGGCAGCAGATCATGTGAAAATATAATATTTGTGTCATTCTCAAAACTTTTGCCATGACTGTACACTATGAGGGGGCTGCATTATACTCTGAGGGGGCTACATTACATTCTGTGGGGAATGCGTTATACTATGTGAGGGCTTCATTATACTCTATGAGAGGGCTACATTATATTCTATGGGGGACTGCATTATATGCTGTGAAGGGGCTGCATTAAACCCTATGAGAGGGTTACATTACATTCTATTGGGATGCATTATACACTGTGAGGGGGCTGTATTACACCCTATGAATGGGCTGCATTTTACCCTATGAGATGGCTACATTATATTCTATGGGGGGCTGCATTATAACCTATGAGGGGGCTGTATTATTGTCATGTGTGCATCGCCACGAAGATCGTCGCGGTTGCACATTCTGACTTCTCACAGCTGAGTTGCTGTTTCTTTGTGTTTGGCAGTTAGGGAGTTAATTCTGTCTGTGCTCAGTTCTGGGACTGGGTGCAGTTTTCTCCCGGCTGCAATTAATTATTTGTTGATTGGTTTCCTTTAAATCTCTGGTTGTCTGTGTTGGGAGTTGCCAGTGAAATTCTTCATGCAGACCACAGATAGGATTGTATCTGTATAGACTTAAGTTAAAGAGCTCCTTAGTTGTTTTAAGCTCACCTTGCTTAGAGTTTAATATCCCAGATCATTTATGTTCCTTCTGTGTTTGAGTGTGTATGCAAGTCTGTGTTTTCTCCAGTCTGTCTTATATGTCTAATCTGTGTATTTAGCAGAGATCAGCCCATATCCCTTTGGTGGTAATCAGAATCCTTCTTAGGACTGATTACAGGGTTCAGGGACTGATAGGAGACAGGGTTAGGCTGGAGACTTGGACCTCTGAACCATTATCAGTACCTCCAAGGTGAGGGTTTAGTTAGGACCCCAGTTTAGGGTCAGGTTAGACCCCCGGTCCTCCTCTTTCCTGTGACAGTGTATCAAGTACTCAAGATTAACCCTGAGTTCAACGGATATCGTGTCAGGTAAATCTATTCTATATTTACATGCTGATGTTGCTAATCTATATGTTGTATAGAGTGTTGTTCTTTTAAGAATAGTTTACTGACATCGTACACATATCATAAGACCGCGTGACATTTTCACTGGCCAATAAAATTATTCCCAGTTGCCATGGATCCAGTAGCCCAGCTGGCTCTGCAGTTGCAGGGATTATCCATGGAGCTGACGGACATTAAGTCCAAAGTTTTGTCTCCCTCGGAGCAAACCAGATTTGAACCTAAAGTAGCTCTCCCGGACAGGTTCACTGGTGGGCGAGACAAATTTTTTACCTTCAGGGAAGCATGTAAATTGTATTTTCGGCTTCGGCCTCGATCATCAGGGAGTGAAGAGCAGAGAGTGGGAATTGTTATCTCGCTCCTACAAGGGGACCCTCAATCCTGGGCCTTCTCCCTTCCTCCGGGATCCCCGGCTCTACAGTCAGTAGATCGATTTTTTACTGCCCTGGGTTTGGTATATGATGACCCAGATCGGGTCTCTCTTGCTGAGACAAAATTACGTAAGATACAGCAGGGAGATCGTCCGGCGGAGGAATTTGCTTCTGAGTTCCGTAGATGGGCCACAGATACTCAGTGGAATGACCCAGCTCTTAGGAGCCAGTTTTGTCATGGGCTTTCTGACAAATTAAAGGACGTTTTGGCTCAGTATGATTCTCCTCCATCACTGGAGGCTGCTATGGCCCTAGCTATCCGTACTGATAGACGGCTCCGGGAGAGGTGCGAGGTAACTCCGCCCCCTGTTGTTACTCCACCTACTACTAAAGTCCCTTATGTTGAGGTTCCCCTTGTCTGTTCGGAGGAGCCTATGCAGTTGGGAGGGACATCATTTCGTAGGAGGGGATTGGCGGTACGCCGCAGGACTAGAAGGTGTTTCTTCTGCGGGAAAGAGGGACATTTTGTTGGGGGATGTCCATCCCGTGCCTTGTTGAGCAAAAAGTCGCCGGAAAACTGTTAATCCCAGGTTGTGTGGTGGACGACAACCTGGGAGTATGTATTTCGTCCGCTAGTTCTTCTCAGTTCCTTGTACCAGTGGAGGTGGTGGTTGGTACGAGAGTGGAGAGATTTTCTGTTCTTCTTGATAGTGGGTCCGGGGCTAATCTGGTTGACGCTCAGTTTGCTCAGGCTCAAGGTATGCATCTGAGTGTATTGGTCAAACCGATCCCTATATTCTCCATTGACGCCAGGCCTCTCGGCCAAGGTAGCTTTGTTCATGAGGTTCATAACATTGACCTTCGGGTAGGGGCAATACATAGGGAACTATTATCTTGTTATGTGTTGGAGGGTCTACCTACTCCTATTGTGTTGGGACTTCCTTGGTTGGTTAAACATAACCCTGTGATTAATTGGCAGTCCAGAGATATAAGCCAATGGGGGGAGTTTTGCAAAAGTAACTGCATGAACACAGTCATCAGTGCGGTCGTGCCTAGTACTTTGCCTCCTTTTTTGGAGGACTTTGGGGATGTGTTCTCTGAGGAGGGGTGTCAGGAGTTGCCTCCTAATCGCGTGTATGACTGCTCTATTAATTTACTTCCTGATGCTAAGTTACCTAAAGCTAGGTTATATAACCTTTCTGGTCCTGAGAGGCAGGCTATGAAAGATTATATTTCGGAAAGTCTGGCCAAAGGGCATATTAGACCTTCATCTTCCCCAGTGGCCGCGGGGTTCTTCTTTGTGAAGAAAAAAGATGGAGGCCTACGCCCTTGCTTGGATTTCCGCGAACTTAATCGGATTACTGTTCGAGATCCGTATCCACTCCCTCTGATTCCTGATCTCTTCAATCAAATTGTTGGCGCCAAATGGTTCTCTAAATTGGATCTCAGGGGGGCGTATAATCTGATTAGGATAAAATAGGGGGATGAGTGGAAAACGGCGTTTAACACGCCGGAGGGACATTATGAGAACCTTGTCATGCCTTTTGGTCTGACTACTGCACCAGCAGTATTCCAACATTTTGTTAATGACATTTTTCGTCATCTGGTGGGGCTGTTTGTGGTCGTATATTTGGATGACATTTTAATTTACTCACCAGATCTTGTGTCTCACCAGGAGCATGTGAGACAGGTGTTGCAGATCTTGCGAGACAATAAACTATACGCCAAACTGGAAAAGTGTGTATTCGCCGTACAGGAACTTCAGTTTTTGGGTTTCTTGGTGTCAGCCTCCGGTTTCCGTATGGACCCTGAAAAGGTGAGAGCAGTGCTTGAATGGGATCAGCCAGAGGATCTTAAGGCTCTGCAGCGTTTTCTGGGGTTTGCTAACTACTACCGGAAATTTATTTGTAATTTCTCATCTGTTGTCAAACCTCTCACTGACATGACAAGAAAAGGGACGGATTTTTCTAAATGGTCGGACAAAGCTTGCCAAGCTTTTTTCTCTTTGAAAAAATGTTTTGCTTCGGCACCCGTTCTCATCCAACCAGATGCATCACAGCCGTTCGTTGTGGAGGTGGACGCGTCTGACGTAGGGGTGGGTGCAATATTGTCCCAGGGTCCGTCCCCTGGTAAATGGCATCCGTGCGCTTTCTTTTCTAAAAAATTGTCGTCCGCCGAAAGGAATTATGATATCGGCAATAGGGAACTTTTGGCCATTAAGTTGGCTTTTGAAGAATGGCGTCACTTTTTGGAGGGGGCAGTCCACCCGGTCACCGTCATTACTGATCACAAGAACCTGCTGTATTTGGAATCTGCTAAGCGTCTGAATTCCAGACAAGCTCGATGGTCGTTGTTTTTTACCAGGTTTAATTTTGTTGTCACTTATCGCCCTGGATCTAAGAATGTTAAGGCGGATGCCTTGTCTCGCAGTTTCCCAGGGGCCGGGAAAATGGATGACCCGATTCCCATCCTTCAGGAGGGGGTGGTAGTGTCGGCTGTATGTTCTGAGCTTGAGGAGGAGGTGTTAGAGGCTCAGGGGGATGCCCCTGCAGGACCTCCAGGGAGACTGTTTGTCCCAAATCAGTTGAGACAAAAGGTTATTGAGGCACATCATAATTCTGCTTTAGCAGGACATCCAGGGAGTAAGGCTACTTTAGATCTCCTTTCTCGCCGGTTTTGGTGGCCTAACGTTAATAAAGATGTTTTAACTTTTGTCGCGTCCTGTGGGGTTTGTGCTCGCTCTAAGACCCCTCATACCCGTCCGTCTGGGACCCTCTTACCCTTGAAACTTCCGGAGCGTCCATGGACTCATTTGTCTATGGACTTCATCACGGACCTTCCTCAGTCGTCAGGGAAGACTGTCATACTGGTGGTTGTTGACAGGTTCAGTAAGATGGCACATTTCATTGCTCTTCCTGCCCTCCCTAATGCTAAAACTCTGGTGCAGGTGTTCATTGGGGAGATTGTGAGACTTCATGGGTTGCCTTCTGATGTGGTGTCAGATAGGGGGTCTCAGTTTGTGTCCAAGTTTTGGAGGGCATTTTGTTTACGTCGGGGGATGCAATTGTCATTTTCCTCGGCTTTTCATCCGCAGACCAATGGTCAGACAGAGCGTCTGAATCAAAGCTTAGAGACTTATCTTCGGTGTTTTGTCTCAGAGAACCAGGAGGACTGGTCTTCTTTCTTGCCTCTGGCAGAGTTCGCTCTTAACAACAGCGGAGCGAGTCCACTGGTAAGTCCCCGTTTTTTGGGGCATATGGTTTTCATCCCCAGTTTTGTACATTCAATGGGGGGGCCCTTCTGGGGTTCCTGAGGAGGAGCGTTTCTCGTCGTCACTTGCTTCAGTGTGGAGAGGTGTATTGAATAATCTGAGTGCTATGGGGAACCGTTATAAACGTATGGCTGATAGGAGGAGAGTTTCTGGTCCAGATCTTAATGTGAACGATCTGGTATGGTTGTCTACCAGGAATATAAAACTTAAAGTTCCCTCCTGGAAGCTGGGCCCCAGATTCATCGGGCCGTACAGGATCAGTTCCATAATTAATCCTGTGGCATTTCGTCTGGACCTCCCTCCTACGTTTAAAATTCATAATGTGTTCCACAAGTCATTACTTAAGAGGTACGTGGCACCAGTCATACCATCACCTCTACCTCCTCCTCCAGTGGTGGTCAATGGTAACTTGGAGTTTCATGTGTCAAAGATCATTGACTCACGTCTGAATCGCCGGTCCCTTCAGTACTTGGTGCATTGGAAGGGGTATGGTCCAGAGGAGAGGACGTGGGTTCCTGCGTCTGACATTAACGCAGATCGTTTGGTGCGGACCTTCCACAGAACTCACCCGGGCAAACCTGGCCCTGAGGGTCCGGAGGCCCCTCGTAGAAGGGGGGGTACTGTCATGTGTGCATCGCCACGAAGATCGTCGCGGTTGCACATTCTGACTTCTCACAGCTGAGTTGCTGTTTCTTTGTGTTTGGCAGTTAGGGAGTTAATTCTGTCTGTGCTCAGTTCTGGGACTGGGTGCAGTTTTCTCCCGGCTGCAATTAATTATTTGTTGATTGGTTTCCTTTAAATCTCTGGTTGTCTGTGTTGGGAGTTGCCAGTGAAATTCTTCATGCAGACCACAGAAAGGATTGTATCTGTATAGACTTAAGTTAAAGAGCTCCTTAGTTGTTTTAAGCTCACCTTGCTTAGAGTTTAATATCCCAGATCATTTATGTTCCTTCTGTGTTTGAGTGTGTATGCAAGTCTGTGTTTTCTCCAGTCTGTCTTATATGTCTAATCTGTGTATTTAGCAGAGATCAGCCCATATCCCTTTGGTGGTAATCAGAATCCTTCTTAGGACTGATTACAGGGTTCAGGGACTGATAGGAGACAGGGTTAGGCTGGAGACTTGGACCTCTGAACCATTATCAGTACCTCCAAGGTGAGGGTTTAGTTAGGACCCCAGTTTAGGGTCAGGTTAGACCCCCGGTCCTCCTCTTTCCTGTGACAGTGTATCAAGTACTCAAGATTAACCCTGAGTTCAACGGATATCGTGTCAGGTAAATCTATTCTATATTTACATGCTGATGTTGCTAATCTATATGTTGTATAGAGTGTTGTTCTTTTAAGAATAGTTTACTGACATCGTACACATATCATAAGACCGCGTGACATTTATACTCTATGAGGGGACTGCATTATACACTATAAGGGGGCTGCATTATACTCTGAGGGGGCTACATTACATTCTGTGGGGAGTGCGTTATACTATGTGAGGGGCTTCATTATACTCTATGAGAGGGCTACATTATATTCTATGGGGGACTGCATTATATGCTGTGAAGGGGCTGCATTAAACCCTATGAGAGGGTTACATTACATTCTATTGGGGATGCATTATACACTGTGAGGGGGCTGTATTACACCCTATGAATGGGCTGCATTTTACCCTATGAGATGGCTACATTATATTCTATGGGGGGCTGCATTATAACCTATGAGGGGGCTGTATTATACTCTATGAGGGGACTGCATTATACACTATAAGGGGGCTGCATTATACTCTGAGGGGGCTACATTATATTCTGTGGGGGCTGCATTATACCCTGTGAGTGGGCTGCATTATTCTCTGAGTGGGCTACATTATATTATGTGGGGGGCTGCATTATACTATATGAGGGGGGCTGCATTATACCCTATGAGGGGGCTACATTATATTCTATGGAGGGCTGCATATACCCTATGAGGATAAAACCTTAGAATCACTGCACACGTAGAGAAGGTAAGTATGCTTCAAGTGAAAACAATTATTATTGGCAATGGTGGCGACATTCAAATAAAGACGTTTCGGCCCAAATTGGCCTTTATCATGCAGTCGCCTTATAGGAAGTGGTGCCAAAAAATCATAGATAAAGCCACAGGTATTTCATATATTATGGTGAGACCAGTACAAACGGATGTCCTATAAGTATTTTTTTGTACTTCACAGCGCCTGGACACGGCTAGGTTTGCACTCCACCATTGCCATTAATGATAGTGAGTATATCTCACACAGCACCTGGACACCAGCGCCACCAATGATACACAACATTGCTGGAGACTTTCCTCTGCATTTAACCTCAATTGGAGACACACCTGCTGTGCTGCTCACTGTGATGGATGTTTTCACATAACTCCTCCTTATGAAGTACAAAAAAATACTTATAGGACATCCGTTTGTACTGGTCTCATCAAAATATATGAAATATCTGTGGCTTTATCTATGATTTTTTGGCACCACTTCCTATAAGGCGACTGCATGATAAAGGCCAATTTGGGCCGAAACGTCTTTATTTGAATGTCGCCACCATTGCCAATAAAAATTGTTTTACTTGAAGCATACTTACCTTCTCTACATGTGCAGTGATTCTAAGGTTTTATGCTGATTGGACCACATGGTCCTTTTCACTAGCACCGGACACTTCAACTCTTCTTGTCGAGTGCTAACCATTGACATTTTATATTTTATACCCTATGAAGAGGCTGCATTACACTGTGAGGGGGCTACAAGATATTCTATGGGGGGCTGCATTATACTTTATGAGGGCTGCATTATATCCTATGATGGGGCTGCATTATATCCTATGAGGTGGCTTCATTCTACCCTATAGGGGGCTGCATTTTACTCTCTGAGGGGGCTACATTATATTTTAAGGGGGCTGCATTTTATCCTATAAGGGGCGGCATTATATCCTATGGGGTGCTTCATTATACTCTATGAAGGGGATGCATTATACCCTTTGAGGGGGCTGCCTTATATTCTATGAGGGGTTTTCATTATACTATATGAGGGTTTTATTATATTCTATGAGGGGGATACATTATATTCTATGAGGGGGCTGCATTATACTTTTTTAGGGCTCCATTATATTCTATGAGGGGGCTTCATTATATTCTATGAGGGGTCTGCATTATAATATAAGAGGTCTAAGTTATATTCTATGATGGGGCTACCTCAACCCCTGCTATATCATTAAGATGTGTACTACCTTATATTATACCCTGATATTAGCGTGTTTTAATGCACAATTAGTGGTCTTGTATTTATTTCTATGTAGCTACATACTGGGCCCCAAAAATGATTTTCTCTGGTGAGCCCAAGGTGCTCCAGTCCGACGCTGAAAACGGGACAGACGAAAAAAAAGGGAAAAAATACTTGGCTTCAGGCTCTGCTGCTAAGCACCGCAGCAGCTTAGAAAACAGCACAAGGAATCTGAACTCCCCCTGCAGCTACACCATCAACACAGGAGAGCTCTTCACCCCTAGGTGGTCTGCATAGAATAACTGTGGTCGGGGTCACACTAAATGTATGGAAAATTGGTCCGAACCTCCCTGCTGTGAGTCGCACAAGCGTTCTCCGTATGGTCATCCGTGTTTAATGTGTTTGCAATGCGATGATGCAATTTTTTTGCACCTATGTATCTGTATGGCTTTACATTTCTCATTGATTTTCCCCATTGAATTAAATGGCTCAATGAGCTGAAATGAGGAAAATGTGTGCATATTTGTTACAAGCCACATGGATGGTCCGTGTGGCGTCTGAGTTTTTCTTGCACCCATAGGCTTGCATTGGCGAGTCTCAGACAATATACCTGTACAATTGCAGCATGCTGCAATTTTGCATGCACGTCAAATATGCCTGAGAAAAAAATATGGTTATGTGAGCTGCCCCATAGATTAACACTGGTCCGAGTGCTATGCAATGTTTTCTCGCATAGCACTCGTCCGTATTCTACCATAGTGTGACCCCAGCCTATTACCGACAATCAGCTGATGCGTCATATGACTATTTAAAGGAAGGTGGGAGTGATTTCCAACTAGCATCAGCTGACTAACCTAAAAGAACAGCCAGCAAGAGACAGACATTAACTCTTGCTGGACCAAAAGGATTAAAAAAAATTTAAATTTCAGAAGAACCAGAGCTGCTACGAATCCAATAATGAATCGTGACATCAAGATTAGTGATTGGTCTACTAGAACGGTAAACATTCGGGTTCACCCAGAAGTCCATGTTACTGTTTACGTTTGACAGCCCGAACAAAACTTGTTGAAAAGCTGCAGCGCACTCAATCAACAAGTTTTTCCTATGTGGGCACTTCCAGCCCATCACAGCCATGTCAAGTATTAGCATGGCTGTGATTGGCCGCCAAACCATGTAAAAATATAATAATAAAAAAGGATTTGGGGTCGCCTCTATTCTTGATAACCAGTGCAGGTAAAGCTGACAGCTGCATCCCTCAGCTTTATTTTGGCTAGTTATCAAAAATGGAGTGACCCCCAAGCCATTTTTTTAAATTATTTAAATAATTTAAACAAAAGTCCTTTATTTCAGCAAAACACTCCCCTACCCTCTTTTTCCCGTTTTTTATTGTAAAAATCAAAAATCAAATTTATACTCACCTGTTCGGCGATAATCCATAATGCGGGCATCCCACAATTATCCCCAATTCTGCTACATCTGGTTGCATGCTGCTAAGTGGTGAAATCAGTAATGTGACTGCTCAGCCTGGCAACCAGTTCACACTGAGCTGAGCATGAGAAACCAGCTCCGTGACCGGTGGTGATGTTGTTAAGATTACGTCGGTCACACGCAGATGCGTTTTCACGCTCAGCTCAGTGTTATCTGACCCGTCTTGCTGAGTGGTAGCTTTGCTGATGTCACCACTCAGCAAAGCAACCAGATGATGCAGAGTTGGATATCATTGTGGGAATTCCATGTTATAGATTATTGGCGGACAGGTAAAGATTACTTTAATTTTTTATTTTTATGTTAATGGGAAAAAGAGGGGATTTGGCGAGGAGTGTTTTGTTCAATTAAAATCTTTTTTCTGTGTGTCTTTATTAATTTTCACTACAGGGTTAGTAATGGGAGTGTCTGATAGATGCCTCTCCATTACTAACCAACCCCTGGACTTGATGTCAACAGACATAAAACAACTGACATCAAACCTGAAACCTTTACCCGACTTACAAACGCACCAGGGCAAGTGGAAAGAGCCGAGGCTAAGCGCCAGAATTGGCGCATCTAATAGACATGCCATTTCTGGGGTGGCTGAGAGCTCATGTTATTAGTCTGGGAGGGGGCCAGTATCCATGGCCCTCTCTAAGCCTATTCATATCAGCCTGCAGCTGTCTACATAGCTTTTGCTGGTAATTAAAGATTATTTACATAATTCTGGTGCTTTGCCTGGCTCTTCCCGCTTGTTCTGGTGCAATGGCAAGTGGGGTAACATTTTGGTGTTGATGTCAGCTTTGTAATGTCAGCTGGCATCAAGCCCAGAGTTTAGCCCAGGGCATCTATCAGACACCCCATTACTAACCCAGTAAGTAAAAGTAATAAAGACACACAGAAAAAAAGTCCTTTAATTTAACAAAACACCCCCGACAATAACCCCCTTTTTCCCATTTATTAACATAAAAATCAAAGTAATCCTCATCTGTCCACCGATAATCCATAATGCTGATGTCCCACGACAATATCCACCTCTGCTATATCTGGTTGCATTGCTGAGCGGTGACATCAGTAATGTAAAAAACATACAAATTACAAAACTCACCGCTGCTTTGACTTAAAACAACATACTGAATGATAAAACTAACCAATAACAAGGGCGGGAGTGTGGGACAACCAGTCTCCGTGTCCCACTCTGTGAGGAGAGACCGGAAGATGACAGGTTAGGGAGTTTTATAGGGAAATAGGATGGGAGGGAACAGGAAACAGGGAACTATCAGCCATTAGACAAGAGGAGAGGACATGGAAATAGGAAAAATTAACCCCGTGTAGTGGGGAACCTCAGTCAGGAGCATCCAACTGAGTGTTTAATGCCTACAGACTGATGTGATGCGAACATACTACAACAAAATTCCCATGAACAAATAAAAACACACACATGAATAACCTTAAAACTCTTTTCTTTTAATGGTTGGAGGTCAGTCACAGCATAAGAGGTATTCTAATGTTAAGGCTCCTTTTGGAATAGTATAACATTTTATGCAAAGCGTTTGCAAACAGCCGGACTCCTGGTGAACATCAGGAGAAAATATAATAATTACAAAACTGACCACCAAGGAGGAACATAGTTAAGCTGCGCTCTAACCCATTAAAAATAAAGCCTGTTCAATATCATCTTTGAGGTTGGATAGGAAAATGTCCAAGCCGATATCAGTTAGGTGTACACTGTCAGGAAGCATGAGCCGGGAATTATCACTTTTAAGTTGTCGATGTCGGACGACAATGCCACTTTTGAAATGTACGAAGCGAGACAACCGAGCATTGAGCATTCCTCGAGAACGCTCGACAGTCGCCGCCTCCCTAGCAACCTGAGGAATGACTTCAGACCAAACTAGCACTAGCTCCAAGAAGAACACGAGAACTTGTCCACATTGGACCGAATCATCATAAGCACCTCCGCTAAATGGAAGGAGCAAGGGTGATTCCCACCAGAGTGAGGGACCAGGATGACAGGAGAGGAGGCAGCCTGCGTGATCCTCACAATTTCGGGTAAGACTTGAGACCAAGTTAGACCTCGGACACCCTTCCATAGCATGGCCAAACACCAAAAACCAAGACCACTTCCTCTTGGACGACTCTCCACTCTTTGGGCCTCCCAAAAAATATAAGAGTGACCGAGAATCCACACTGTAGCTCTGGAACCACCTAGGAGGAAAAATAATGTTATTAAAGCAACAAATCTGGTCTGATATACATAGAAAAGCAAGAAGAGAGCCATCTTCCAATTAATTGAATTTGGGAATTGGATAAATCCACACGTGCAGCATCCATAGAAGTCACGACGATCCTAAATGAATGAATACGAAAGTCATTGGGTGGTAGTCCTAGGAACAAAAGACCCTTGTGAAGAAGAGATTGGAATTGGAATTTTTTTAAGAGGAGAACCGTGTGTTTGGGATAAAAATGAATGACCAAGGCACCTATACTGTAGGTAATTGATAACTAAGGTTAACAGGAAGACTCGATCATGGATAGAAAACAAAGGAATCCATGAACCTATGCCTGATGGGTCTGTCTTAGACTTACAAATGCAATTACATAATCCCCATCACACAAGGAAATATCATCAAGTCGAAGACCCCTGGACAATGTTTTGCTGAAGAAATATACTCTGTAACTTGAAAGTTTCAAAAAATGCAAGACCAAAAGCAGGGAAGAGTGCACTCAATGAGACTCTTAGGCAAATTGAAAGAAATAGGCCGTCTGCTCTCCTCCCAAAACATGACTCCTTCTCCGGCCCTTAATGGCAGGTCGTCTGGTGAAAAACTTTGAAACATCTACCCATTCATGAAGTTGTAAGTGAAAGGCTAAACCTGATAAATGACTCTGAGCGACTTCTCCCGATACACCCATACTATGAAGGTTTATTCATATATATTGAAAATGCCTACAAATATGATACCTCCACAACTATACTTCAAAGAAAGAAAAAGAGTTTTTTTCATCATAAAAAATACAATTTTATTAAACAATCATATAAAATATATATTAAAATGCAAAGTATACATACATATGCAAAAAATGGGGACTACAAATGCAACGGAATATACAGATCAGACCTAATAAGGGTATATATAAAATTTAATTGGGGCTAGGTAAATAGTATATATAGGAAGACCATTGCTACCAAAAGGCGATATCTATATCTGCTATGCGGTGCAGCATAGAGTTATCCTCCCTAGACAAACACTCCCAATTAATCGTAAACATATATCCAGCTTATATACATATAGCCAAGTGGCTTATAGATATTATGTGGCTAAAGAAAAAGCATAATGCTCCGCAAATGGTGCCTTGTTAAATGCTCATATATCCATACGTTCAGGCACATAAAGCAGATGCTTGCATAGATTTATACTAAATAGTGCTCACAATTGAAAAAATTCATTGCTGGTATCATGTTATCATACCTCCAAATAGGCTGCAGCACCCCTGACGCGCGTTTTGCTAGTCGCTTCTTCCAGAGGGGACGTGCTACTGAAATTACCTCTGAGTGTGCTTTATATGCAGGTGCAATTAATGCTTGCAGCAGCTGTGGGGTCACGTTATCACTGACCTGTATAGTTCGCGCCGCCATAAGCTAGCGTCACGTGATGCCCAGTCATCTTCCCACCTGACATGGAGCAGGAAGTCTGAGTGGGCAGCACCGTGAACGCATCACCATGGCAGCACGATATACATTATCGTTAAGGTTGCGCCCTGCCGACACGCACTGATCGCGTCACCATTAACCGACGTCACGTGACGTCCCATTGCTTCCCCGCTCGACGCGTCAGAGCAGGAAAAACAAATGGGCGGCACAGCGAATGCGTTGTCATGGCAGCGCGATACAGGCTGTCACAGGGGACGATAAAAGATATATACATCAAAATAGATCAATATTCTATCATATATATCAGTAAAGAAAAAATAATACTTGTATCATTCTTTAACCACATAATGTACACAGCGTGTAAGCCATATATTCCCAACTACTAATTCATAAATGTGCACAAAAAACAATTCAATATATAAACATATATAAAAATATTATAAATAATGCTAAATTAATAAATAATAATCCAGACATGAAAATTATATTAATTGATATAAAAAAGAATAAATAATAATAATATATCTATCTCCCTATGGTGAATGTGACCAACAAATGAATAATAATGAATAAAATGAATAATAATACGTGAATATATTGAAAAAAATATATAATAAATAATAAAATAAAGTAATAAATATGAAAGTGCTAAATGTGATAGTGAAATTATATATAAACATAAGGGAAAAAATCAATATAGTGATATTATTGATACAGCAAAATTTCATCTTTTTCTTTCTTCCATCTTGCAAATGTAAAAAGGCAGATGCAATATCCAGATCCACGCCTCACAGCAGCCCCGAGCCACGCACAAGGTAAGTAATGGTTATAAAGCATCAAAAAGGCATCATATGTATATATAGAATCTAAAATTATAAAAAATATATAGTTAAAATCAAGAAAATATTCAAAATTAAAAAACATATCAGAAATTACATATCAAAACAACCACAATTACCACACCCAGAAACAACTATGTATAACCAATATGTCAAAGGAAAGGGGCATAACTTAAAATTTCATTAAGTCCCGCTGGTTGTACTGATTGCAGTTTGGAAATCCAGCGGGCTTCCAATTGTGCAAGTTTCTTCCTCCAATTGCCTCCCCGTATATCAATGTGCACCTTATCTATACCTTTAACTTTGAGAAGCCTAGGATCACATTCATGATGCATTTTAAAATGCCTTGGTATAGATTTCAAAGTGGCATAGTCATCTTCATTAGCAGCTTTCTCAATGTCATGAAAGTGCTCTCTTACTCTAATCTTAAGGGGTCTAGAAGGAAGCCCAATATAAATTTTCGGGCAAAGGCATGTGGCATAGTAGATGACACCCAAGGTTTCACAGGTTATATTCTGAGTGATATTGAATTCTTTTTTGCCGTCACTGGCCATAAAAGTGTGTGCCTGCATCATACTAGGACATGCAACACATTTCCCACAGGGATAAAATCCCCATTTTGGTCCCTGTGTTTGGAATCTTTCCTTTGGTTGTGGCCCTGCATAATGGCTGTGGACCAGAATATCTCTAAGATTAGGTGCTCGTCTATATACAATTGACGGTTGTGCCGGGATATATTTGGCAAGAGTTCGATCCGATTGTAAAATAGGCCAATATTGGTTCAAGGCCTCCTTCATTTTCATCCACTGTCGATTATAGTCAGCTATAAATCTCACTTTGGGACTCATCCTTAGTGTCCGACCTTCCCTGCAACAGCTCATTTCTATTCATCCTTTTAGCTCTATTGAACCCCTTCTTAATGCTTCTTTTTGAATATCCACGTTCAAATCTGGCTGACAAAATATCCGCCTGTTCAAAAAAGGATTGATCATTCGAGCATATCCTTCTAGCTCTTAAAAATTGCCCGTAGGTATTCCATTGATCAGCGGGAGTGGATGTGCTGTCTTCCTATATATACTATTTACCTAGCCCCAATTAAATTTTATATATACCCTTATTAGGTCTGATCTGTATATTCCGTTGCATTTGTAGTCCCCATTTTTTGCATATGTATGTATACTTTGCATTTTAATATATATTTTATATGATTGTTTAATAAAATTGTATTTTTTATGATGAAAAAAACTCTTTTTTCTTTCTTTGAAGTATAGTTGTGGAGGTATCATATTTGTAGGCATTTTCAATATATATGAATATACTATTGTGCTGTACTTTGTTTACAGCTTGTTTTGCCACTTTGGATATTAAGGCCAGGGATCAGGATTGGCTGGCCAGTCTGGATACTGTATTTAGTGGGGGCACTATGCAAAAGGATCTAACGGAAAATGGGCAGAAAATTACATTAAGGAACGCTATGAAGTCCTCCCTTAAGAAAAGGGCAAGAACATGGTGGAACAAAGCCTCATTAGAAAGTTATCTCGCCAAGGGGCTCATTCCTAGAGGTTTGAGAGTACGCATTATGCCATCCTTTCCTATAGATGATAATACCTTTAAGAATAGATGGGAAGAGACCTGCACTACTTGCTCCAAATCACTCATTGAGCTTCTCATAGGAAATAGCAAAAAGAAGGTCGGACACTAAGGATGAGTCCAAAGTGAGATTTATAGCTGACTATAATCGACAGTGGATGAAAATGAAGGAGGCCTTAAATCAATATTGGCCTATTTTACAATCGGATCGAACTCTTGCCAAATATATCCCGGCACAACCGTCAATTGTATATAGACGAGCACCTAATCTTAGAGATATTCTGATCCATAGCCATTATGCAGGGCCACAACCAAAGGAAAGATTCCAAACACAGGGACCCAAATGGGGATTTTATCCCTGTGGGAAATGTGTTGCATGTCCTAGTATGATGCAGGCACACACCTTTATGGCCAGTGATGGCAAAAAAGAATTCAATATCACTCAGAATATAACCTGTGAAACCTTGGGTGTCATCTACTACGCCACATGCCTTTGCCCGAAAATTTATATAGGGCTTACCT
>JARQOD010000001.1:185240552-185311990 GCA_033576555.1 Oophaga sylvatica | reverse complement strand
TGGGGAAAGGGCCACCTGTGGGGATTTTTCTCTGATAGAAAAGAGTGGAAATGGGAGAAATATCCAGTCCTGACACCCTTCTCATGCCCCTCTTGAGCAGGGCCTTCAAGGTCTTGTTGAAGGCCCCTCCCCCCACCCCATGGTTGGGATGGAAAGGGAGGTTCGCACTGGAAATCTGGAAGACTCTACACAGCTCCCGCATCACTTTACTCAAAAAACGGGGCCCGCTGGACCATTAAAAAAAAATCTTTGGAAAAAACCAAAGTCCTGCAAAGATATGGACAAGCTCCAGGGCAATACTTTTAGCCCGGTTCCTCAGTGGCACTGCTTTGAGTATCGGGTCGGTAGTCCATAAAAAATCACTAAAATGTATTTTAAATCTGCTTTGCTGATTTAACAAGGGGCCCAACAGGTCCATAGCAATCCTCTTAAAGGGGCTTTCTATACACATAAGGGAACAAAGGGGCTTCGGAAAAAGGGAAAATAAACGTTAACTACGGGAGGGGCAGGAGCTACAATAATTCGGATCTCTCAGTAACACCCTGCCCCAATAGAACTCCGTAACCTTTTCCCCTGACT
Source organism: Oophaga sylvatica (assembly GCA_033576555.1). NCBI lineage: Eukaryota > Metazoa > Chordata > Amphibia > Anura > Dendrobatidae > Oophaga > Oophaga sylvatica. The sequence goes on along the minus strand of JARQOD010000001.1, from coordinate 185,311,411 downwards.
TCTCCACCCCCAGATTCCCCCAAAACAGCCAATGACCCATGTCTAAAAACCCCCCCGCCAGTAGGGCCCTGGAACTAACAATGCTCTGCTACTCTTTTCCCCTCTTTTTGGTCACCCGATACTAACTCACTTTAAATGAAAAATGAGGGAACTGGTGTCGCCCCACCTTACAATCCCATTAATGCTCACATTCTCAAATGCCCTCTTCAAGTAAAATCCCAAGTTGGCATCTAAAAGTTTTTTCAGGGACCCCTAAGTTAGGGAAGCTGGGTCCCCTTTTACCATCTCACCCCATCTCCAGGAGGACACAAGGGAAAAAAAAAATCCTTCACCTCTGATTTTGATAGAGTTGCCTTCAGAGGGGCCTGGCTTTCGACTGGGGCCCTCTGTCAAGCCCCCTTTTGCCACAAGTTCCAGAACAGAGAATAATCCCGACCCAGTGTAACCGGAAGAATTAAGTCTTTTCCCACCCCAACCTCATAGGTCTGATTACCATAGTCTATTCCCAAGGTTACTCTGGCTACAGGGTAGTCCTTGGTGTCTCTGTGTATGCAGCGGATGCCCACAAATTTATTAGAGATTAACTGGTGGGGAAGTGTAGCGCTGATTAGTGTCACCAGACTTCCTGAGTCCAACAGTCCCAGAACCATTACCTCATTGATGGACACATCACATAACTGGGGACCCTCGCCGGGTTGACAGTCCACACTGCAGGCCGAGTAGGCATAGTAGGAGCAGCGCCTGCCTGGGCTACAGTCCATAGGCTTAGGGGTTATATGACACCAGGGGGCGATATGTCCAGGATTGTGACACCACCAACAGACCACATCCTTCATAACAGGCTTGGGTGACCCTCCGTAGGGTTGGGATGCCCCCAGTTGTGGGTCTAGCCACCCTTTGTTGTAAGCCCACCCCTTTTGGGTTTCCCAGTATAGGGAAATAGCAAGGTCCGGTCTACAGAGGGATTTCTCCACAACCTGGTATCTCTCAACCAGGCTGACCAAATCGTCTGCATTCTGGGGGTCGCCCTGGGCAACCCAGGTGTCCATTGGCCTGGTGTGAGAGTGGACGAATCTGTCCATCACCACATGCTCAACCATTTGGGCTGGAGTGGAAGTCTCTGGCTGCAGCCACTTTTGAACCAGGTGCAACAGATCAAACATCTGGGAGCATGGGGGTTTATCGCCAGCATACGCCCAGCGGTGGACTTGCTGAGCCTTTTTTACAGAATTTGTCACTCCCAGGAGTGCCAGAATTTCAGTTTTAATTTGCCATACTCTTTGGAATTCTGGAGGGCTAAGTCATAATATGCCTTTCATGGTTCACCAGTCAAATAGGGTGCCAGCACCTCCACTCACTGCTTTGGCGGTAGCTTCTCACGCTCCACTACCCGTTTGAACACAGTCAAAAAGGCTTCAACATCATCCCCAGGGTCATTTTCTGTATGGCTCATCTTACCATCTTCCATACGTGCGCATCATCAACTGGAGACGGAGAGGAGACCGCAGCCCTTACATGAACTGCCTATGCGAGGAGCTCCATTTGCTGTGTTAGCGCCTCCTGCTGCTGAAGCTGCTATGCTAACAGCTTATTCATCTCCTGATGTGCCAAATTCTGTTGTTGATGGCAAGCTGATGTTGCTGCTGTACCAGGACGAGATGTTTCTCAAGCTCCTCCATGCTGCCGGATTTCACCCAGGACATACAGTTGTCCTCAGTCTCTATGCGTGTTCCTGGAACGCTGCAAGCACTCAAAACACCATGTGTGAGGGGTTGACTCACTTAAATGCTTCACGAGGCAGACACAGGAACAGTTCTGATAGTAGTTCACCTGCTGGTTTATTATAGACAGCATAAACCGTAGCAGGGTTTAGGAAACAAACAGAGCCTTTCTGGCATAAAGGTAACACAAAACAAAGATAAAGTCCATCAGAGTCCTTGCCCTGCAGGCTTCACTGCAGGTAACGCACACAACATCCTTAGTTCCTATAGGAGCTTTGTGGGAGTTCCAACTCTCCCCAATACACCACCCCCACTGACTCTCATGTCCCGTTATTTAACACCCCATGTGATGATCCCATGACCATGGCATCACTCAGGTCCTGTCAGGACTCTGCAGGTGGAGATACGGTGGACCCCATTCCCTCAGCTCTATGGAGGTCCACTAAAACCAGCACATAATAAATTTAACCCTCTCAACACATAGGGTGCATTAGGAAAACTTTTCTGGTTTCACATCACTGCAGGTAATATGCGCAGTGACACATATCTCCCTTCATACACTGTGCCAGTGACCCTGTCACACAGCTAAATGAAAAACATAAATTGTCCCAGCTCAATTACTTATTTCCCCTTGTTAAAGTGAGAATAATAATAACCAAACAATTTAAAATGTACAATAATACATTTCTGACATTTCACCCCTTAACCCCCAAGGGTGGTTTGCACGTTAATGACCGGGCCAATTTTTACAATTCTGACAATGGTCTTTTTATGAGGTTATAACTCTGGAACGCTTCAATGGATCTTCGCGATTTTGAGACAGTTTTCTTGTGACATATTGTACTTCATGATACTGGTAAAATTTATTTGATATAACTTGCGTTTATTTATGAAAAAAATGGAAATATGGCGAAAAATTTGAAAATTTTGCAATTTTCAAACTTTTAATTTTTATTCCCTTAAAACAGAGAAATATGTCACACAAAATAGTTACTAAACATTTCTCACATGTACAGTCATGGCCAAAATTTTTGAGAATGACACAAATATTATATTTTCACATGATCTGCTGCCCTCTGGTTTTTATGTGTGTTTGACAGATGTTTTTATCACAGACAGAAATATAATAATTGCGAACATATGAGTAACAAAAGCTTATATTGACAGTTAGAATGAGTTAATGCAGCAAGTCAATATTTGCAGTGTTGACCCTTCTTCTTCAGGACATCTACAATTCTCCCTGGCATGCTCTCAATCAACTTCTGGACCAAATCCTGACTGATAGCAGTCCATTCTTGCACAATCAATGCTTTCATTTTGTCAGAATTTTTAGGTTTTTGTTTGTCCACCCGTCTCTTGATGATTGACCACAAGTTCTCAATGGGATTAAGATCTGGGGAGTTTCCAGGCCATGGACCCAAAATCTCTATGTTTTGTTCCCTGAGCCATTTAGTTATCACCTTTGCTTTATGGCAAGGTGCTCCATCATGCTGGAAAAGGCATTGTTGATCGCCAAACTGCTCTTGGAGGGTTGGGAGAAGTTGCTCTTGGAGGACATTCTGGTACCATTCTTTATTCATGGCTGTGTTTTTAGGCAAGACTGTGAGAGAGCCGATTCCCTTGGCTGAGAAGCAACCCCACACATGAATGGTTTCAGGATGCTTAACAGTTGGCATGAGACAAGACTGGTGGTAGCGCTCACCTTGTCTTCTCCGAATGAGGCGTTTTCCTGATGTCCCAAACAATCGAAAAGGGGATTCATCAGAGAAAATAACTTTACCCCAATTCCTCAGCAGTCCACTGCCTGTACCTTTTGCAGAATATCAGTCTGTCCATGATGTTTTTTCTGGAGAGAAGTGGCTTCTTTGCTGCCCTCCTTGAGACCAGGCCTTGCTCCAAGTGTCTCCGCCTCACAGTGTGTGCAGATGCACTCACACCTGCCTGCTGCCATTCCTGAGCAAGCTCTGCACTGCTGGTAGCCCGATCCCGCAGCTGAAACACTTTTAAGAGACGGTCCTGGCGCTTGCTGGTCTTTCTTGGGCGCCCTGAAGCCTTTTTGGCAACAATGGAACCTCTCTCCTTAAAGTTCTTGATGATGCGATAGATTGTTGACTGAGGTGCAATCTTTCTAGCTGCGATACTCTTCCCTGTTAGGCCATTTTTGTGCATTGCAATGATGACTGCACGTGTTTCTTTAGAGATAACCATGGTTAACAGAAGAGAAACAATGATGCCAAGCACCAGCCTCCTTTTAAAGTGTCCAGTGGTGTCATTCTTACTTAATCATGACAGATTGATCTCCAGCCATGTCCTCATCAACACCCACACCTGTGTTAATGGAGCAATCACTGAAAAGAGGTTAGCTGGTCCTTTTAAGGCAGGGCTGCAATGATGTTGAAATGTGTTTTGGGGGATAAAGTTCATTTTCTAGCCAAATATTGACTTTGCAAGTAATTGCTGTTAAGCTGATCACTCTTTATAACATTCTGGAGTATATGCAAATTGCCATTAGAAAAAGTGAAGCAGTAGACTTTGTAAAAATTAATATTTGTGTCATTCTCAAAACTTTTGGCCATGACTGTATACTTTACATCAGCACAATTTTGGAAAAAATTTTTTTTTTTGTTAGGAAGTTATAAGGGTTAAAAGTTGACCAGCGATTTCTCATTTTTACAACAAAATGTACAAAACCATTTTTTTTAGGGACCACCTCAAGTTTGAAGTCACTTTGAGCGACTATATGGCAAAAAATACCCAAAATTGACACCATTCTAAAAACTGCACCCTCAAGGTACTCAAAACCACATTCAAGAAGTTTATTAACCCTTCAGTTGCTTCACTGGAGCTAAAGCAACGTGGAAAGAAAAAATGAACATTTAACTGTTTATTCACAAAAATGATCTTTTGCAAACAATTTTTTTATCTTAACGAGGGTAAAAGGAGAAAATGGACAGATAAAGTTGCTGTGCAATTTCTCCTGAGTACGCCGATACCCATTATGTGGGGGAAAACCACTGTTTGGGCACATGGCAGGGCTCGGAAGGGAAGGAGCGCCGTTTGATTTTTTCAAACCGATGAAATTGTTGGAATTGAGATTGAATCGCGTGATTGCATTTGGAGAACCCTCTATGTGCCTAAACAGTGGAAACCCCCCACAGTGACCCATTTTGGAAACTAGACCCCCTAAGGAACTTATCTAGATCTGTTGTGAGCACTTTGAACCCCAAAGTGTTTCACTAAAGTTTATAATGCCTGGGTGTGAAGAAAAAAAAAAAAAATTCCACAAAAATGATTTTTAGTCCCAATTTTTGATTTTTCCCAAGGAAATTGGACCCAAAAGTTGTTGTCCAATTTATCCTGAGTATGCTGACACCCCATATGTGGGATGGAAAAACTGTTTAGGTGCACGGCAGGGCTATGAAAGGAAGTAATGAAATTTTGGAATGCAGACTTTGATGGGTGTCATATTCAGTTTGCAGAGCCCTTAATATATGCCTAAACAGTGGAAACCCCCCACATGTGACCCTATTTTGGAAACTAGACCCCTAAGGAACTTATCTAGATCTGTGGTGAGCACTTTGAACCCCAAGTGCTTCATACAAGTTTATAATGCCCGAGCATGAAAATAAAAAATCCTATTTTTTTTCCACAAAAATGATCTTCTAGTCACCAATTTTTTATTTTCCCAAGGGTAATCGGAGAAATTGAACCACAACACTTGTTGTCCAATTTACCGAGTACACTGATACCCCATAAGTGGGGGGAACCACTGTTTGGGCGCCATTTGACTTTTTCAAACCAAAATTGGCTTCAATCAACATTAGACGCCATGTCGCATTTGGATAGTCCCTGATGTGCCTAAACAGTGGAAAACCAGCCACAAGTGACCCCATTTTAGAAACTAAACCCCTAAGGAACTTATCTAGATCTGTTATGAGCACTTTGAACCCCCAAGTGATTCATACAAGTTTTATAACGTAGAGCCGTAAAATTATAAAATCATATTTTTCCCACAAAAATGATCTTCTCACCCCAATTTTTATTTTCCCAAGAGTACCAAGACCTCAAAAGTTATTGTGCAATTTGTCATGAGTACGCTGATACCCAATATGTGGGGATAAACCACTATTTGGGTGCATGGCAGAGCTCAGAAGGGAAGGAGTGCCGTTTGACTTTTTCAGCGCAGAATTGGTTGGACGCCATGTCGCGTTTGGAGAGCCCCTGATGTGCCTAAACAGTGGAAACCTCCCACAAATGACACCATTTTGTGAGAAAAATTTTTTTTCACAAAAATGATTTTTTAGTCCCCAATTTTTGATTTTTCCCAAGGAAATTGGACCCCAAAAGTTGTTGTCCAATTTGTCCTGAATACACTGATACCCCATATGTGGGAGGGGGAAACTGTTTGGGCGCATGGCAGGGGTTGGAAAGGAATGCATACTTTGATGGGTGTCATGTTCAGTTTGCAGAACCCCTGAAGAGCCTAAACAGTTGAAACCCCCCCACAAGTGATCCCATTTTGGAAACTAGACCTCCTAAGGAACTTATCTAGATCTGTGGTGAGCACTTAGAACCCCCAAGTGCTTCACATAAGTTTATAATGCCTGGGCATGAAATTAAAAAATCCTATTTTTTTCCCCTCAAAAATGATCTTTTAGTCACCAATTTTTTATTTTCCCAAGGGTAACAGGAGAAATTGGACCCCAAAAGTTGTTGTCCAATTTTTCCTGAGTACGCTGATACCCCATATGTGGGAGAAAACTACTGTGTGTGGGCACATGTCAGGGCTCGGAATAGAAGTAGTGACATTTTGCAATGCAGAATTTGATGGAAAGGTCTGCGGGTGGAAACCCCCACAAGTGACCCCATTTTGGAAACTAGACCCCCAAAGGAACTTGTTTAGATGTGTGGTGAGCACTTTAAAACCCCCAAGTGCTTCACAGAAGTTTATAACGCACGGGCGTGAAAATAAAAAATCATATTTTTTCCACAAACATGATCTTTTAGTCCCCAGTTTTTTATTTTCCCAAGGGTAACAGGCGAACTTGGACTCCAAAAGTTGTTGTTCAATTTGTCCCTCTATGTGGAGAAAACTACAGTATGAGCACACGTCAGGGCTCGGAAGCGAAGTAGTGACCTTTTGCATTGCAGATTTGATAGAATAGTCTGCGGGCGTCATGTCACATTTGGAGAGCACCTGATGTGCCTAAACAGTGGAAACCCCACAAGTGACCCCATTTTATAAACTAGAACCCCAAGGAACTTATCTAGATGTGTCCTGAGAACTTTGAACCCCAAGTGCTTCACAGAAGTTTATAACGTAGAGCCATAAAAATAAAAAATCATATTTTTTTCCACAAAAATGATATTTTTGCCACTAATTTTTTATTTTCCCAAGGGTAACAGAAGAAATTGGACCCTGAGAGTTATTGTGCAATTTGTATGATGATACCCCATATGTGGGGGTAAACTACTGTTTGGGTGCATGGCAGAGCTCAGAAGGGAAGGAGCACCGTTTTACTTTTTCAACGCAGAATTGGCTGGAATTGAGATCAGATGCCATGTCCCGTTTGGAGAGCCCCTGATGTGCCTAAACAGTGGAAACCCCCCAATTCTAACTCCAACACAACTGATGGGACCTGCCAACTCGTTAGATTTGCATCTGGTCACCGGGCACAAGGGTAGGGGTGTCGCTAGTCAGATATATGCCTGAGCCCCATATAAAAAGCTTGATGCTTCAAACCTCCTGAGAGTACCTTCTTCCAGTGAAGCCTGACTCAGAAGTCCTGCTTTTCCTGACTCCTCTCCTGCAGCTGGGAGCACATCACACAGATGTGACCGATCCTAAAAGTGTCTGTGAGCCACACAAGAGAGGAGCTACACAAGAGCATCCAGGGGCTGCACTCACTGCTCTGCTGCGCTGCTGCACTCTTCAGACAGTGCAGAATCTGCCCACCCCCCCAGAACCACCTGCAGACCAGAACAGACTGCTGCCTCCAGGATGAAGAAGTCTCCTCACTGCTGACCCACAGGTTTGATCTTACAACAGGATGGGGTTTAGTACTCCCTCTGCACTATTCAGCACTATTTCTTATAACCAACCACACAGTAATTATTGTGAGTCGCCCGCCAGAGCCGTAGGGTACTCTGACCTGAGCCCGTTGATTTCTATGGGGGATGTCACGGTAGCCACGACTCGGTCCGTAGCCCTGGGTGCTCACCAAATAGGGGTTTTATATTTACAGGGGATAATGTTCGTATAGTGATTTGTGACGCCACCTGTAGTATCTGGTCAGGGTGACCAGCGCTGCTGTGCAGGTCCTCTGGAAGGGATGGTGTTGTGCAGCTAGATGGTAAACCTCCTACAGGTGAGGCTGTGTCCTTCCAGGGCAGGTAGATGGTGTATATTTTAGGAATGGTGCTGAGGAGTGTAGCTGGGAGATGTGCGATGCTGGAATAACCAGGGAGACAGTCCAAGTGCAGTATCAGGGTTTTTACTCACAGTCTGTTGCATGCAGTACAGATGCCCGCTTGGCACTGTGTCCTCTGGGTGAGTGGTCCAGCAACCCCCAGGTAGATTGGTCGCACCTTCCCAAGACTCCCTTTCAGTGTGTTCCTTTCCTGGCCTTTTCTCTCTGTGCTTTTCCACTCCTTTCTTCCTAGCACCTCACCAAGCAGTCCTTCAGATCAGAAGCTGCGGTCCTGTCGGGAAACAGATTAGTTCTGTACGTCCTTGGCCTATATAGCTTCCTTCCAGGGGATGCTGCTGGTGGTGGTGGCAATGACCCATAAAGTGATCACCACCGTCGGCTTACTAGCAGGGCCTGAAGCTTTCCCACATGTCTAGGGGCCGTTCCCTGATGGCCTGGTCCTTCCTTCTTCAGGATGGGGCCACGGGTGGATAAACCACCGTCCATGCTTTTGGGACCCTTTCTCACCCTCAAAAGCTCTTCAGGACAACTCTCCTACCGAGAGACTCCAAAGGGAGTTCTCGAGAGTCTGCTCGCTTCCACACCTCAGTGTGTTCTGCCCTCTAAGCTTCTCTTCTCCTACTGCAGCTGCCTAAGCTCAACCCACCCATATATACACCCCTTGCTAACCAGTCTGAGTCAGACCATCCTCCCGTAGAGTACGTCCGTATGCTCAGCTGGCATGGTGTGTTGGATGCAGTGTTAGAGTCTCGGGGTGCTCCCTCCTTACCTGGGAGTGGGGTGTCACACCTCTGGATGAGATGCAACACCTCTGTGGCGACTGAACCCTCAGTGGCGCCACAATTGCACCTCCCTCTTTAGCCTTTCCAGTACAGACAGTAGTCGGCAAACAGGAGGGGGAGGGGAGCAGTCTGCTGTGCACAGTACAGCACATCAACAACTTAGTGAGGGTCTTGTGCCCCTCACTGCATTGCATGAGACTGAGGATGCATGATGCCCAGTCCTCTCCACAGTGTACATGTGTATAATATATGCACAGCACATGTGATGTACAGTATATGGCTAATAAATGTGCTGTGTGTGTAATACATGTTTGTTTTTGTGTATTTGTGCACTCCAATTCCTATATGTGGGCATTTGTGCATAGATAAGGCATATATCTGAATTTGTGTGGGTAAAATAGGGTGTGTAATGTCCACACATAAGTTTTTGCTGCAGGCAATTCTGGAACAAAAATGTATCTTGTGGCAGAAAAAACACAATATAAAGCACACATGGTTTCACCTCATTTTTACTTGCATTTTTTATTTGTCTTTATTTCCCCCATTGTATTGGATAGCGTGAAAAACACTAAAAGAATTGATATGCTGAAGATTTGAAACTGATTCAAATCTGCAAGGCAAAACTAAGCAAGGTGTGCATGAGACTTCAGGAATCTCATTCACTTAGTTGGTACTAAGAAATGCTGCAGTTTTTGCTGCAAATAGCACAGGGAATACTTTTAGGCTGTGGTTCCACGGTCCGGAACCACAGCGCTTTGGACGGAGCGGAAATTCCGCTCCGTCTAAGCCCCGCCCCCTTTATGACGCGCGATCTTTCCGGAGGTGTTCAGGACACCTCCGGAACACCTCCGGAAAGAGCGCAGGGCTACATAGCCCTGTGTTAATTCTGTTGCGGCGACGCACCGTCGCCGCAATACGCGAGGACATGCTGCGGTCTAAAAAGACGCGCCGCATGTCCGTTTACGCAGGTTTGCCACCTGCGTATTGTTACGCATAGTGGAGACGGGATTTCTTGAAATCCCCTCCACTATGCTGTAACATCTGGACGCTGCGTGTTTGGCGCTGCGCCAGCGCACAGCGCCAAACACGCAGCGTATCCTGACCGTGGAAACTCACCCTTAGAACCGTTGAGAGTTTTTTTTTATATCAATGCAGGAGTGGTGCTTTAAGTTCAAGTTTCCTGTCTAATATTCACCTTCCTGCATCTTCATGTATTATCACCGCCGCTCGAGTCTGTCTCCACCACTTTGTGACCTGCGGTATTTGTTCCTTGTATGTGGTATAATTCGGTCACTATGTGGTGGTGATATGTGATCTGGTCATGGTGTGATGGTATTTGTCCCTTGTATGTGGTATTATCCAATCACTATGTGATGGTAATATGTGTTCAGGTCATAGTGTGGCAGTATTTGTCCTGTGTATGTGGTATTATCTGGTCACTATGTGGTGGTAATATGTGGTCTGGTCACAGTGTGGCAGCATTTGTCCCTTGTATGTGGTATTATTCAGTTACTATGTGATGGTAATATGTGATCTGGCCATGGTGTGACAGAATTTGTTACCTGTATGTGGTAGTATTTGCCAGTATGTTGTGGTAATATGTTATTTAGTCATGGTTTGGCTATATTTGTCCCTTGTATGAGGTATTATTCAGTCACTATGTGGCGGTAATTTATCATCTGGTCATGGTGTGGCGGTATTTGTCCCTTGTATGTGGTATTAATTGGTATTGGTATAGTAGTGGATTGTGTTCTGTATGAATATCACTTGTTCTCTTTGATATCAATTAGGGGAAGATTCTTTATTTCCAATAGGAATTATTTACTTAGACATTTAACCCCTCCCTGCACTGTGACTGTTACACAATAGCAATTATACACTTACAGAGGTTCTCTGGCAAAAACATGTAATTACCTATTCCAATGAAACATTCACATGTTCAGTATTTGGTCAGGATTTTACATCAGTATTTGTAAGACAAAACCAGGAGTGGGTGATAAATACAGGAGTGGGTGATAAATACAGAAGTGGTGACGTGTTTCTAGTACACTTTTTCTCTGATTGTTCCACTCCTGGTTTTGAATTAAAAATAAATAATGTAATATACTGAACATGTGAATGTGGTCTGAAGATAAGTGATAACTTATTGATTGGTGGGGGTCTGATTTCTGGGACCCGCACTGATAGACAGAATGTAGAACTTTTATTCCAATAGGAATCGAGCTCATGTGCTCCATAATTTCCTCAGTGGCTGCAAGCTACACTTGGCTTTTTCTGGAAGTCCCAAAGAGCATGAATGGAGCTTCGCACAGACATCCCACCTGCCGCTGCATTTTAAAATGAGGATAAAAGGTCCCAATTCTTCAGATTGTTGTTTTTTCAAATGGTCAGATTTTTCCAAAAGTGGGTGATAGGTCTGTGGAAGGTTCGAGGCTGGAGGCGGAGCTGGGTTGGGGCCTATGTGGTGTCTCAAGGGGTTCCACAAATTTTGCCAGTATGGGGCCTCAGAAATATCTGGTGGCAGCTCTGCGCACCAAATCCACACAGTACGGGATGGATAAACCCCAACTTGTGACCCCATTTTGGAGACTAGACCCCTCAAAGAATGCATCTGGATGTGTTGTGAGCACCTTGATCCCCAGGTGTATAAAAGTTTATAAGGTTGAGCAAATAAAAATTAAATTTTTCCCACAAAAATGTTCTTTTAGCACCAATTTTTTTTTATTTTCACACGTGTAACAGGAGAAAGTGGACACCAAAATATGTTGGGCAATTTCTCCTGAGTACGCTGATACCCCAAATGTGGGGGAAAACTACTGTTTGGGGTTGGAAGAGAAGGAGCACCATTTGACTTTTGGAGCTCAAAATTAACTGGAATTATTAGCGGATTGCCATGTCGCATTTGGAAAGCCCCTAATGTGCCCAAAAAATGTTTTATTTTAGCCACAATTTTTTTTATTTTTAAAAGGGAAACAGGAGGAAATAGACCCAAACATGTGTTGCGCAATTTCTCCTGAGTACGCTGATACCCTGTTATGATTTGGTAGCTGAGGAGTGCAGGTAAAAAAAAAGGCAATACACCAGAGCAGTTGGAATCTATGAGATTGCAGTACCCTGACTAACCACCACAACTAGAGGCAGCCGTGGAGCGTTCCTACGTTGGTCCTAGACGCCTCGTCACAGCCTGAGAAACTAACTATACCTAAAGATAGAAAGATGAAAGCTATCTGCCCCGGAGCAGATCCCCAAAGAACATAGAAAGCCCCCAAACATGTAATGGCGGTTAGACAAGAAGAAATACTGACACAGACAGAAAATAGTATGAGCAAACGTTGGGGCCCAAACTAAATAGAAAAGGATAGGAAGGGCACTTACTGCAATCCCAAAAAAACCTGAAAAGCACCAACTCTACTAATTTCAAAAACACCTGAGATCACATGACCTCTACCACCTAAATTAGTTCTCTGGTGTAACAAAATCAAAACAGCAGCCACTGAAAAAACTGGAAAAAGCAAATGTACAAAACATCAGTGGCTGAACTAAACTGAGAGGGCAAAAGCCCCCGGAGGGGACCTGAAGGCTCCCACAGAAGTGCAGGACAAAATGCAAAAATCAAGCACAAAAAACAAAAAGAAGAAAATGTCTTATCTGTTAGCAGGAGATGCAGACACGACACAGCAGGCTACTAAGGAAACAGGAATCAAGGATTGAGAACAGAACAATTGATCACCGGCAACCCTGATGGGAAGGCGACTCCCTTAAATAAGACCAGTCAGTAACACCTGATTCCCAATCCTCACAATCTTCACTGGACAGTCCAGTACCGCTTGTAACCACCAGAGGGAGCCTCTGCTCAGAACTCATTTCAAGTCCATTCACAACAATACCCCATATGTGGGGAAAAAACACTATTTGGGTGCACGGCAGGCCTCAAAAGGGAAGGAGCACCGTTTGACATTTTAAATGCAAAAATTGCTGGAACCAAGAGCAGACGCCATGTTGTGTTTGGAGAGCCCCTAATATGCCTAAACAGTGGAAATCCCCCAAAAGTACCCCCATATTGGAAATTAGCCCTCTTAAGGAATGTATCTAGTTGAGTGGTACGTACATTAAACTCCCAGGTACCTAACAGAACTTTATAAAGTAGAGCCGTGAAAATAAAAAATACAATTTTTTACACAAAAATGTTCTTTTAGCGACCAATTTTTTATTATCACAATGGTAAAAGGACAAAAAAAAGCCTTACTTTTTTTGTGCAATTTGTCCTGAGTGCGCCAATACCCCATATGTGGTCAAAAATTACTTCTGAGGTATTTTATTGCAATGGACGTGTACATCATTTGCTACCATGGTGGCTATTGCTATTCTGAGGCACTGTACAAAGCTCAGAATCTAAGAAGTACCATATTGGAGTTCAGATTCTGATGGAATGGTTTGAGGTTGTCTTGTCACATTGGTAAAGCTCATGGGGTGCCAGAACAACAGAAACCCCCCATAACTGATGGAATTTTACAAACTACTCATCTCAATTAATTCATCTAGGGGTGCAGTGAGCATGTTGACACCATGTTAGGGTCTGCGGAACGCACCAAATATAAGATGTAGAGAGGTGCGTTCGCAGCCCGGGGTCCACCGTGCAGGCAGAGCCTGCTGCTAGCAAAATGGCGCAAGTAGCGAACTCTGTTATCCCGCAGACTCGCTAAAACAAACGCCGTAGTGCGCTGTGGCAGTTAATGCGAACTCTGTTAATCCACAGAGCAGCTAGCGGGAATGCCGCAGCGCTATATGGCAATATAAGCGAACTCTGTTACACCACAGAGTCGCTGAGGTAAAGATGCAGAGATAAGTACTGTGTCCTGTTAACCCCACAGGGATACACAGATTACTGCTGTGTGGATAGCAGTCCGTGATCATGCAGACAGCAACGCAATCAAGCAATCTCCTCACCGGAGAAGCCGGTATTCTAGGGGCTTATTTCAGCCAAGCCCTGACCACGTGCACCCAAATCTCCTCACCGGAGGTGCCGGTATTCTAGGCGCTTATTTCAGCCGAGCCCTAACCACATGCGTACATGATCACACTGGCGCAAAGCACATAATGCAATTGATCCTAGCGCACGGCCGTGTGGTAAGGACAGCCTTTTATAGCAGCCATGAGAAAAAGACCTTCCAGGAAGAACCAATGGGAGGCTGCTTCAGAACATCAACAGCCAGAGGACCTTCCTGAAGGACCAATAGGAGTGGCAGCTGTGTCTGAGCATGTGACCTCTGATTTCCAATGGGAGATCTCGCCCTGGGCATGCTCAGAAGAAGCAACAAAGGACTTAGACCTAAAGACGTCTGCTCGCCGCTGACCAGTACTGGCTATAATAGCAGAACCTGAAGAGGCAGCAGCAAGTCTCTGCACAGCATTAGACCGGGCAAGACGCTGGGACCGATGTCTTTGCTGAGCAGGCACCACTGCGGTCGGAGATGGATGGGGGACCGCAGCAGGACTGGTTCGAGACTCCCCTTGTGCAGTAGCGGGAACTCAAACCCTAACATTACCCCCCCTCCTAGGGCCCCCCCTTCTTTGGGCCTCGCTGCGCTCAAAGGCAGCGGAGCGTGAACATGCTCGGAAGGCTCCCAGGACCTATCCCCAGGCCCATAACCCCTCCAATCCACCAAATAAAATTTTTTGCCTCGTACCACCTTGCACCCGACAATGGCGTTCACCTCATGATCGTCAGTAGATGAAGCCGACGTCCCGGCAGATGACTCGGAAAACCGGGAAATGGCCACGTGTTTCAGGAGGGACACGTGAAAAGTGTCGGTGATACCAAGGCGAGGCAGAAGGGCTAGGCGGTAAACCACCGGGTTCACCTGCTCAAGAACTTTAAAGGGACCCAAAAAGCGAGGAGCCAACTGTTAGGGTTAAATGCTGCACAAGGGGAATCTCGAGCCATTCCCGCTGCGGTCCCCCATCCGTCTCCGGCCGCAGTGGAGCCTGCTCAGCAGAGACGTCGGTCCCAGCGTCTTGCTTATTCCAATACTGTGCAGAGACTTGCTGCTGCCCCTCCTGGATCTTCTATTATAGCCAGTGCTGGAGCAGACGTATTTAGGACGAAGTCCTGCGTTTCTCCTTCTGAGCATTCCCAGGGTAAGATCTCTCATTGGAGATCAGGGGTCACATGTTCAGGTACTGCAGCAGCTCCTATTGGTCTGCCAGGAAGGTCCTGAAACTACATGTGTTTTGGAACAGTTTCTCATTGGTCCTTTTTCTGGCAGGTCCTGTAGCTGTTACTATAAAAGGGTGGCATGGCTGGGCCGCCATGCGCTAGTATCAAATCTGTTACGTGCTTGCGCCAGTGAGGTCATGTATGCATGTGGTTAGGTCTGGCTGAAATAAGCCCCTAGAATACCGGCACCTCCGGTGAGGAGATTGTATGCACGTGTTCAGGGCTCGGCTGAAAACGCCATTAGAATACCGGCTACTCCGGTGAGGAGATTGTTGCTTGTGTTCTGACTGCATGACCTCAGACTGCAAACCGTTTAGCAGTCATCTGTGTTCCCTGTGAGTCTAACAGGATACAGTCTTTTTCTCAGCCGCTCTGTGATGCAACAGGGTTCGCTTTATAACACTGGTTCAGCGCCCTAGCGTTTTACTTTGCGGCTCACTGAAGCTAACTGAGTTCGTACTTATTGCCATATAGCGCTGTTGCATTCCCGTTAGCGGCTCTGGGGATTAACAGAGTTTGCACTAACTGCCACAGCGTGCTACGGCGTTTATTTTAGCGACTCTGCGGGATAACAGAGTTCGCTACCTTCGCCATCTTACTAGCATTGGGCTTCGCCTGCACGGTGGACCCCGGGCTGCGAACGCACCTCTCTACAATATCTATTAGGTGCGTTCCGCAGACCCTAACACCAACTTGGTGGACTCTACACGTAGCCTGATATTTCGGGCAGAGAGCCACACTAGGTCACCCGGAGCAAATGTAGGAGCGGGGCGCCGATGGGCATCGGCCGAAGACCTCATCCTCTCTTTGGAGGCCTGAATGGCATCCTGGGTGCGGTCCCAAATGTCCCGTGCCTCCACAGCCCAGTCTGCCACCCTGGAATCGGCGGAAGACATGGGTATGGGCAATGGTACCCGCGGATGCTGACCATCGTTCAGGAGGAAAGGAGTCTGTCCGGTGGAGTCAGCCACAGCATTATTTAGAGCGAACTCAGCCCATGGTAGCAGGGATGCCCAGTCATCCTGCCTGGCAGAGACAAAATGTCGCAAGTATGTGACCAAGGTCTGGTTGGCCCTCTCTACCAACCCATTAGTCTCAGGATGGTATGCAGAGGAGAGATTCAACTCAATGCTGAGTAAACGACACAGCTCTCTCCAGAACCGAGACACAAACTGGGGACCTCGATCACTGACAATTTTGTCTGGCATACCGTGTAGGCGGAAAATATGCCTAATGAATAATGCTGCCAAGGCCCGTGCAGACGGTAACCGTGGTAATGGCACCAAGTGTACCATTTTGGAGAAGTGGTCGGTTATCACCCAGATGATGGTGCAGCCCCGAGACTTGGGTAAACCCACCACAAAATCCATCCCGACCATCTCCCAAGGCCTGTCTGCCACCAGTAGAGGGAAAAGTAGCCCAGCTGGCCGTTGTCGAGGGGACTTATTCTTGGCGCAGGAGACGCACGCCTGAACGTATTCCCTGATGTCACGGACCATACAGTCAGGGCCAGAAATATTTGGACAGTGACACAATTTTCGCGAGTTGGGCTCTGCATGCCACCACATTGGATTTGAAATGAAACCTCTACAACAGAATTCAAGTGCAGATTGTAACGTTTAATTTGAAGGGTTGAACAAAAATATGTGTTAGAAAATGTAGGAATTGTACACATTTCTTTACAAACACTCCACATTTTAGGAGGTCAAAAGTAATTGGACAAATAAACATAACCCAAACAAAATATTTTTATTTTCAATATTTTGTGGCGAATCCTTTGGAGGCAATCACTGCCTTAAGTCTGGAACCCATTGACATCACCAAACGCTGGGTTTCCTCCTTCCTAATGCTTTGCCAGGCCTTTACAGCCGCAGCCTTCAGGTCTTGCTTGTTTGTGGGTTTTTCCCTCTTAAGTCTGGATTTGAGCAAGTGAAATGCATGCTCAATTGGGTTAAGATCTGGTGATTGACTTGGCCATTGAAGAATGTTCCACTTTTTTGCACTCATGAACTCCTGTGTAGCTTTGGCTGTATGCTTGGGGTCATTATCCATCTGTACTATGAAGCGCCGTCCAATCAAGTTTGCAGCATTTGGCTAAATCTGGGCTGAAAGTATATCCCCGGTACACTTCAGAATTCATCCGGCTACTCTTGTCTGCTGTTATGTCATCAATAAACACAAGTGACCCAGTGCCATTGAAAGCCATGCATGCCCATGCCATCATGTTGCCTCCACCATGTTTTACAGAGGATGTGGTGTGCCTTGGATCATGTGCTGTTCCCTTTCTTCTCCAAACTTTTGGCTTCCCATCATTCTGGTACAGGTTGATCTTTGTCTCATCTGTCCATAGAATACTTTTCCAGAACTGAGCTGGCTTCTGGAGGTGTTTTTCAGCAAATTTAACTCTGGCCTGTCTATTTTTGGAATTGATGAATGGTTTGCATCTAGATGTGAACCCTTTGTATTTACTTTCATGGAGTCTTCTCTTTACTGTTGACTTAGAGACAGATACACCTACTTCACTGAGAGTGTTCTGGACTTCAGTTGATGTTGTGAATGGGTTCTTCTTCACCAAAGACAATATGCGGCGATCATCCACCACTGTTGTCTTCCGTGGGCTCCCAGGTCTTTTTGGATTGATGAGTTCACCAGTGCTTTCTTTCTTTCTCAGGATGTACCAAATTGTAGATTTTGCCACTTCTAATGTTGTAGCAATTTCTTGGATGGGTTTTTTTCTGTTCTTGCAGCTTAAGGATGGCTTGTTTCACCTGCATGGAGAGCTCCTGTGACCGCATGTTTCCTTCACAGCAAAACCTTCCAAATGCAAACACCACACCTCAAATCAACTCCGGCCCTTTCATCTGCTTAATTGAGAATGACATAACAAAGGGATTGCCCACACCTGTCCATGAAATAGCCTTGGAGTCATTTGTCCAATTACTTTTGGTCCCTTTAAAAACAGGGTGGCACATGTTAAGGAGCTGAAACGCCTAAACCCTTCATCCAATTTTAATGTGGATACCCTCAAATGAAAGCTGAAAGTCTGGACTTCAACTGCATCTGAATTGTTTTGTTTAAAATTCATTGTGGTAATGTCTAGAACCAAAATTAGATAAATGTTGTCTCTGTCCAAATATATATGGACCTAACTGTATGTGGCCACCAGTATGTCCTCGCCAGCAACTCAGATGTCCTCTTTGTCCCAAAATGTCCACCCACCCTGGACGAATGTGCCCAAGAGAGTACCTCCAGTCGCAAATTGGTGGGCACAAAAGTCTTGCCTGACTCAAGTGAAAACGGGGCCACCGTTCTTAGGCTCTCTGTGGGGACAATCAGCTGAGGCTCCTCCTCCACCTCTTCAGAGGACACCACGAAGCGAGACAGAGCATCGGTACAAATGTTCTCACCGGAGAGGACATGGAGGGTGAAATGGAACCCGGAGAAAAACAAGGACCATCTGGCCTGGCGAGAATTTAGCCGCTGGGCAGCCTGTAAATAAACCAAGTTTTTGTGATCAGTAAAAACTTGAAAGGGAAAACGAGCCCCCTCCAGGAGATGTCTCCACTCGGAAAAGGCCAACTTCATGGCTAGTAACTCCTTGTCCCCAATGGAATAATTCCTCTCTGCTGGTGTGAAGGTCTTGGAAAAGAAGAAGCAAGGATGCTTCCGACCTTGAGCATCCTTTTGGAAGAGGACTGCTCCAGCACCAACGGATGAGGCATCTACCTCCAATATAAAAGGCTTATCAACATCAGGGCGATGTAAGATGGGAGCGCTAGCAAAATGAGATTTAACTGAAGTAAAGACCTTAGAGACCTCCTCTGACCATAACTTGGGATTAGCTCCCTTCTTGGTGAGGGCTACCATGGAGCTACCAAAGTAGAGAAGTGGGGAATGAATTGGCGATAGTAGTTGATGAACCCCATAAAGCGCTTCACCGCTTTAAGGGAGTGGGGTTCTTGCCAATCCATTACAGCCTGTAGTTTGGCAGGATCCATAGCCAATCCCTGGATGGAGATGATATAGCCCAGGAAAGGTAGAGACTCCTGCTCAAACATGCACTTCTCCAACTTCGCATATAGGGAATTTGCTCGCAAGAGGTCGAAGACATTGCAGACATCTCTCCGGTGGGAGGCCATATCTGGAGACTTGGAAGACAGCTGGGGCATTACAGAGCCCAAAGGGCATTACCAGATATTCGTAATGCCCATCCCTGGTGTTAAATGCCGTCTTCCATTCGTCCCCCTCACGGATGCGAATCAGGTTATACGCACCCCGCAGGTCTAGTTTAGTAATACCCTTGCTCCCCGAAGTCTGTCAAAGAGCTCAGAGATTAGCGGCAAAGGATACTTATTTTTCACGGTGATAGCGTTGAGACCCCTATAATCAATGCATGGACGTAATTCTCCGTTCTTCTTCTGCACAAAGAAGAACCCCGCTCCCACTGGTGACATCGACTTCCTAATGAATCCCCTTGCCAAGTTCTCCTGAATATATTGGGACATGGCCTCTGTCTCAGGAAGAGAGAGGGGATAAACCCTTCCTCTAGGAGGCTCAGCTCCAGGCAAGAGGTCAATAGGACAGTCATAGGGGCGATGAGGCAGAAGAGTCTCCGCAGCCTTCTTCGAGAAAACGTCGGCATAGGACCAATAGACCTTGGGAAGAGGAGAGAGGTCTATGGGTATCTCAGTGGTGGTGACCTGCACGCTGGCCCTAATGCATCTGCCTTTACATAAATTACCCCAACCCAGAATTCTCCCTGAAGACCACTCAATATGGGGAGAGTGGTGGCGGAGCCAGGGTAATCCCAACAAAACCTCATCTATACCCTCAGGGAGGATAAAAAATGATATATTCTCCTGATGGGAAGGAGATATAGACAAGGTGAGTGGGACAGACTGATGGGTGATTTGTGTGGGCAGAATTGCTCCGTTCAACACCCGTACCGACACTGGTTCAGCCAGCAACACCAAAGGCATGGTGTGGCGAGAAGCAAAGGAGGACGACATAAAATTCCCCTCTGCCCCAGAATCCACACACAGTTTGACGGGTAGGGTGGTAGAACCGTGGGTAATTATCCCCTTGAGGAGCACTTTAGGGGCAAAATTCATGGCGTCCAGTGACCTTGTTCCTACGGTTACTGGGCGCGACCGTTTATTCAACCGCTGTGGACATCGGTTGGCAAAATGTTCCTGCTGCTGGCAAATATAACAAATCGGGGATGGACGAGTGACCAGAGATTTAGATCCCGTAGGAGCAACCTACTGAAGGTCGGGCGCCTGAATGGGCGACTCCAGAGGGGTGGCGAAGGTAGGAGCCAACCGAACCCTCTGCCTAAACTGGGCACGTTCCAGCCTCCGCTTGTGGAAACGGAGGTCGACGCGGGTGGAAATAGCGATAAGCTTCTCCAGTGTGGCAGGTATCTCCCTGGTAGCCAAGGCGTCTTTCACATGACCCGCCAGTCCTCTCAAGAACACGGGAATGAGGACTTTATCTGGCCACTCTAATTCCGAGGCCAGAGTCTGAAATTGGACAGCAAAATGGCTGACCAAAGCCGAACCCTGGGTACTTGCCAGCAGTTGGAGCGCCGTATCGTGGGTGACCTGAGGTCCTAGAAAAACCTTTTTCAGAGCCTCCAGAAAATAAGAAGCGCTCTGCACCACACGGTCGTCGCGCTCCCACAGCGGCGTTGCCCACTCCAACGCTCTGCCCGACAGAAGAGCTATCACAAAGCCCACTTGTGCCCGATCCGTGGGGAAACGTGCAGCCAGAAGATCGAGGTGTATGGAGCACTGACTCACGAATCCCTGACATTGCTTGCTGTCACCAGCAAACTTGTCTGGAAGCGGGAGGTGGGACAATGTAGGGGCAGAGGTGGCAGAGGACAAACTGGCTGCAGCTACGCTAGCAGCCTGAACAGCAACTGCGGTAACATCCACAGCTGAGGTTGTGCGCTCAAGAGCCGCCAACCTACCCTCCAGCTGCTGGATGTACAGCTGTAAACACTGTTCATCCGCCATTTTACTAGCCAGACCCTGGCGCTAGAATTATGTAAAGGTCTGCGAAACGCACCAAATATAAGATGTAGAGAGGTGCGTTCGCAGCCCGGGGTCCACCGTGCAGGCAGAGCCTGCTGCTAGCAAAATGGCGCAAGTAGCAAACTCTTATCCCGCAGAGTCGCTTAAACAAACGCCATAGCGCACTGTGGCAGTTAATACGAACTCTGTTAATCCACAGAGCCGCTAGCAGGAATGCCGCAGCGCTATATGGCAATATAAGCGAACTCTGTTACACCACAGATTCGCTGAGGTAAAGACGCAGAGATAGGTACTGTGTCCTGTTAACCCCACAGGGATACACAGATTACTGCTGTGCGGATAGCAGTCCGTGATCATGCAGACAGCAACGCAATCAAGCAATCTCCTCACCGGAGAAGCCGGTATTCTAGGGGCTTATTTCTGTCAGGGACACCGCACTGCACTTGCTCACTGAGCCAGTGCGTGTGTCCTGAGTGAACAAACTGTGCCCAAAGATACCTGTATAGCAGAGCCGCAGCAGGGAAGACGTGTGTTTCTGTGGAACAGGACCTTCCGCAGCATGTGACTGCCAAGGGCGGAGGCGGCCTCACGTCTCTCAGAGGCAGCAGAAGCAGATGGAGAATGTTTCAGGCCGAAGGACCTGCAGGCACATAACTGCCTGGGGGCGTGGCCTAAGCTCCAAAGATCTAGGAGGTAAAGGAAAACTCCTTGAAGGGTAACTACGAAATAAAGTTACCAAGGGGCATAGACAGAATGAATAGTCAGGATAGCCAGGTCATACACAGAGGGAGCAACGCAGTACAAAAGGAGCAGGCAGAGAATAACCAGAACACAGCCAAGGGGTCATACACAGAGGGAGCAACGCAGTACAAGAGGGACAGGCAAAACTCGTAACAGGGACACAGCCAAATCAGAACCAGACAGACAAAACGTAGCACAGGCACAAAGCACTGGCACAAGCACAGGGTCAGACACACTCAGCCAAAGGTCAGAGTATAAACGACAAAGACTGGCTTCACAGTGAGGCTATAAAAAGCCTCCCAGGACCCAGAAAGAGGCCAACCAAGTTAACCCCGCGACTACCTGATCCAAGAACCCAGTAAACCATGACAGTACCCCCTTCTTAATGGGGGGCCTCTGGACCCCCAGGTTTCCCAGGATTCTGAGCATGGAATGCCCGAACCAGACGGTCAGCGTGTACCGATCTGGCCGGCACCCAAGACCGGTCCTCTGGACCTTACCCCCTCCAATGCACCAGGTACTGTAAGGACCCCTGAGACCACCGGGAGTCTACAATATGTTGTACCTCAAATTCCATGTGCGCATCAACCAAGACTGGGGAGGGAACAGCAGCTGGTTCTTCTACTACCGATCCCAAGGGTTTTAGCAAGGATCTATGGAATACGTTATGGAGTTTCAAAGCGGGGGGAGGCGAAGACGATACACCACAGGGTTAATTACCTCAATGATCTCATAGGGACCTATGAACTTGGGCCCCAGTTTGGCGGAGGGCAGACGAAGACTTATGTTTCGCGTGGAGAGCCACACCTTGTCCCCACACTCCAACACCTGAGCAGGGTTCCTTTTTTTATCTGCAAAACGCTTATAAGTCTCCTGAGCCCTGAACATATTTGACCGAACTTTTGACCACAGATCCCTGATTCGGTTAACACAGTCCTCAGCTCCTAGACAGCCCGAATCTAAACGTGAGAATTCACCAAAATGAGGGTTCAAACCATAATTAATAAAAAATGGTGACCTACCGGTAGATTGATTGGTACGGTTGTTGAAGGCGAACTCCGCTAATGGTAGGGCATCACACCAGTCGCTTTGCAGAGTAGAAATCAAACATCGAAGAATTTGTTCAAGCGACTGGTTGGTGCGCTCCGTCTGCCCGTTACTCTTTGGGGGGTAGCTGAGGAAAAGGACAAAGATATCCCCAATCTTTTGCAAAAAGCCCGCCAAAACTTGGCCACAAATTGTGCCCCTCTGTCAGATACAATATTCATAGGTACCCCATGTAATCGTACAATCTTTGCGAGGAAATGCTTAGCGAGAGTCTCTGCAGTAGGTAGACTTGCCATACGTACAAAATGCGCTAACTTAGAAAACCTGTCCACAACTACCCAGATAACCGTGTTACCCCGAGAAGAAGGAAGGTTGGTAATGAAGTCCATGGACAAGTGGGTCTATGGCCTTCCTGGAATTGGCAAAGGCACCAATTCCCCGGCCGGCCAGCAATGAGAGCTCTTAGAACGAGCGCATACCCCACACGCAGCGACATGCTTCTTAATATCTGAAGCCATCAAAGGCCACCAAAAAACTCTAGCCACTGCCTCTCGTGTGGCAGAAATGCCTGGGTGAGCACTCAGTTTTGAATCATGGAACTCCCGCAGGAGCGGGTGTGTAACTGCTGAGGAACAAACAATTTGTTTTTGGGTTTGGACCTTGGAGCTAAAGATTGAGCCCCCACAATCTCCCGCTCCAATTCCGATGACACTTCAGCTATAACGACATTGGGTGGAAGAATGGGGGACGGCGGGTCAGGGGCGGAAAGCGGCTCAAAACTACGTGATAAAGCATCAGCTTTCACGTTTTTAGACCCTGGGCGAAAAGTTATAGAAAATTGAAATCTGGAAAAAAAAAGTGACCAACGGCCTGCCTAGGAGTCAGTCTTTTAGCAGATTTGATATACTCTAGGTTTTTGTGGTTGGTGATGACTGTGATGGGGTGAGACGCCCCCTCCAAAAAATGCCTCCATTCCTCGAACGCCAATTTGATTGCTAAGAGTTCTCTTTTACCAACGTCATAATTTCTCTCAGCCTGAGAAAATTTTTTCGAGAAATAGGCACAAGGTTTGAGGTTAGTCAGAGAAGTAGGTCCCTGTGACAACACTGCCCCCACCCCAACCTCCGAAGCATCAACTTCAACCACAAACGGCTTGGATGAGTCAGGTTGAACCAGAACAGGAGCGGATGTGAAACAATTTTTCAAAGTTAAAAAAGATTGTTTGGCCGACGGGGACCAGTTCCTAACATCTGCCCCTTTACGTGTGAGATCCGTGAGGGGTTTCACAATCTGAGAAAAACCCTTGATAAACCTGCGATAGTAATTTGCGAATCCCAAGAAGCGCTGGAGTACTCTAAGGTCCCGAGGCTGGACCCACTCCATAATGGCTTGCACCTTCTTGGGATCCATACGAAACCCCTGTGGAGAGATTAGGAGAGCCAAAAATGATAGCTCCTGAACAAAGAAAGAACATTTCTCCAGCTTAACAAATAATTGATTTTCTCTGAGTCTTTGAAACACAGTTTTAACATGTGATAAATGAGAATGTCTGTCAGAGGAATATATCAGTATATCATCCAAGTAGATCACAACAAAATGGCCAATGAGGTCCGAAAAAACTACATTAATGAAATTTTGAAACACAGCTGGAGCATTGGTGAGACCAAAAGGCATGACGAGATTCTCAAATAACCCCTCAATAGTAAGAAAAGCAGTTTTCCACTCATCCCCTTCCCATATTCTTATCAAATTATAAGCCCCCCTGAGGTCCAATTTTGAAAACCACTTGGCCCCAGAGAGCTGGTTACAGAGATCAGGAATCAGAGGCAGGGGGTATGTATTCCTGACTGTGATTTTATTAAGTTCTTGAAAGTCGAGGCAGTGACGTAGACCGCCATCCTTCTTTTTAACAAAGAAGAACCCCGCAGCTACTGGGGACACTGAGGGCCTTATATGCCCTTTGCGAAGACTTTCAGCGATATATTGCTTCATAGCCAGGCGCTCTGGGCCTGACAAATTAAACAGACGGGCCTTGGGCAATTTGGCTCCCGGGACAAGATCAATAGCACAGTCAAATGATCTATGCGGGGGCAGAGCCTCAGCCTCACTTTCAGAGAACACGTCCTCAAAGTCTTTCAGGTACTCCGGAATACCCTCCAGACCAACAGAAGACACTGAGACAGGTTTTGCAAGTTTCATACAATAAACAGGTTTATGGCAACAGTTGACACATTGGGATCCCCATTTAATAATCTCCCCTGATTCCCAGTCAATCACCGAGTTGTGGCGTTGAAGCCATGGCATACCCAGCACTAGCCCTGTGGGCAATTTGTCCATGACAAAACATTCCATGTCTTCCTTGTGGGAAGAACCGACCTGCAAAGAAAACCTTTTGGAAGCATAAAGAATCCCTGTTCGGGTAAGAGGGGAAGAGTCGATAGCAACAATTTTAAGGGGTGTCTCCAGCCTGACTGTCCCTATCTTATGTTGGGAGACGACACAGGAACTGATCAGATTGAGAGATGAACCACTGTCCACCAATGCTGTCGAGAAAAAACGATAGTTGTCTACCAATAGTTCCACCTTTAATACGACTTTAGAACATGAGGAAAATAGTACCTGAAGGTCAGGGCAGCCTCCTCGACCGCTACCCAGACCTAGTAGTTTTCCGCCGTCTTAGATGACGGACAGGTGGGGCAGTCTTTTCTCCAATGTCCTGACTCTCCACAATAGAAACAGAGTTGTTTCTCCCGGCGATGTCTTCTCTCCTTCTCTTTTAGCGAGGTGGTGCCAATGTCCATGACCTCAGTAGTGGCTCCAGTCTCTTTGCTGCCAGCAAACAGTGAGGTTTCACACTGCATGATACCCCTGGCGTGTAGCCTGCGGTCCATTCGTACGGCCTGGATTATGGCGTCCTCCAAAGTATCAGGTGGAGGATGAAGGGCCAGGGCGTCCTGGAGACGTTCAGACAGGCCTCTGTGGAATAGCCCTCGAAGGGCTGCATCATTCCAGGAGACCTCCGCTGCCCAACGTCGGAACTCCGAACAGAACCACTCGGCTGAATGTTTACCCTGACGAACACTCATTACCATGTCCTCAGCCATACGGACCCTGTCAGGCTCATCATAGATGCGGCCCAGGGCATGAAAAAACATATCAACAGTCATCCTCTCAGGAGCAGAAGGAGAGAGAGAAAAAGCCCAGGCTTGTGGGGCCCCCCGAAGTAGGGAAATAATGACCCCCACCCTCTGGAACTCATCCCCAGAAGAGCGAGGCCTCAGGGAGAAAAAAAGTTTACACCCCTCCCTCATTTTTATCCCCTGAGAAGTAGTCGGGCAGTTTACCTGGAGATTCAGGAGATACCAATGACACATCCTTACCACCTGTACCCAGAGACCCCGCCGCAACAGCCCCCTGTACGGTATCTATCAGCTGCTGCCGGGTCTGAGCCATCATGCGCTGCTCAACAGGGCTGGCGTCAGCACCCGGCACACCCGGGCAACTGCCGGGGCCCTGAGCAGGCGGGGGGCCCACTCGCCGTCTGGCACCCCCGCGCCCGTTAGCGGAGGAGAGCGGTGTCAGCGCCGCCACTGGGCCCCCCCCGCTTGCTCAGGGCCCCGACATCAGCTGGCACAATACTTACCTCTCCCGTGCCTCCGCTGCCGCAGCTCCGGGCTCCAGGGGGCACCGGCGCTTCCTCTCACAGCAGCGCCGCTGAATGACGTCATCATTCAGCGGCCGGCTGTGGCAGAGAGCGCGGATGCTGGACAGGTAAGACATGTGTGTGTGTGTCTCTGTGTGTATGTAGTGCGGTGCTTTGTGTGTGTATGTGTGTGTGTATGTATGTGAGAGAGTGCTTGTGTGCTGTGTGCTGCTGTGGTGGCTTGCTGTGTGTGTGATGATGGGCAGGCATTGCTGATAATGGGAGACATTGAATGATGGGGGAGAAGATATGATAATGGGCAGGCATTGATGATAATGGGCAGGCATTAATGATGGGGAGAAGATTGATAATGGGCAGGCATTGATGATAATGGGACAGGCATTGATGATGATGGAGGGAAGATGATGATGATGGGCAGGCATTGATGATAATGGGCAGGCATTGATGATTGGGGAGAAGATGATGATGGGCAGGTATTGATGATGATGGGGGCATTGATGATGGGGAGGATTGATGATAATGGGGAGACATTGATGATGATGGGGAGGCATGATGATAATGGGCAGGCATTGATGATGGGGAGGAGATGATGATGATGGGGAGGCAATGATGATGATAAGGAGGCAATGATGATGATGAGGAGGCAATCATGATGATAATGGGGAGTCTTTCCACAGCGCCCTTTCCTGAGCCGTAACAGTGCAGAACGCAGTACAGCGCAGAGGAGAGCTCCATATTTTGTATGGAGCATTATATGGGGACCAGTATCCTGTATGGAGCGTTATATGGGGACCAGTATCCTGTATGGAGCATTATATTGGGTCCAGTATTCTGTATGGAGCATTATTTTGGGTCCAGTATTCTGTATGGAGCATTATATGGGGGGTGACATCCTGCATGGGGTATTATATGGGTGATGAGGGGGAGACTGTGGTGCCCATAATATTGTTTGGAGGACTGTACTGTCCAGTCTGTTCTGTGCGCTGTGAGGATTTGGCGGTTTTTGAGCTATTGTACAATTTACAATAGATATCACTCATGTAATGTAAGAAGAGAAGTATTTGGCATTGTACTGTACCCATATTTCTCTGCTGTATCTGTGCATCATGAATCGTGGTCTGTGTTAAAGGGGCCCACTGAGGCTTTTTCGCCCGGGTCCATAAAAACCTGGAGCCGGCCCTGCTGCTCAACATTCAACTCCTGGAACCTTTGCGTCAGATGTTTCACCTGACCTGCTAACATCTGCATGGGATCCATGGGGATAACACTCCTAAATCTCCCCCACAGAAAAAAAAATGTAACGGTCGTTTATAATGTCAGGGACACCGCACTGCACTTGCTCACTGAGCCAGTGCGTGTGTCCTGAGTGAACAAACTGTGCCCAAAGATACCTGTATAGCAGAGACGCAGCAGGGAAGACGTGTGTTTCTGTGGAACAGGACCTTCCGCAGCATGTGACTGCCAAGGGGCGGAGCCGGCCACATGTCTCTCAGAGGCAGCAGAAGCAGATGGAGAATGTTTCAGGCCGGAGGACCTGCAGGCACGTGACTGACTAGGGGCGTGGCCTAAGCTCCAGAGATCTAGGAGGTAAAGGAAAACTCCTAGAAGGGTAACTACGAAATAAAGTTACCAAGGGGCATAGACAGAATGAATAGTCAGGATAGCCAGGTCATACACAGAGGGAGCAACGCAGTACAAAAGGAGCAGGCAGAGAATAACCAGAACACAGCCAAGGGGTCATACACAGAGGGAGCAACGCAGTACAAGAGGGACAGGCAAAACTCGTAACAGGGACACAGCCAAATCAGAACCAGACAGACAAAACGTAGCACAGGCACAAAGCACTGGCACAAGCACAGGGTCAGACACACTCAGCCAAAGGTCAGAGTATAAACGACAAAGACTGGCTTCACAGTGAGGCTATAAAAAGCCTCCCAGGACCCAGAAAGAGGCCAACCAAGTTAACCCCGCGACTACCTGATCCAAGAACCCAGTAAACCATGACAATTTCAGCCAAGCCCTGACCACGTGCACCCAAATCTCCTCACCCGAGGTGCCGGTATTCTAGGGGCTTATTCAGCCGAGCCCTAACCACATGCGTACATGATCACACTGGCACAAAGCACATAATGCAATTGATCCTAGCGCACGGCCGTGCAGTAAGGACAGCCTTTTATAGCAGCCCGAGAAAAAGACCTTCCAGGAAGGACCAATGGGAGGCTGCTTCAGAACATCAACAGCCAGAGGACCTTCCTGAAGGACCAATAGGAGTGGCAGCTGTGTCTGAGCATGTGACCCCTGATCTCCAATGGGAGATCTTGCCCTGGGCATGCTCAGACGAAGCAACAAAGGACTTAGACCTAAAGACGTCTGCTCGCCGCTGACCAGTACTGGCTATAATAGCAGAACCTGAAGAGGCAGCAGCAAGTCTCTGCACAGCATTAAACCAGGCAAGACGCTGGGACTGATGTCTTTGCTGAGCAGGCTCCACTGTGGCTGGAGATGGATGGGATGCAGAGGACTGGTTCGAGACTCCCCTTGTGCAGCAGCGGGAACTTGAACCCTAACACACCACTTGTGCCTTACAGAAATTTATACCATTGGGCGATGAAGAAAGAATAATTACACTTTTACCACTAAAATGTAATTTTAGCCCCAAATTTTTAAAAAGGCTAATAGGAAAAAATGGACCTCTCAGTTTGTTGTTCAGTTTCTCCTGATTGCGCGAACACCCTGCATGTAATTGGGAACTACTGTTAAGGCACAGTACAAAGGTCAGGAGGGAAGGCGCACTATATTATAGTGCAGATTTTACTGTTATGGTTTGCTGGTGCTATGACCCACTGGGAGCGCCCCTGAGGTGCCAGAACAGCAAAACACACTATAAGTGACCTCATTTTACAAACTACACATCTCAATGAATTCATATAGTGATTTGTGTTGAGCATTCCTATACTGCAAATATCGGGTATCGGCCGATATTTGCTGTATCGGAATTCCGATTCCGAGTTCCGATATTTTTGTCATATCGGATACCGGAATCGGAATGTTCCTGTCACTGTCAGTGTCCGTCGGTCGGGTCTGTCAGGAGTCAGCGGCACTTACCTGGCAGAAGATCCCCGGTGGTCACGTCCTGGACTGCTTGATGGCCGCCATCATCTTCTCCCTGGCAGTCACGTGCAGTTTCTCGCGATAACTGCATGTGCTGCAGGGGAATCGCGGCCGTAAAGCAGTCCGATGACGTCACCGCCGGGAAGCTGGTAAGCAGCTGTGCTGTGTCGGGATGTCAGGCTCTGCCTGACATTCCGATGTAGCAGAGCTGGATCGTCGTGGGACACTCGTTACTATGGACTGCGTCGGACAGGTGGTATACTGTTGTTTTTTTTTTCTTTTTTTCCAGGAGATCGATGGCGTCGCAGGATGAGCGTGTAATAAAATTCATGAAAACTGTGTTGTCTCTTTTATTTCATTAAAATACTTTTTTCTTGCTGTGTCTTTTTTCTAAACATTTAAAAACTTTGGGATTAATAATGGATCGGTGTCTTATTGACGCCTCTCCATTATTAACCGGGCTTATTGTCACCGTGCAATCAATGGTGACATTAACCCCTTATTACCCCGCTTGCCACCGCTACAGGGCAAGTGGGAAGAGCTGGGTAAAGTGCCACAATTGGCACATCTTTTGATGCGCCAAATGTGGGGCTGCTGTAGCCTGGTATTATCAGGCTGTTGAGGGCCAAAATCCATGGGCCTTGACAGTCTTTTAATACCAGGCCGCAGCAGTCTGCATTTTACTTGGCTGGTTAACAAAATAAGGGGATCCCCACGCCATTTTTTTTTCGAGGGGATCCCCTATTTTTGTTAACCAGCCAAGCTAAGCAGACTGCTGTGGCCTGGTATTATCAGGCTTGCAAGGTCCATGGATATTGGATCCTTTCCAGCCTGAAAAACCAGGCCTCAGCAGTCTGCTTCATCTGGCTGGTTAACAAAAATAGGGGGATCCCCACACCATTTTTTTTCGAGGGGATCCCCTATTTTTGTTAACCAGCCAAGATAAGCAGACTGCTGTGGCCTGGTATTATCAGGCTGGCAAGGTCCATGGATCTTGGCTCCTTAACAGCCTGAAAATCCAGGCCTCAGCAGTCTGCTTCATCAGGCTGGTTAACAAAAATAGGGGGGACTCCACGCCATTTTTTTTTTCGAGGGGATCCCCTATTTTTGTTAACCAGCCAAGATAAGCAGACTGCTGTGGCCTGGTATTATCAGGCTTGCAAGGTCCATGGATCTTGGCTCCTTAACAGCCTGAAAATCCAGGCCTCAGCAGTCTGTTTCATCAGGCTGGTTAACAAAAATAGGGGGGACCCTACGCCGTTTTTTTTTTTCGAGGGGGTCCCCTATTTTTGTTAATCAGTTGCTTTCCACTTCCTCTCCTATCAGCCAGGAGAGGAGAAGATTCATTTGGGGGTTTACTGTGAGGCTGCAGCATTAGCTGCAGTCCCTGCAGTAAACATTAACCCTTTCTGATGGATTACAACGTGGGACCTGACTGTGCATCGGATAGGTAAGAATAATTTTGCTTTTTTATTTTATTTTTGTTACAGGAAATGGTTTTTGCAGTAAAATAAAAGATGGTCAAAAACATGTGTCTTTATTTCATTAAAATGATTTTTAATTAAAGTGTGTGTGTTTTATTTTTATTTCATGCAATAGGATTAATAATTGATAGTTGTCTAATTGACAGCTCTCAATTATTAACCTGGCTTAAGGTCACCTTTCAATAGCAAGGTGGCTTTAACCCCTTATTAACCCATTCGCCACCGCTACAGGGCAATGGGAATAGACGGGCAAAGTGCCAGAAAGGGCGAATCTAATTAGAGATTTGCCTTTTCTGGGGTATCTGGGGAAGATGTTAGTAGCCAGGGGGGGGGCAAAAATAATGGTCCCTCTCTGGGCTATTATTATCTGCCCCCACTCGCTGGCTTTGTCTGTCTGGTTGAGAAAATAGGGCGGGAGCTCACGTATTTTTTTTCAACAATTTTACACCTCATATATATATATATATATATATATACATGTCATTGAATTTGTGACACATATATATATATTTATATTTATAGTTCATACACTTCTACATAGTATAATAGCCGCTAATTCAATTGCCGGCTTTTGTGAAAATACAGAAGCCGACATGAAATGACACACGGTTTACATAGAGTTAAGCATCTCATTTCAAGTTGTTTGATATATTGTTTTCACTAACAATTACATGAGTGTATGTGTGCAAAATTTGACACATGTAGGGGTTAATTAAAGGTCTAAATTCGTAGCAAAAAAGTCCGTTTTTTTACAACGAATTTACACCTTTAATTAACCCCTACAGGTGTGAAATTTTGCACACATACACTCATGTAATTGTTTGTGAAAACCAGATATCAAACTACATGAAAAGACATGGTTAACTCTATGTAAACCATGTGTCATTTCATGTCGGGTGCTTCTGTATTTTCACAAAAGCCGGCATTACCCGGCAATTGAATCAGAGGCTATTTTACTATGTAGAAGTGTATGAACTATAAATATATGTATATATATAATGTCACAATGACATATATATATGTATATATATATATGTATTCTATGTGTGTTATTTTAGTGTTTACAAGGAAAGAAAGGGTTTTTTTTAGATCCGATATTTCTGTCCCATAGACTTGCATTGGATTTCCGGTATCGGAATCGGGTATCGCCGATACTTTTTGGATATCGGCGATACCCATTCCGATCCGATACTTCTTGATATCGGAAAGTATCGCTCAACTCTAATAGTGATGCATATTGACACCAAGGGTGTCGCAGAATTTTATACCACTGGGCAGTGAAAAAAATAATTACATTTTTAACACAAAAATTGTGTTTTAGCCCCAGATTTTACATTTTCACACGGTGAAATAAAAAAAATACACCTGAAAAAGTATGCAAAGTACACCTACTGATACTTATACTATTTCAAGGTTATTTTTTTTTTAATATTTTTTATTATCTTTTTCAGGTAACCTCATTTGCACGTACTTTTATGTGTATTTTTATTATATCATGCAAAAAAATCTCGAAAAAAAGGATTTTGTAGTATTTGCATCTATATGCAAAAAGGTCCCCAAAATTTAGGAAAAAAGAAATTTAGCAACTCTGTAGATTATTCAAACAGAGAAGAAAATAGAGTTCACGCTAAAGAGTAATAAGTCATGTATTTTATTAAAAAAATTATTTTAAAAGTTCAAATAACAGATAAACATATAAATAGTATGCATGATAGTGAGCCAGTGATATTTAAACTAGAAAGTCCCCAAGTGGGGGGAAACTGTGTGTTTGATGGGTAGAAAAACATTTTTCTCCAAAAAACATTTAGAGTTGAGAGTCCTTAGTGGTTGATACCTTTTAATGGCTAACTGAAAAGATGGTAACAAATTGCAAGCTTTCGAGACTACTCAGGTCTCTTCATCAGGCTAATCTAATACAAAATCTGAAGAATCACATATTTATACACAAAACAGCACAGAAAAAATGCAATAGGTAAGACAAGTGACGTGAAGCAGAATAGTCATTATGGCAGAGGGATGAGCATAAATATTGGAACAGTTCATAGATAAGGAGTGTGAAAGTTTTATTGCCCTCTGATTGGGGTCTGGTAATGTTTTGTGATGTTTTCACAGGGTATTTGGAGTAAATTCCTTAATTGATGTAGAACGTCATAAATCCGTGTGACAGGTTCATTCCAGCATTAAGAGTGTCAAAGGTCAAAACCAAATTACAAGAGCCACCAGAATATCAAGGAATCACCTGCTACATTACAAAACTAAAGAAGAAAATAACCGGGTGCCTCTAGTGGTCACCTACAATCCAAATCTGGAGGTGCTAAGGGGAGCTGCACGGAAACTACAACCTTTACTACAAAAAGATGCCCGATTACAATCCATATTTCCAGACCCCCACTACTGTGTTTTAGGCAGCCCCCAAATCTAAGAAGCATCATTGTCAGAAGCTCCCTGTCCTCCCCAACAGCTGCAGGAACCTCTCCTTGCAACAAGAAGAAATGCAAAACCTGCCCATTTATAATGACCACGGACAAGATAAAGATCCCCAACTCCCATCGGGACTACAAGATACCAGGTACTTTCAGCTGCATCACATCTAATGTGGTGTACCTAATTATATGTACTAAATGTCCAACTGGGGGTCTGTATGTGGGGGAGACTGGGCAAAAACTGAGAACAAGGATGAATTCTCATCACCACACAATAAGAGAAAAAAGAATGGATCTACCTGTGGCAAAACATTTTTGCTCCCCTGATCATAGCATGTTAGATATGAAAATACTTGTACTGAGAGGCAACTTCACATCTCGGAGACATAGAAGAATTTGCGAATACAAATTGATGGTGACCTTTGACACTCTTAATGCTGGAATGAACCTGTCACACGGATTTATGACGTTCTACATCAATTAAGGAATTTACTCCAAATACCCTGTGAAAACATCACAAAACATTACCAGACCCCAATCAGAGGGCAATAAAACTTTCACACTCCTTATCTATGAACTGTTCCAATATTTATGCTCATCCCTCTGCCATAATGACTATTCTGCTTCACGTCACTTGTCTTACCTATTGCATTTTTTCTGTGCTGTTTTGTGTATAAATATGTGATTCTTCAGATTTTGTATTAGTTTAGCCTGATGAAGAGACCTGAGCAGTCTCGAAAGCTTGCAATTTGTTACCATCTTTTCAGTTAGCCATTAAAAGGTATCAACCACTGAGGACTCTCAACTCTAAATATTTTTCTATCTACTGGCTAACACGGTACAAAGATATACATCTTTACTGTCTCCAAAAAACAGTCATTTTTGGATTTAGTCATTTTTCTTCAGATTTGTGTCAGACTTCCAAGCAGGGGAAATCTTAGTCCCAAAACATTCCAGGGCGTTTGGGACAAAGTGTCGTTTTTCAGGAAATTTCTGACTTTGCGAGATTTTGTGAAATTTCACATATTTCCCTACTCGCACCCCAGAGAGGTTTAACTATGTTGTAGAGCATCCCAAAACAGTCCCCAAAGTGGGGGTAAAGTGTGTGTTTGATGGGTGGAAATTTCTTTTTCCAAAAAAACAGTTATTTTTGGACTTAGTTGTTTTTCAGACTTTCCCAGGCAGGGGAAATCTCAGCGCGTGTACCCAGAACAGTTGAACATCCCAAGAGAGTCCCCAAAGTGGGAGTAAAGTGTATTTTGATTGGTGGAAAAAAATATTTTTCCAAAAAATAGGCGTTTTTTATACTTAGTCGTTTATTTAAACCAGAGATGAAGGAGCAGAAAATGCTGCATAGATCGTAATATATATGGGCCAGTGTACGGTATATATAAATTGTCAAATGAAACACCATTCTCCAACTTGAGTAGCAATAACAAGCTAGTACGTTTATGCTTGTAAAAATCGGAGTAGAATGAGAGTGGAAATCAAATGGTTTATGCACAATGGCACAATGCAAGGTGATTCCACAATCAAATCTCTCTCTCACCTCATATGCAGACATGATGTGAAGTAAGTCAAAAATGACAGAAAGCATATAGATTAATGCATGAAAATAGGATTAGCAAGAGTGGCGTAAAAGTCAGATGTACCCATAATTACCCATTGTTAGAGTGTTAGCACGCCGGCTCGCTTTTCATTAAATCACTTGTTTTTATTTAAAAAATTGTTGCATACATGTGGCAATTCACTTTTCACTTGTCTCAGCTTTATGCTGGTAATTTACACATTAACCTATATACAATTGCTTCTCACAAAAGTTGATTATCGTCAAAAATTTAATTTATTTCAGTTCTTCAATTCAAAAAGTGAAACTCGTATTATATAGAGTCATTACAGAGTGATTTATTTCTGTTAGGGTATGTGCGCACGATCAGGAATGGCTCAATATTTGCTCAGGATTTGACGCAGGTGAAATCTGCACCAAATCTGCATATTAGGTCACTGGAAGGTCACCTGCGTTTTTGATGCGTTTTTTTACATGCGTTTTTGATGCATTTTTTCATTGGATGCTTTTTTTTGTCGCTAGAAATAAAACTAATTGAAAGTTGGCTTCTGGGAAGGAAAAAAGTGATGTCCTGTTTGCAGATATATTGGGGGTATGTACACACAGTCAGTAAACGCTGTGAGTTGGGCGCTCTGTACATCCGCAGTTTCCAACCTGCAGCGCCCAGCTGTTACAGCATAGTGAATGGGATTTCAAGAAATCCCATCTCCACTATACGTGAACGGATGCCTCCGGCTTCCCTGCGGAGATGCACATGCAGCGAATCTTTCCAGACCGCAGCATGTCA
Organism: Oophaga sylvatica; assembly: GCA_033576555.1. Classification (NCBI taxonomy): domain Eukaryota; kingdom Metazoa; phylum Chordata; class Amphibia; order Anura; family Dendrobatidae; genus Oophaga; species Oophaga sylvatica. The sequence goes on along the minus strand of JARQOD010000001.1, from coordinate 185,275,398 downwards.
ATTTATGTAGTGGAGGCGCCCTGTCTCTGCTGCGTAAATTACCCATACACTTTGATTAGGTGCGGTAAAACCGCATAATCTTCCTAGTCACATGTGTATTAAGTGCGGGCACGCAGCTTACTACGAATGTGTACTAACTTAAATAAGGATGAATCTTGTGACACAGCCAGAAGTACATGACACAGGAAGTGGAGGAAAGCACAGAGAGAGGTCCCCTCCTTTTTAATAAATAATAATTTAAAAAAAAATTAGCGTGGGGTCCCCTAATAATTGTTAACATCTGGACACTGCGGGTTTGACGCTGCGGAGGTATGTAGAGTCAAACCCGCAGCGTTTACTGACAACATACCCTTAATGTTGATGATTATGGCTTACAGCCAATGAAAACCCAAAAGTTAATATCTCAGTAAATTAGAATAATTAACGAGAAACACCTGCAAAGGCTTCTTAAGCATTTAAAAAAGGATTCTTAGTGTGTATCAGTAGGCTCCACAATCATGGGGAAGACTGCTGACTTGACAGATGTCCAGAAGGCAGTCATTGACACAATCCACAAAGAGGGTAAGCCACAAAAGGTCATTGCTAAAGAAGCTGGCTGTTCACAGAGTGCTGTATCCAAGCATTTTCATGGAAAGTTGAGTGGAAGGAAAAAGTGTGGCAGAAAAAGGTGCACAAGCAACCGGGATAACCGCAGCCTTGAAATGATTGTTTAGAAAAGGCCATTCAAAAATTTGGGGAGATTCACAAGGAGTGGACTACTGCTGGAGTCATTGATTCAAGAGCCACAACACACATGTACTGTGTATATAATTTATATCTTTGAGGTTATCCTAATATTCCCAAGAAAAAGAAAATCCATTTGAAAAAGGTGCCCCCGTGCCTGCACAGTAGCAGTAATCGGTAATCCGATAGTTGCCACTGCGCATGCGCCGGTGGCGCCATCTTGTTAGAGAAGAAAAAGAATCCTCTTCCAAAATGGTTCCACCGAGCTGCGCTATCTTGGAGGAGAAATTTTTTTTTCTCAAGCAAGATGGCACCACCAGTGCATGCGCAGTAGCAGCTATTGGATCACTGATAAGTGCTACTGCGCTGGTATGGGGGGCACCTTTTTCAAATGGATTTTCTTTTTTTTTTCCAAAATGTATATACATAAAGTTCATTATGTAAACTAAGGGGCAGGTAACTGAGGGATCAGTGACCTGTCAGCAGTCTTCATTATGAATAGCTAAGCAGAGCACCACATGAAGACCCCCCATATGAAGACCCCCACAGACCCGCTCGAAGCACGAGCATATGATTAACTCAAAACTGAAAATAAAGATTAAACAACAACCCCAAGACGCATTTAATCAACCAATATTATTTTAATCAGTATAACGGCGCCTATCTGACACTGTCAGTAGGTTACTGTGCACAATCCTGCTGACAGGTTCCCTGTAAGGACACTCCATCTGTGAAGATCAATGACATATTCTATAAAATGAAATTTGTTGTCTTCTATCCCACAACACTCTTCATTCTGTTGCTCATTGCTCATTACAATTCCCAGCATGTCCATGCTATGTGACATTAATATTAGAAAGGGGGTATATACTAGCTAGCACTTTTACTGACTCCCAGCATTCCCCAGGTTCAGAAAGAGAGCACTAACCACATGAGGAGATGGTCTGTTTCCCTTCCTTTTCCAGTCTCTGCACACAAGCTTCGCGTCTCATCTCCACTCCACTGACCAATGTGACCATCTCCGTCCTAGGATGGAGTTTACAAGCTGCTCAGGCACTTGGCCATGTAGCTAAAAAGGTAGCTGTGGTCTGTGAGTGCTAGATGCATGCTAGGGGTGTATTTACTTTTTAGAGGAAATTCGAATTCGAGTACAGTGTGCGCAGTATGGCAGCCATACCAATTTGTGTGCAGTAATTAAAATTGCTTAAATAAAACTCTGCACTACATTCACTTTAGCCATGTGGCATATGATGTGCTTTATGAGTATGTGACATGGTTCTATCTACTATGGAGTCTTTTTATTGTATTGTGCTTTGTTGAGATACATTGGGCCTTATCTCCCCTTCAGTACCTTTTCTATTTATGCACTTTAACCACTTGAAATATTATACAGTCACCCCAATAATCTGTGTTTTGCATACAGTCTTTTTTAGGATTGGCGTATTTATTAATGTATAGGTACATCTGTATTAAATTCTGAGTACTTCCTCAATATACTAAGTCCTACTTAGGAAAGGGTTTTTACATGCCTTTGAGAAACTTCTCACGGTGAACTGCGGTGAACTCACCGCTGCACCGTGAGACTTTTTCTCACTGTGCTAGCAGTGGTCTCACTGTGGTCCCCGCAGTTCAGAGGCCCAGCTGGGAACGCAGCCTTAGTGACCTGCGGTAACCTCGATGATGTCACCGCTAGTCACTGAAACTGCACTTGCAGCAGCTCATTACACAGTGGTTCTCGGCCTGGACGGTCGCATCTTGCCACCTTGTTTTTTATTTTTATGTTTTTACAGGAGACGTTGGCTTCACTGGAATTGGGTGATAGGTGAGTATTTTTGTTCTTTGTTATTTTATGTTTGTTATTGGAGCCATTGGCTTCAGTGGAATGGGCATTAGGTGAGTATAACTGTGTTTATTATTGTTAAATAAAAAAGTAAAAGTGTGTTTTTTTATTTCAAATAAAGCATTTTATTCTTGCTGTGTGTTAATTTACAATATAACTATAGGATTATTAATAGGCGTCTTATAGTAGCCTCTCCAGTACTAAGCTGTTGGCTTGATGTCACGGGACAATACAAAGGTGACATCAACCCCAAAAAACCTCACTTGCCACTACCACAACGTCAAGTCGGAAGAGCCAGGCAAAGCACCGGCACTGGAATTGGTGCATCTTGGTGGCTGCCGGCTGCTATTTTTCGGCTGGGGGACAATATACATTGCCTCTTACCATCCTGTAAATACTAGCCCCAGCTGTTTGCTTTAGCTTGGCTGGTTGTCAAAAATGGGGTGGACCCCACTCCGTTTTTTAAATTATTTATTTAAATAATTTGAAAAAAATGGCATGTGGACCCCTCTATTCTTGATAACCAACCTTGCTAAAGCTGATAGCTGAGAGTCGCAGCCTGCAGCTGTCAGTTTTGCCTGGCCGGTTATCAAAAATATAGGGGAACTCAAGCTGTTTTTAATTATTTATTTAGAGTGCAGGCACCGACTGATGAATACTCCCATCAGTCGCGTCTACTCTCTCTGCTATTAGCGGCAACAGGCGTAGGTTGATGGGAGTAGTCCCATCAGTCAACCCCAGTGACCGGAGCTAAAATTTTTACCTTCGATCGCAGCTGCAGGCTCACGCTGTCATTTGACAGAGTGGGAACTGCGGTTGTCTGACCAGCATTAATGATTTTGCTGCCAATCAGAGGCAGTGTTTGCTATGCTAGCATGCACGTGACAGCGTGGAAAACATTGGATGTTCGCGTCAACCATTCATGTGGATGAGGTCCAAGTTCTGGTACTGTTCTTGTACCCAAACCCAATTTTTTTTTTAACTGTTCAGCCGATCTAGCAGTACCGGATCACCAAGGGGTCCACTCATCTCTACTCTTATATTGATTATTGTGTTGCTATCCTTGGAGGACAGGGACACTGGGTAATTGAACAATTGATTTTTGCTAACATGTTGATTAACCATTGTATTAGGCCTGCAGTTTGTTGACCTGCAAACAGTGAAGGACAACTATGAAGATTGATTAAATACTCCAACAATGAGAGATAACTTCATCCCACCTTTCCCCTGACCCGTGTATGATAGCCTAAGGATAGATGTGAGTATAAAAAGGGACCTTTTTGTGCTCCAGAGAGACTCTATACATGTAGAACAACAACCAAGCCACCAGGGCTCCGTTTAGAGAAATACAGATTTGACATTCTACAGCCCATATGTCAAAGTCAAGGCCCGCGGGCCAGATCAGAATTGATTATCTATGGCCCCCTGGATGATATTTAATTACTATTAGATCCGGCCCGCAGGCCACAGCCGCCTGCTGGTGTTTTGCACGCACCAACCAGGGCCGGCGTCAGCACCCGGCACACCCGGGCAAGTGCCGGGGCCCTGAGCAGGCGGGGGGGCCCACTCGCAGTCTGGCACCCCCGCCCGTTAGCGGAGGAGAGCGGTGTCAGCGCCGCCACTGGGCCCCCCCCGCTTGCTCAGGGCCCCGGCATCAGCTGGCACAATACTTACCTCTCCCGTGCCTCCGCTGCCACAGCTCCGGGCTCCAGGGGGCGCCGGCGCTTCCTCTCACAGCAGGCCGCTGAATGACTCATCATTCAGTGGCCGGCTGTGGCACAGAGCGCACGGACGTCGGACAGGTAAGACGTGTGTGTGTATGTCTCTGTGTGTGTCTGTGTGTATGTAGTGCGGTGCTTTGTGTGTGTGTGTGTGTGTGTGTATAAGTATGTGAGAGAGTGCTTGTGTGCTGTCTGTGTGTGATGATGGGCAGGCATTGCTGATAATGGGGAGGCATTGATGATGATGATGGGGAGAAGATGATAATGGGCAGGCATTGCTGATAATGGGGAGGCATTGGTGATGATGGGGAGAAGATGATGATAATGGGCAGGCATTGATGATGGGGAGAAGATGATGATGGGCAGGCATTGATGATGATGGGGAGGAGATGATGATGGGCAGGCATTGCTGATAATGGGGAGGCATTGATGATGATGGGGAGAAGATGATGATAATGGGCAGGCATTGATGATAATGGGCAGGCATTGATGATGGGGAGAAGATGATGATGGGCAGGCATTGATGATGATGGGGAGGAGATGATGATGATGGGCAGGCATTGATGATAATGGGGAGGCCATGATGATGATGGGGAGGCAATGATGATGATAATGGGGAGTCTTTCCACAGCGCCCTTTCCTGAGCTGTAACAGTGCAGAACGCAGTACAGCGCAGAGGAGAGCTCCATATTTTGTATGGAGCATTATATGGGGACCAGTATCCTGTATGGAGCATTATATGGGGACCAGTATCCTGTATGGAGCATTATATTGGGTCCAGTATCCTGTATGGAGCATAATATTGGGTCCAGTATTCTGTATGGAGCATTATATGGGGGGTGACATCCTGCATGGGGTATTATATGGGTGATGAGGGGGAGACTGTGGTGCCCATAATATTGTATGGAGGACTGTACTGTCCAGTCTGTACTGTGCGCTGTGAGGATTTGGCGGTTTTTGAGCTATTGTACAATTTACAATAGATATCACTCATGTAATGTAAGAAGAGAAGTATTTGGCATTGTACTGTACCCATATTTCTCTGCTGTATCTGTGCATCATGAATCGTGGTCTGTGTTAAAGGGGCCCACTGAGGCTCTTTCGCCCGGGGCCCCTAAAAACCTGGAGCCGGCCCTGGCACCAACACTACATTTCCCACAATGCACCGGTAGCAGGGCCGGCGTCAGTCCGGCCCTCGGCTTGTAGCAAATTTTTTTTTTTGGCCCTCGGTGTGTTTGACTTTGACATCCCTGTTCTACAGGATGGCAGCTTAAGGGACCACAGCCATAACTGGAGGAATACAGATCTGCTCCATTGACCATCACGGAACTCTCAAAGACGTTTGGAGAAAACCAAGTTGGGACCATCCAATCACCTGGCCCAATGGAGACGTTCAGAGAAGCCAGGCTGGGACAATCAGGTCTCCTGGCCATGTACCTCAATGGACTTTCAGATTCATAAGCTTGTCTTACCTCCTTTCTGTGGATGCCCGCCAAAGTAGGGTGTGACTTGGTGGGAGTAGTCGATCTTGTATGCCCCAAAGTTGCAGCTGCTCTAATCATGGTAAACCAGCAGAAGAGTGAGACTCTGCAATTTGCACCATCTTGTGTATTTTCTGGGACTGTTCTATATGTTATTGTCTTTTGGTGGCTCAATAAAGTATTGTCAATTTGTCATGCTTTTTTAAACTCACCCTGTCTGAGTAGTATTATGCCCACAAGAAAGGAGAGCAGTCATTCAGTGGGATAAGCCCTGGTCCATGCAGTATTTCCAAGACAGCCAGGCCAGCAAACAAGGGCACCCACTGACCTTTGTGTCTCAACACCCCCTATATACAGCATGAGCCCCAACACAGCCTCCTATATACAGTATGATCTCCAACATAGCTTCCTATATACAATATGAGTCCCCACATAGCCTTATTTATACACTATGAACCCACACATAGCCTCCTATATGCAGTATGAACCCTCATATAGCTTCCTATATATCACATTAGCCCCACATAGCCTCATATGTACAATATGAACCCACACATAGCCTCCTATATACAGTATAGCCCTTACATAGCCCCTATATACAATATGAGCAATCACATAGGCCCCTATATACATGCACAAATCCTATACACATATTTAAAAAAAAACATACTCACTTTTGCTTCTGTTCCCCTGGCGCTTTTCTCCGGTATCCGGGCTCCACTTCTTCCTGTGGTCAGTGCATACATGCTGGCACAATTACATCATAGCGCGGATGATGATGTTATCACACCGGCAGGTCACAAAAGAGGCAACAGGAGCTCTGTGGGATTTGCGCTGTATTGTCATCAGCTGGAGATACTGGAAAGCTACCTGTCTGAAGATATTTGCTGCCATGGTTGCGCACAAAACATTTTAATGGGGGAAATATGGCCATGGGCCCCGGGAGCCTTGGGCCCAGTCGGTAGTCTTGGTTGCCCTGGTTGCCCTCATTGTAATCTACTGATGACCCTATGTTATTTATATGCACTTTTACTATTTACTTACTATAGGGTATATGCTAATTTTGTTTTTCTCTTGTGTTTAGACTAGAGTTCTAAGCAAAACTATTAAATGTAAGTGAACTCTACTTTCGAAATGAACATTTCTTAACAGAGCTACTGACTAACAAGCATATTTACATTTTTATAAGATTTTGGGTTTCCTGAGCTCAAGACCATTTGTATTCTTTGAAGAAACAAGCACAGGAAAAAATAAAATTAACGATGTAGAACGCTAAATGATGCAAGACCGGAAGAAGGAATTGAAAATCAAACTTTGAATGTTATGTAGAATCAAATAACAGCTATATAATATAAAGCCAATCACACAATATACTATTTAGACATGGTTGAGCATGACTAAAGTGTTCCTGTGTGTTTAGCTAAAAAAAAACCCTAGTGCATCGAGTCCCACAGAGTTACATTGAAATCTACACACCCTTTTAAAATGCAAGATTTTTGTAATTTAAAAAAATTATACCAAGAAGAATAATTTCATAAATGTTTCTACCTTTAATGTCGCCTGTAATCTGTACAATTTTATTGAAAAAAAAATTTTCTAGTTGAAAAAAAAAATAAAATAATGTGTTTGCATAAATATGTACAGCCTTAAACTAATATTTTGCTGACAATATCTTTGAATTGATTCATTCTTTATGGGTAGGAGTTTATCAGCATGGTACATCTAGAATTAACAATCTTTGCCCACTCTTCCTTGCATTCGCGCTTAAAATATGTCAGATTGCAAGAGCATCTCCTGTTTAACAGCACTCTCTACAACTCAACTCACAGATTTTCAATTGGATTCAGGTCTGGGCCCTAACTGGGCCACTGCAAAAAAATTATCTAATTTTAGCAAAGCCATTCTTTTGTTGATTTGTAGGTATGCTTAGGGTCATTGTGAATTTCCTTTTTATCAGAGGCCTGAAGGTTTTGTTGCAAAATTGACTGTTATTTGGAACTGTTCAGAATTCAGTCCTTGACTAAAGCCTCAGTTCCCGAAAAACAGACCCAAAGCATAATACTGCCTCTAACATGCTTCATTGTGGGTATGGTGTTCTTTTAATGATACACAGTGCTGGCTATGCGCTAAACATACCTTTTGGAATTATGGCCAAAAAGTTAAACTTTGTCTTATGAGGCAATAACACATTTTCCCACATGCTTTTGGCAAATTTGATGTAGGTTTTGACAAAACATAGTCAAGCCTGCCTGTTTATCTTTGTAAGAAAAAGCTTCCGTTTTTCCACTGTACCCCACAGAACAGACTTGAGAAGAATATGGGAGTTTGTAATCACATGCAGTACACAACTATTGCTTGCCAAAACTTCCTGTAGCTCCTTTAATGTTATTGCAGGCATCCTGGCAGCCTTCCAGACCAGTTTTCTTTTGGTCTTTTCATCATTTTTAAGGTTTGTCCAGTTCTTGCCATGTCACTGTTGTGTCAAATTTAAGCCACTTCTTGATGAACATCTTCCCAGTGTTGCATTGTATATCTAATGGCATGTTAACAAAATTGTAAAAATTTTATAGATTATATAGATTATAAGCTTGCTAGCAGGCCTCACATTCCTCCTGTAACTGTTGAACTATGTGTTACTTTATGTTGTTTTTATTGTCTGTACACGTACCCTCTTAATTGTAAAGTAATGCGGAATATGTTGGACACTATATAAATAACATTATTTATATTATTATTATTAACCCCTTTTTGTCATCTGACGTACTATCCCGTCCATGTGCCCTGGGACTTCATTCCCAAGGACGGGATAGTACGTCATACGCGATCAGCTGCGCTCACAGGGGAAGATTATCACAGCTGACACCCTGCACTATGTGCCAGGAGCAGTCACGGACCGCTCCCGACACATTAATCCCCGGCACACTGCGATCAAACATGATAGCAGTGTTCCGGCGGTACAGGGAAGCATCACGCAGGGAGGGGGCTGCCTGTGTGCTTCCCTGAGACCCTCAGAGCAGCATGATGTAATCGCGTTGTTCTGAGGGCCTCCTCCCTGCAGGACCCGGATCCAAGATGGCCGCGGGGTCCTTCTGGTTCCTGCAGGGAGGCGGCTTCCTCAGTGCCTGCTGAAAGCAGGCACTGAGAAAGCCTTCTGCACTGCCTGTCAGATCGCTGGTCTGACAGAGTGCTGTGCAAACTATCAGAGCAGCGATCTGACACTTTATAGTGAAAAGAAAAAAAGTTTTAAAAAAATAACATGTTTAAAAAAAAATTCCTAAATTAAGAAAAAAAAAATTCCCCAATAAATTCATTTCTATGTAAATAAAAAAAGAAAAAACAATAAAAGTACACATATTTAGTATCGCCGCGTTCGTAACGACCCGCCCTATAAAACTATTCCACTAGTTAACCCCTTTAGTGAACCCCTTAAAAAAAAACAAGGCAAAAAAATAATGCTTTATCATCATACCGCCGAACACAAAGTGGAATAACACGCGATCAAAAAGACGGATATAAATATAGTACCGCTGAAAACATCATCTTGTCCCGCAAAAAACAAGCTGCCATACAGCATCATTAGCGAAAAATAAAAAAGTTATAGCTCTATAGCTCGCAGAATAAAGCGATGCAAAAATAATTATTTTTTATATATAATTGTTTTTATTTTATAAAAGCGCCAAAACATGAAAAAATGATATAAATGAGGTATTGCTGTAATCGTACTGACCCAAAGAATAAAACCGCTTTATCAATTTTACCACACATGGAACAGTATAAAGGCCCCCAAAAGAAATTCAGGAATTGCTGGTTTTTGTTCATTCTGCCTCCCAAAAATCGTAATAAAAAGCGATCAAAAAATGCCATGTGTCCTAAAATGGTACCAATAAAAACGTCAACTCGTCCCGGAAGAAATAGGACCTCAAATGACTCTGTGGGCCAAAATATGGAAAAATGATAGCTCTCAAAATGTGGTGATGCAAAAACTATTTTGCAATAAAAATCGTCTTTTAGCATGTGACAGCTGCCAAAATAAAAAGCTGTTATAAATAGTAAATCAAACACCACTTTATCACCCCCTTAGTTAGGGAAAAATAATAAAATTTAAAAAATATATTTATTTCCATTTTCCCATTAGGGTTAGGGTTGGGGCTAAAGTTAGGGTTAGGGTTGGGATTAGGGTTAGGGGTGTGTTAGGGTTAGGTTTGTGGTTAGGGTAATGGCTAGGGTTGGGACTAGTCTTAGGGGTTTGTTGGGGTTAGGGTTGTAGTTTGAATTGGGGGGTTTCCACTGTTTAGGCACATCAGGGGCTCTCCAAACATAACATGGCGTCTGATCTCAATTACAGCCAATTTTGCGCTGAAAAAGTAAAAATGTGCTACTTCCCTTCTGAGCTCTGCCATGCGCCCAAACAGTAGTTTACCCCCACATATGGGGTATCAGCGTACTCAGGACAAATTACACAATAACTCTTGTGGCCCAATTTCTTCTGTTACCCTTGGAAAATTAAAAAAATGGTGGCAAAAATATGATTTTTGTGGAAAAAAATATGATTTTTTATTTTTATGGCTACGTTATAAACTTCTGTTAAGCACTTGGGGGTTCAAAGTTCTCACCACACATCTAGATAAGTTCCTTGGGGGGTCTAGTTTCCAAAATGGGGTCACTTGTGGGAGTTTCCACTGTTTAGGCATGTCAGGGGCTCTCCAAACGTGACATGACGCACGCAGACTATTCCTTCAAAGTCTGCAGTGCAAATGTCACTACTAGAGTTGAGCGAAACAGATCGGTCAGATTCATAAGTCGCCGACTTTTGCCAAAGTCGGGTTTCGCCGAACGAAACCGACCATAGCGTGAAGTTGGCCATGTGGTCGTCGACCCGAGTGCCAAAGTCGGTTTTCCCATAATGCTTGCAGGCGCCTTTTTTCAGCCAATGAGCAAGGACGTACACTATGGGCAATGAGATGACATAGGCAGGATCCACCACCATCTTAGAGAAGGGCATTGCAGTGATTGGCTTGCTTTGGGGGCGTCACAGTGTCTCTAAAAGCCCAGACCGCCGACTGCCATTTTACTTCTGCCGATCTTAACAGTAGGGAAAGTTTGCTGATGCTGTTTATCAGGAGGGAGAGAGTTAAGGCTGGAAAGAGAAGTTCTTCTGTGCTTGTGCTGATAGCAATTGTGCTGTACAGTTAGTGTGCAGTGACAGGGGAGGATTTTCTTGTGTGCAGCAGCGCTGGTTATTAGGCTGCCTGCCAGTGACAGGGGAGGATTTTCTTGTGTGCAGCAGCGCTGGTTATTAGGCTGCCTGCTAGCTGTATTGCTGTGTGTACACTGCTGTGCAGACTGCTTTTTACACAGCACTAATACTTTTATGCTTTTTTTCTGCACAGTTACCGAGCGTTCATTTTTAGAGCTGTATAGAGCTGTACGCTCCTCACACACTACCGTATACCGGCTGGTATCACGGACAAATACATGCTGACAATCTGTGTGTGACTTCGGAAATATATACGGAGATTGAAATTTTCCCCTAGTCTATATACACCTGGTATCTTCTGATACAGTACCTTTTTTCTGCCTTTTGTATTCTGGTCAAATCCATACTGAGAGAGCATCTGTGTGTGACTTCGGAAATATATACGGAGATATAAATGTTCCCCTATACTACATACACCTGGTATCTTCTGATACAGTACCTTTTTTCTGCCTTTTGTATTCTGGTCAAATCCATACTGAGAGAGCGTCTGTGTGTGACTCTGGAAATATATACGGAGATATAAATGTTCCCCTATACTACATACACATGGTATCTTCTGATACAGTACCTTTTTTCTGCCTTTTGTATTCTGGTCAAATCCATACTGAGAGAGCGTCTGTGTGTGACTCCGGAAATATATACGGAGATATAAATGTTCCCCTATACTACATACACATGGTATCTTCTGATACAGTACCTTTTTTCTGCTTTTTGTATTCTGGTCAAAACCATACTGAGTGAGCGTCTGTGTGTGACTCCGGAAACATATACGGAGATTTAAATTTTACCTTATACTATATACACCTGGTATCTTCTGATACAGTACCTTTTTTCTGCCTTTTTGATTACGGTCAAATCCATACTGAGAGAGCATTTGTGTGTGACTCCGGAAATATATTCGGCGAACTAAATTTTACCCTATACTATATACACCTGGTATCTTCTGATACTGTACCTTTTTTCTGCTTTTTGTATTCATGTCAAATCCATACTGAGTGAGCGTCTGTGTGTGACTCCGGAAACATATACGGAGATTTAAATTTTACCCTATACTATATACACCTGGTATCTTCTGATACAGTACCTTTTTTCTGCCTTTTTTATTACGGTCAAATCCATAGTGAGAGAGCGTCTGTGTGTGACACCGGAAAAATATACGGCAATTTACAATTACCCCTACACTGTATACAGCTGAACGTTTCTGATACAGTGCCCTTTTTCTGCTTTTTATATTCTGGTCTAATCCATACTGAGCCTGTGAGCGTCTGTGTGTGACTCCGGAAATATATACAGAGATTTACAATTACCCCTACACTGTATACAGCTGTACGCTTCTGACACAGTACCCTTTTTCTGCTTTTTATATTCTGATCAAATCCATACTGAGTGAGCGTCTGTGTGTAACTCCAGAAATATATATGGAGATTTAAATTTTACCTATACTATATTCACCTGGTATCTTCTGATACAGTACCTTTTTTCTGCCTTTTTATTACGGTCAAATCCATAGTGAGAGAGCATCTGTGTGTGATTCCGGAAATATATACGGAGATTTACAATTACCCCTACACTGTATACAGCTGTACGCTTCTGATACAGTACCCTTTTTCTGCTTTTTATCTTCTGGTCTAATCCATACTGAGCCTGTGAGTGTCTGTGTGTGACTACGGAATATATACGGAGATTTACAATTAACCCTACACTGTATACAGCTATACGCTTCTGATACAGTACCCTTTTTCTGCTTTTTATATTCTGATCAAATCAAAACTGAGTGAGCGCCTGTATGTGACTCCGGAAATATATACGGAGATTTAAATTTTACCCTATACTATATACACCTGGTATCTTCTGATACCTGTAGGGTAATTTTAAATCTCCGTATATATTTCCGGAGTCACACACAGACGCTCACAGGCTCAGCATGGATTACCCCAGAATATAAAAAACAGAAAAAGGGTACTGTATCAGAAGCGTACAGCTGTATACAGTGTAGGGGTAATTGTAAATCTCCATATATATTTCCGGAGTCACACACAGACGCTCACTCAGTATGAATCAGACCAGAATATAAAAAGCTAAAAAGCACATAAAGGACTCCCAGACTATGAGAAATAAGATTCTCTGGTCTGATCAGACGAAAATAGAAGTTTTTGGTGATAATTCTAAGTGGTGTGTATGGAGAAAACCAGGCACTGCTCATCACCTGCCCAATACAATCCTAACAGTGAAACATGGTGGTGGCAGCATTATGCTATGGGGGTGTTTTTCAGCTGCAGGGACAGGACGACTGGTTGCAATTGAAGGAATCATGAATGTGGCTAAGCACAGAAATATCCTGGACGAAAACCTCTTCCAGAGTGCTCTGGACCTCAGACTTGGCCAAAGGTTCAAATTCCAACAAGACAATGACCTTAAACACACAGCTAAAATAACAAAGGAGTGGCTTCAGGAACAACTCTGTGACCTTTTTTGACTGGCCCAGCCAGAGCCGTGACCTAAACCCAATTGAGCATCTCGGGAGAGACCTGAAAATGGCTGTCCAGTGTCCACCAACTTTCACCATCCAACCTGACGGTACTGGAGGTACTTAGAGGACATGAACCTTGGACCAGCCAACAGTCTCCTCTAAATGCCAGACATGGACTATCTTTCGTAAAAGTACTGTCATTACAGGCACAAGGGTCTTCAGCAGACTTCCAAGTATTATGCTAAACAACACACTGCAATCGCATCATGGGGTGTCATATGGCAGCTAGAACGGCATGTGTATCGACACGCACCACAATTGTGGATACCAAGGCTATGGGGTACTCGGAGCCGAGCCCATGGAAGTCTATGGGAGTTGTCACTGGTAGCGGTGGCTCGGTCCGTGGCCCTGGCGGTCGTGCAATGGGGAATATTTACAGGGGATTATTAGGTAGGTAGTTCGTGACGCCACCTGTGGTATCTGGTTAATTGAACCAGCGCTGCTATAAGGACTTTCACAGGGGATGTTATGGGGGCAGCTGGGTGGTAGTCTCCCACAGGTGAGACGGGTCCTGAAAGTCTATGGTGATGAAGATGATGCAGGGTGTAGTAAGAATTCAGCCAAACACAATGCAGCTTCTTTTCATACCTTTTACTGATGGTAGTTCAAGCAGATCCCGGGGAGCTGGTCGGGGTGGAGAGTGCACATTCGGGCAACAGCTGAGCAGGTTAGAGGCCTCCTTTACTTCCAACTTGTATGTGAGTCCAACTTGCGTGAAGCGAAGTTAACTCTGAAACTCCAGCTTTCTCTATAGCTGTACTGCCCGGCCAACGTTGTGGTGGAGCCTTCTAGGTGATGAAACTAAGTCCTTACTTTTGTCTGCGCTTGACTCAAAGTCCCTGTTCCACCTGACTCCGGTTATGTATTGACACTTAGGGCTGCTCTCTGCGACCTGTAGTCCAGATGCCTCCGGTTTTCTTGTTACTATGCTTGAAACAATAGCAACGCTTCGGACCCCGGTGTCCGGCAATTTAGTGCAGGTAATCCAATACCTGTAGCACTTCTCTAACTTCTCCACTGCGCCCTTCGCCCTGCTTCCCGCTTTTAACATAAGCACTTGTGGCAGTTGTGGAAAATGTCAGCTTCCTCCAGAGTTCGCTGCACAGCTCTCAGTTTCCTCCAAAGTCCCAACTGGACCGAGACTGAATGGCTGCTCTGTCCTTAGACAGAAGCTAACAGACTGAAGTACCACTGAACACTACTTCCTCAAGATCTGACTGACTGACTAACTCCAGACAGGAAGCTAGACTCGACTCCGCTGCCACGTGTCACCCCTCCCTTATATCTCAGATGGGCGTGTCTGAAAGTGGGAGTGACAGTGAATGAATATCAAGCGTTGCTGTTACCTTCCTGTGCACTCTCCTGGACTTTATGTGTGCCTGCGTAGCTGGGCTACACATCCCCCCTTGGTAAAACACAGCACTCCCGGGCTGTAAAAGACAAAAAGAACATTTTGTTTTGCATTAACATAAACATTATAACTCTTCCCATCCGGGAGGTACGAATTCTTGAACGTTACAATTTGTACAATAGGAAAAATACAAAAGTATTAAAATATCAAGATATCAAACGTGTTCATATATACAAGATACTTGTGGAGGACCCGCACCAAAAACCTCCCACGTAGGTCCTGGGTGGGCTGCAGGACTTCTGACTGCAGACCTCACTCTAGGCCACACCATACGGGTTTTTCTTCAGAGGTAGATAGTAGTAATGGTTTTATGTAAAACCAAGATAATGCACCGAAGCGCAACTATTTACAAGAAAGTTCTTGGGCTGGCACAGTCCACAGCCTCTCAGCCCATGAAGGGTTAAATCACATATATTCTTCAAGTATCCACATGTCAATAACTTTACTTTAACTTTACCCAACCAGGGTATACTATGCATACCATGCACATTATGTAAACATTACTTTTTAACTTGTCAAATTCTCTTCCTTGTACCCAGCCGGGTATTCTACTCAATATGTAAACACTATACATACACAGTAATAAAGTGCAAAAATGGAAATTATTTCTTCAAAACTTTATACAATTTCTAGAATGCGGTAAACCCCTGTCTGGGTCCTACCGGTCTTCACTTTTACAAACTTTCAGTGACGTCTTCCACTCCTGGGGCTGGAACGACGCGATGCTCTTTGGATACCATAACGAATAAGTCATGGCCCGATATCTGCGTTTGAGTGGCCACAGTCCTTGTGCGAACCTTCTGGGACGCATCGGGTGTCTCAGGCAAATATTGGCTTTTCATTAAAGATACAAGCTCAGGCTGCGATTTAACTGCGGTCGCATCATCCGGTTGCGATACAGAATGAGTCGCAGGTTTCGTTACGGGATACTTTGTTGATTGCAATGCAGGGGGCGATGCCGGGTAGGTCGCCTGTTGCGATGTCGAGCAGGTGGGCTGTTTGCGATGTAGAGCAGGTCGCTGTTTGCGATTTAGGGGGCGATGCCGGGGCACGGCCTGGTTCGGTGGGAGCTCTGAACTGGGACGCTTCAGTACCGGCGTCGGGGACGGGGTCACTAACGATGGAGACGTTCAGGGCATACCACCCCTTCATACCCAGTGACGGGTGTAGCTCACAATGTCCCCATTAATCAGGTCCCTCCCAGGATGACCGATGGGCAGGTGGGATTCTACGTCCCTGCGGCTTACAAAGACCCCTGCGAAGAGGCCTGGCTCGCGGATGAAGCCCCAGCCCTTGCGGAGCTGGAACTCGGTGACGCACCCCTGCCGCCGCTGTTCCCGTAGGGTACCTTTATCCCGGCGGACGGTCTCCTTGTCAGCTATGAATTCCTCATGCTGTTTCTGTTCGGGACCGCTGGATGTCTCTTTCTCTCTCCTGCTTTTGGCGTTGCTGCTCCTCCTCACGACGGCGCCACTCACTTTCCCACTGTACAGCATAGGTGACATCATCTAATCGCTCCATCTCGTCCCAGTCGACTTCCGGCAACGATGGCTGGGACCCCTCCGGTGACCTTACCGGGGAGCGGTACTCTGCGGTGGCCTCCTGGCCTGGCTGGCACTCCGGTCCGGGCAATACCTCCTCAGCCTCCTTCTCCTCCACCTCCGCATCGGTGGGATCAGGTACAGCACTTTCGGCGGTAACCTCCGGTCGTCCCTCAGCCTTCTCCAGCAGCGATTTCAGGAATTCAGGAGACGGCCCTTGGCTTGTAGGAGAGAACATTGCGTCCCACAGCAGCCGCTGTGTTTGGGTGCGCCAGCGTCTCTCCGTCTCCTGTAGATCAGCACGACCCTGGAGCTTCCTCCTTAGCTCCTCATTCTCCTTCCGCAGCTCCATCATGGCGGGGTCGGTGTCCCTATCTGGGGACAGCTCCGGCACAGGTAGAAAATCTTCCGGTCCTCGGCACAGATTCTCCTGTCCTTCCGCCATCTCGTCCCAGGCCAGAGTGTAGTTTCCATCAGGAACAATCTGGTCTCTTCCGTGGAGGCGGGATTTGCGTCTCCTCCTCTTCGCATAGAGGATGAAGAGGAGGCGGATTTCTTTAGCAGTGGGGCAGGACCCACATTATAGTAGCATTTGGAGAGGGCGGCCATATCTTTCGCGCCTCAGGGGGGTACACGCCCACGAATGCACGCCCACCTTCTTCACCAGCACCTCAGGGAGCCAACATGACGGCAAAATGGCGGTATTTGGCGCAAAAAGTGACACACAGTCTTTTTCACCAAACAGTTCATATATATATAGGCACACAGGACTCACAATTGCAAGTTTCGCATCCTGTTCGTGACGCCAAAGTTGTATCGACACGCACCACAATTGTGGATACCAAGGCTATGGGGTACTCGGAGCCGAGCCCATAGAAGTCTATGGGAGTTGTCACTGGTAGCGGTGGCTCGGTCCGTGGCCCTGGCGGTCGTGCAATGGGGGAATATTTACAGGGGATTATTAGGTAGGTAGTTCGTGACGCCACCTGTGGTATCTGGTTAATTGAACCAGCGCTGCTATAAGGACTTTCACAGGGGATGTTATGGGGGCAGCTGGGTGGTAGTCTCCCACAGGTGAGACGGGTCCCTGAAAGTCTATGGTGATGAAGATGATGCAGGGTGTAGTAAGAATTCAGCCAAACACAATGCAGCTTCTTTTCATACCTTTTACTGATGGTAGTTCAAGCAGATCCCGGGGAGCTGGTCGGGGTGGAGAGTGCACATTCGGGCAACAGCTGAGCAGGTTAGAGGCCTCCTTTACTTCCAACTTGTATGTGAGTCCAACTTGCGTGAAGCGAAGTTAACTCTGAAACTCCAGCTTTCTCTATAGCTGTACTGCCCGGCCAACGTTGTGGTGGAGCCTTCTAGGTGATGAAACTAAGTCCTTACTTTTGTCTGCGCTTGACTCAAAGTCCCTGTTCCACCTGACTCCGGTTACGTATTGACACTTAGGGCTGCTCTCTGCGACCTGTAGTCCAGATGCCTCGGTTTTCTTGTTACTATGCTTGAAACAATAGCAACGCTTCGGACCCCGGTGTCCGGCAATTTAGTGCAGGTAATCCAATACCTGTAGCACTTCTCTAACTTCTCCACTGCGCCCTTCGCCCTGCTTCCCGCTTTTAACATAAGCACTTGTGGCAGTTGTGGAAAATGTCAGCTTCCTCCAGAGTTCGCTGCACAGCTCTCAGTTTCCTCCAAAGTCCCAACTGGACCGAGACTGAATGGCTGCTCTGTCCTTAGACAGAAGCTAACAGACTGAAGTACCACTGAACACTACTTCCTCAAGATCTGACTGACTGACTAACTCCAGACAGGAAGCTAGACTCGACTCCGCTGCCACGTGTCACCCCTCCCTTATATCTCAGATGGGCGTGTCTGAAAGTGGGAGTGACAGTGAATGAATATCAAGCGTTGCTGTTACCTTCCTGTGCACTCTCCTGGACTTTATGTGTGCCTGCGTAGCTGGGCTACACACATGCAAAACATTTTAAATGCCACTGTCAAAGATTGACAGTGGTATATAATAGTTTAACAGCTGTGTATAGAGCTCAGCTCCATCCTCAGCTGTTAGAGGCAGATGATGGCTGAATAATACAGCCATCATCTGCTGGAGATGATGAAAGAAGGTGACTAGACTTATGGTGAACCATTACGTTATATGTCGGGAAGAGATTAAATCTCATAAAGTGTCCAAGCCTTTTTGGAATCTAGCAGATCCTGTAGACACCAGACAACATACATTTCAATATACTGTACAGTCTTCAATTTTCTATACACCAGAAATACTATTCTAAACACCGCAAATACTATGCTGCCTCCATATGGTTTCTGAGAAACTGTGTCATTGCTGGGAGGCATATTTAACTTAATAATGATTAAAAGACATGTAATCTTGAGACTGCAAAAACTCTTTTATGATAATATCACATTTACATGAAAGCAGATGTTTTATCTGTGAAGATACAGTGTCAACTACTGAATACAAAAACAGCTTTACAACAGTATAAGCAGATCTGTAAATTTCCTCCATAGCTAAAGTGCTGCTTAATTGAAAAGAACTTCTGGCATCCACCTGGAACTGCAATCTTTCTTTACTCAGACACCACATCTACTGCCTGAAACCTTCAATTTCCTCAGTGTGGGAAGATTTCCCCAACTATAAATTCAGTTTTTACCTGCTGTGCCTCGGGCAGTGTTAATTGTTGCCTAGAAAATATGTGTCAGTCGAAGAAAGTGGCTAGGAACATTTACATTTAGTCTTCATATGTTTTATGTTCACTATTAGCATTATTGCTAACCCCTTCATGGTCATCTTTTGTTTTTTCGTTTTTTCCTCCCCTTCTTCAAATAGCCATGATTTTTTTATTTTTTAAATTCAACAAATTTACTGAAAGCTTTGTGATACATCAGAGAAATGTAACATATTACAACTAGTGTTGAGCGATACGATACTGCAAATATCGGGTATCGGCTGATATTAGCTCTATCGGCCTTTCGATAATTCGTTTCGATATTTTCGTCTTATCGAATACCGGAATCGGATTTGTCACTGTCACTGTGAGTGTCCGTCGGTCGGGTCTGTCAGGAGTCAGCGGCACTTACCTGGCAGAAGATCTCCGGCGGTCACGTCCTGGACTGCTTGATGGCCGCCATTATCTTCTCCCTGGCGGTCACATGCAGTTTTTCGCGATAACTGCAGTGACTGCAGGGTAATCCCGGCCGTAAACCAGTCCGATGACGTCACCGCCGGGGAAGCAGGTAATCAGCTGTGCTGCGCCGGGATGACAGGCTCTGCCTGTCATTCTGATGTAGCAGAGCTGGATCGTCGTGGGACACTCGTTACTATGGACTGCGTCGGTCAGGTGGTATACTTTTTTTTTTTTTTTTTCATTTTTTTACAGGAGATCGATGGCGTCGCAGGATGAGACATGTAATAAAAGTAATGAAAACTGTGTTTTTTTTTTTTTTTATTAAATTAAAAAACTTTTTTATGAACATTCACCCGTCCGGGTACATCAACAATTTAACTATTTACATACAGGGACCCTGTCCGGGTTATTTATAATTCTTTGGCAGGGGTGTTCCAGGTACCACCTGGTACTCTTCTGATGCTTGCCAAACATCCGAGGCACCAAGGACCACCAGGACCTGATGACGTCGTGTGGCCTGTACAGTCAAGTCGTGACCCGCTATCTGGGTCTGTGTGGCCACCTCTTTCATCTCCCTCTGGGTCTGGAACCCTATGTCCCGGACTGAACGAACCCCAGGGGGCCTAACAGGCGCCGGGTACGGGCCAGCTATACTTATCATGTCCATAGCTGGGGCTGCTGAGGAGACCACTGAGGGAGGCTGGGGAGATTTACGGCGTGGGGTGGGCACTTTTGCAGAGGCCTGGATGTGGGAGGCTGAAGGCTCCGAGGGTCTCGCAGGTTCCTGACACTCTGGGGAGTAGGGGTCGCACCTGGTAACATTTAGGGCGTACCATCCATTGTAACCCCAGTGTCGGGTGTAAGTCACCAAGTCTCCTGGCAACAGGTCCCTCCCCGGGTGTCCTTCTGGGAGGTGAGCCTCCACGTCCCACCGGTTCACAAAAACTTCTAAATAAAGTCCAGGCTCCTGGATGAAGCCCCAACCACCTTTCAATTTAAAGCTCCGTACTGCACCCTTACGCCGCGGCTCCCACAGGGTTCCTTTATCTTTTCTCATCCGGTCCTTATCTGCCCGGTCCTTCTCCAGCTGACGTTGGCGAAGCTTTTGGGTTTCTCGCTGCTCCCTTTGTCGCTTTGCTTCCCACTCCCAACGTCTCCACTCTTCCTCCTGACGCCGGTTGAAATTCTCCTCCACCAGCAGCTCCATGTCTCCACCATCAAACTGCAGCTTACAGTGTCCGGTTTGCGGCAGCTCTCCTGGCGCCCCCAGTCCTGGCGGCGCTCACCTGCGGAGGAAGCAGCCGGCTCTGGAACAGATGACAGTCGGGGCTCCGGTACAGGCAGGTAGACCTCTGGTGCCTCACGGCCTCCTCCATGAGGACGGGTGTCGCTTCTTCTGTCTCAGCGACGGGGGCAGACAGCGGGATCTGGGGTGCTGCCGGTGCAGAGTTTTTTGCAGGAACGGGTGCCTCCACTGCGACAACGTCAACCGGATCACATTGCAAGGGCTCCTCTACTAGAACGGGTGCCTCACCTTCCGGTACAGACACTTCAGGTAAGAGGGATTGGCGCCGCTCCAAGTTTATTTTTAGGGCACGCCAGCTGGCTTCCATCCTGGCGACCTCCTCCCGGTGCCGGGCCAGGCCTCTTAGGGTATCCTCCGCTTCTTGCAGTGTAGGAGGGTTTCTAGGCCGGGTGCCCAACGGTGGTTCCGTGTCGATCGGGTCGCTTCCGTGGGGGGAGAGCTCTGACTGCTCCATCCCTTCACACTTCTGCTCGTGTCCATTAGCCATCTCTGCCAAGTCACATGTGTCATTAGCATCTGGAGAGGGCCCCTCTTTTGTAGGGAGGCGGGACCTTCGTGTTAGTTTCCGCACACTGAGGAGGATGAGGAGGCGGAACTGAAGAGCTGTGGGGCACGATCTTACATTGCAGTACCATTTACAGTGGTCGGCCATCGTTTTTGCGCCACTGAGTGAGTGTACACCCACGAAGAGCACGCCCTTCTTCTTCACCAGTGCCTCGTCGTGACGCAGATATGGCTGAAAAATGGCAAATACATTCTCTGATGATTTTAGCAATTCTCAAGCACAAAACCAGTTCAATTCAGGCACACAGGACTCGCTTATAGCGAGCTACAGAATCCTGTTCGTGACGCCCAAGTTGAGTCGCACAGAGCCAGAGGTTTTGGGGGTACTCGGCACCGAGCCCGTCGACTTCTATGGGGTATGTCACGGCTTTACCCGGCAATTGAATCAGAGTCTATTTTACTATGTAGAAGTGTATAAACTATAAATATATGTATATATATATGTCACAATGACATGTATATATATATATGTATTCTATGTGTGTATATTTTGTGTTTACAACGAAAGAAAGGGTTTTTTTTGTTACGATATTTTGTTCCCATAGACTTACATGGGACTTCCGGTATCAGAATCGGATATCGACGATATTTAGTGATATCGGCGATACCATTTCGATACGATATTTTTAGATATCGAGCAGTATCGCTCAACACTAATTACAACACTACGATTAAAAATTTGAATTGTACAAATAAGAAAATGTAATGAAAAATAAAGACAAAAATTAAATCCAGAAACATCTCTGGGAGCAGACATGGACAAAGAGGAGGGAGTAACTAGGAGAGATTGTGGAGTAAACTTAAGTTCTGAAAGTGAACACCAAAGAGCATGTGACACATGGCTTAACCATAGGTGGATTATCCCTGGATGGATCTATAGAGGGGAGAGGTTAGAAAGGGGTCACAGTGCTGCCATTTCATAACGATTTTACTCCTTTCTTCTTGCTAATGGGCATTTAACAGTTTCATATGTTGTGTCATAGCAATTTCCGAGTACCACCCTTCCAGACATGGGGCTGTTAGTGACTTCCAATGGAATGGGATAATCGTTTTAGCTGCTTGGTGTAGATGCCTCTAGAGCGATTTTTTTTAAAAGCTAGGACCCAACATAGGGAACGTGAACAGTAACGTTGTCTCAGGATTTTCGCAACTTCGGTAACCTCCAGAATAACCCCAAGCAGATGAGCCGCCCTGGGACTGTTGGGGAACTCAGACCCGAGCCTGTTGATCTCAATGGGGAATATCACGGCGGCCACGGCTCTGTCCATGGCCCTGGGTGCTCACCTTCAAAAAGGGGAATATTTACAGGGGAGAATGTCAGTAGATCGTGACGCCACCTGTGGGTTGGTGAGGATCACCAGCGCTGCAGCTGTCCACTGAGGCCGGTGTTATGGCAGCTAGGGTGGTACCGCTCCCCACAGGTGGAGCGGGCCGTCAGGGCAGCGTAAGTGTTGGGATGCAGGACGGAGGGAATCCGGCAGGGTAGGAGCAAGAAGGTGGACACACACACAAGGCACTTTGGTACCTTTACTGGAGATGGTGCAGGTACATCCTGGAGCACTGTAGGGTGAAGGGTGCACATCCAGATTCTCCCACTGAGCAGGTATAAGGTCTCCTGCTCCTTGCCTTTCCGTAATGAGTTTCTGGCCTGCCTGTAGCTGGGCCTAACTTAGTCTCTGTCCTGCACCGGCTGACCTTGTGGTAGGACCTTCTCCTGGAGTACACTTTCCCTGCTTATCGTATCTTCGTGTCCCTGGCCCTGTTACGTATCAGCTCTGTGGTGCTCCTGGGACCTGTAGTCCTCAGAATTCCGGTTGTCTCCTACTGGGTCGTCGAGATCCCTGTAGGCTTGGACCCGGTGTCCGGTTTGTACTTGCTGGGGTGAGCTGGTAAGGCTCCTCTGCCCTTTTGCTACTCTCCTCTTGCCTCCAGCCTACTCGGACCCTCACAAGGTTATACACACTGGCAGTTGGTGGGCTGCCTCTTCTGCCGCTCCCAGAGCGTCGGCACACTCTTAGCTCTCTAGCCTGATTTGCTAGACTCCTCAGCTAGACTGAACAGAACTCCTCTGCTCTGAAGACTTCAGACTGACTGACTTCCTGCCTTCACCCCCTTTTACATTCCAATCAGGGCTCACTCTGGTGGACTGGGGACGGGTGAAGGTGTGTGTATGTAGTGAGACCTCTAGTGGACGAATCCTTCATGCACCCTTCTAGGATATGTGGATCTGAGCACAGCTGGGCTCCACACACCCCTCCCAAAATGAGGTCAGGGCTGGGCAAGACCTCCAAATGTGAGCCATTGTATCCTCACATGTTCCGTAGCTCCAACACATACTGGAAACACTTGGGAACTACTTATACAGCACCACGGGAACCCAGTACCACCTGGACACAATTTTATAGTTTGTCTCCTAAACGCTGGTTTGCAATGAGGGATTTATATGAAAGATGGAAGCATCTCCTCCAACTTTTAAGAGGACATTTCAATTGTAACTTGGCCTCCCAGGCTCTGAAAACGTGGGGAAGAGTCTACTGCTCCGAGAATGAAATTAATCTGTATAATGCCGAGATCGCACGATCTGGAGTTGAGGGGGATATGCACAATTTTTCAAATGAGGATAGGGGACGCATGCAAACAGGACTCTTAAGAAGGGGGCATAGAAATGTTTAGGTTCAGTATTTTCCAAGAATTAGCACAATGTGGGAGTCCCATCCCCCAGTATGGTTGAAAGCGGAGGAGTGATCCCTGGCAAACCACCTGGTAAGTTTGGAGGGGGGCTTTTTTTGGAACTATTTAGAAATGCAGTGTAAGATGATCCCGGTGGGAATTCCGGGTTGTCCGTGATAGGGGCTAGAGGACCTCATGGAGCTATCAGCGGGTCCCTGAATGCCGTTGAAAATATAGCTTTAAGAGTGTGATACACGCTGAAAGACAATGAGACTACCTTATGTCAAGTGATGAATGGTCAGCTCCAAGGGAGGGAAGGGACAGAGAGAGAGAGCAAATATCTTGGGCAATTGTAACCCAGTTTTTAGTATGAGAGTACTGGACCAGATCAAGGACCTGAGAGCGGGCGGCTGCCAAATAGTATCTACGACATTTTTGTACCTCCTGCATTCCTAGGTCTGTTCAAAACATTAGGTCTGATTCTGGCACGACCCAAGCCCAGACAAAACAATTGAAAATTCACTGAATTCTGTGCCAAAAAGAGGTGGGAATATGTACTGGAATAGTCTGGAAAAGGTAAAGCAATCTAGGTAGAATAGTAATTTTGACAATATTGATCCTTCCAAACCAAGAGAACTCAGTTCGGTTCCACTGGGTAGAGTCTTTATCTAATCTAGACAAGAAACTTTGAAAATTTAAAGAAAATAACTTGGAGAGGCCTGAAAGATGTGAATGCCCAGATAGCCAATGGTATCGTCAGCGGGCCATTTAAAGGAAAAGTTATCCTTCAAATTTTTGATTACCTGAGGCTGTAGTAAAATGTTGAGCTTCAGCTTTGACAGCATTTATTTTAAAATTCAATCATTTCCCAAATGTACTATATCTACTTCTAACATTAATGAGGGGAGAGAAATATGTGGGTTAGAAATATATATCAGAACGTCATCTGTAAAAGCATACCATTTATATTCTCATTTTTTAATTACAACACCGCGAATATGGGGTTGTTTCGTATAGCGCCCATAAGGGACACCATTACTAGAACATATATGAGAGGTGATAAAGGGCATCCCTGATTTGTGCCATTATTAATTCAGATTTGGACAGAGAGTGAGCCATTCATTTTAAGTCTTGCTGACAGGGAATGATATAGAGCACTTATTTTGGATTTACGGGAAGGGCCCAAACCGATAAAGTGCAAAGTTTGGTAAATAGAAAGCCACGAGACCCTGTCAAAGGCCTTTTGGACATCAAGCGATAACACCATCAGCAGGGTTTTATGAGATTTGGCAAAGTTAGTAATATCCAGGGTTTTAAGAAAGTTGTCTTGCGCTTCCCTACCTGGGACAAAACCCACTTGATCTGGCTGGATAAGCCTGTTTTTTTATTTTTCAGTGGTTAAAAAAATTTGGAAAGCATAAAAAACTTTCCTGTGTCTCGATTTTCCAAGACCTGTGACGTTTTAATTTTTCTGGATCCGGGGCTGTGTGAGGGCTTATTTTTTGTACCCTAAGCAGACATTTTTACTGGGGTAGATATATTTTTATCTGCATTTATGAATTAGTTTTGCATATTTTTATTGGAATATTTTTTCTCATATTTTGATAGATCAGATATGTATAATTTTTTATTAATTTTTAATTGTTTTATTTTTAATGGGGCAAAAGGGGAGTGATTTGAACTTTTATGTATTTTATTTTTTTATAATATATATTTTTAAAATTTTTACTGTAGTTAAAGGGACTTGGAGCTGCGATCATTTTGAGTCCCCTGTTTAACCCCTTTCCGACATCGGTCGTAACAGTACACCAATGTCGGGCTCCCTACCTCCCATCTTTTCCGGCAAGTCAGCTGTTTTGAACAGCTGACATATGCCCAGAATAGCCACGGGTCGAATCACGATTCACCCGCGGCTATTAACCTGTTAAATGCCGCTGTCAAATGCTGACAGCAGCATTTAACTCGCGCTTCCGGCCATCGAGCTGGAAATACGCGCATTGGTGATCGCGAGACACAGATACATTGGCATGACAACCAGAGGTCTCCTGGAGACCTCTATGGTTGTCACTGCTGGATTGCTATGAGCGCCACCCGGTGGTCGGTGCTCATAGCAAGTCAGCAATTCTGCTTATATGCAGGCAATCTGATCATTGCCTGTATGTAGCAGAGCTGATCAGGTTATGGCTGCTTCTAGTCTCCCATGGAGACTATTGAAGCATGCCAAAAGTAAAAAAAGTTTTAAAAAATAGAAAAAAATATAAGAGTTCAAATCACCCCCATTCCGCCCCATTCAAAATAAAACAATAAAAAATCAAACATACACATATTTGGTATTGTCACTTTCAGAATCGCCCGATCTATCAAAAAAAGATTAACCTGATCGCTAGTGAGAAAAAAAAGTCAAAACGCCAGAATTACTATTTATGGTCGACATGACATTGCATTAAAATGCAATAATGGGCAATCAAAAGATTGTATCTGCACCAAAATGGTATTAATAAAAACGTCAGCTCGGCATGCAAAAATAAACCCTCACCCAACCCGAGATCATGAAAAATGGAGACGCTACGGTTATCGGAAAATGGAGCAATTTTTTTTTCTTAACAAACTTTGGAATTTTTTTTCACCACTTAGATGAAAAAGAACCCAGACAAGTTTGGTGTATATGAACTCATAATGAACTGGAGAATCATAATGGCAGGTCAGTTTTAACATTTAGTGAATATGATGAAAAAAAAAACAAAAAACAAAAGTGGAATTGCACTTTTTCTTGCCATTTTCCAGTACATGATATGTTAAAACCAATGGTGTCATTCAAAAGTACAACTCGTCCCGCAAAAAACAAGCCCTCACATGGCCATATTAACTGAAAAATAAAAAAATTATAGCTCTGGGAAGAAGGGGAACAAAAAACAAAAACGCAAAACTGAAAAAAGCTCCGGTCATGAAGGGGTTAAGTGACTGATGTAAGTCCTAGGAGTTGGACACCCAATGACCTAACTAAATGTTGGCTTTTACAGGAGGATAATAATGATAGACACTGGAGTTTTCAGATTATCCCTGGCTGTCATGGCAACCCATCAGTTCCTTGCAATCACTTTTTGGGCGTACAGATGGGCAGGTGGAATGATGCGAGATTTAACAGGTTAACAGCCTTGGGCAGAGCACCACTCTACCCATGGATGTTAGCTGTTGGCTGATTAAATCAGATTGAATGTGCTGGCAAATATCCGAGCTCGATATTCGAGTCAGAAAGCCAGCACATGACGCACCTGTACATCATATGTCGGTAAGGGGTTAAAGAAAACTACCCATGAACATTTTATTTTTACTAAATCTGCAAGGAGTGACTTCTCCTTTTGCTATGGTATGTATTCCTCACCTACATACTGTCTGTTGATGATGTGTTTTCCCACAAGTTCCCTTTACCCTTATGGCTGTTGCTGAAATATCCTCATAATAAATCCCATATATCACCTCAAAGTACCAGAATAATTCTGTGTATGTAAAAATGACAGAAACCTTAGACTTGTGGTAAATGGAACTTAGGATTGTTTGTAAATTAAATGCTTTAACGGTTATGTATAGTGCATTTCTTAACACTTTGTGCATGTGTAATGATTGTTCTCTCTACTTTTGGTTACTTGTAGGTTCCTAACTACTGGCATTTCCTATGCCGCACTCCATCTGGAGTTTTTGATTGGGAGGTCCACCATATCTGGCATTGTGCGTGATACCTGCTCACAACTCTGGGACAGACTTCATCAACTGGTCATGCCAGAGCCAAAGATAGAAGACTGGATGAGGATTGCCAGGGGATTTGAGGAGCAATGCCAGTTGCCAAATTGTATAGGAGCCCTTGATGGGAAGCACATCCGTGTGCGTAAGCCGCCGAACTCAGGGTCCCAATTCTATAATTATAAACAATATTTTTCTGTAGTGCTGTGGGCTCTGGTTGACAGTAACTACAGGTTTATAATTGTAGACATTTGGGCCTGTGGAAAAACTGGAGACTCTAGAGTCTTCAATTCTTCCAATATGGGTCAGCGGCTGCGCAATAACGAATTGCACCTACCACCAGCACGGCAACTTCCTGGTTCCAATCTAGAACCTGTCCCATATGTTGTAGTTGGGGATGAGGCTTTCCAGCTATCAAAGAATGTGATGAGGCCATATCCACGACGAAACCTTGACCACCGTCGTCGGATCATCAACTTGCGCCTATCAGGGGCCAGGCGCCTGGTGGAGTGTGCCTTTGGCATTCTATGTGCAAAATGGCGGCTCCTTCAGTCTGCTATTCAGCTGAGTGAAGCCAACGTCAATGAGGTCATCAAAGCATGTGTTTTTCTACATAATTTCACCAGAATGCATGATTGTGGCCCATCTGATGTTGGTGAAAGTGTGGTGACCAATGGGGATATGCCTAGGCCCCATGTCATCCCTTTACGTCGTCGACTGTCAGGACTGAAAACCCGTGATATCTTTACCCAATATTTTGTGTCACCTGAAGGTAGTACAACATGGCAAGATGATGCATTATCCATGCTGTAATGTATTTCTGTGTGTATATATGAATTTTTTTTTCTATGACATAGTCTGTGTCTGGTGTTAAAGTTCATAGCAGATGTGTTGGTGATGTAGTAGAACTTACTTATGAAACAAGACACCAAGCTTTCTATAAAAATATATTTTTATATGTGTAAACTCTCACTTGAGGTAGTGACAACCATATTTTAGTCATATGGTATATGTCTTCATAGCACTATACTGTAAGTGTGCATTATTACACAACAAGTACCAAACTAAGTCATAAAAAATAACAAACATTTGCATAAATAATAATACATAAGGAAAATAACAAACTTTCACTATTACTAGTGAGCACCATATCTGACCCATATGGTTGAGTTTTAAGACTAGACTCTTGCAATTATGCATAAGCCAACATGGTTTCAAAAGAAATATAAAATATTACAAACATTGGTATAAATTGTAAGATATTAAGAAAATACCAAACTTTGAGGTAGCCCATTTAACACCATACCTGTACCATATGCTGTTTGTAGTCATTCACATTTGTGCAAATATGCTTTACACAACATGGTGTAAAAATAAAAAAATAACAAACTTTTGTGTAACTAATAAGAGATAATGAAAATAACAAACTTTGACTATGCCTGCTGAAGAGCATATTGGTACCAATATGTTTTTTTTGATGCATTTAGATTAGTGCAAATGTCTTTGACACAACATGAGCTTCAACTAAATATAAAAAATAACAAACAGGATTTGAAATCATAACATATAATAAAAATAAAAAATCACATCTGGTGTTATGTGGGTGGTGGGGTTGGCGGGTGCCTAGCGTCTCTGGGTGGTTGGCTTTGATGAGAACCTTGACCATCACCCTGTTGGAGTGGATTTTCTGGGCCCTGAGCTAACATCTGCCCATGGTCAGGTTGGTGTGTGGGCACATTGCCATACAGATAAGGGAGATTATATTCCTGTGTAAGATGGTACCCCCGAGAATCATACCCTCCAATATGACCATGTTGTGCACATCCAGGTTGGGACCAGCCTCCAACACTGGATCTATACAAGTGGCCATATTGGGAAGTCGGATTATAGCCTGCCATTTGACCCTGTTGCTGCCATGGTTGGTTTTGTGGGGGAATGGGTTGAGGTGTAGGCGCCCGTGCAGGAGGATCCACAGATCCTAATTGAGCATGCACATTTTGTTGGGGTGTAAGGCGCAGAAAGTTATGGGGTGAGAGCTGCCACCTCTCAAGGAATTCAAATACCTCATATGGGGTATTGGAGGGTGTGCATGCTTCAATTAGGATGTGAATTGATCCTCGCACATGGAGCCTGATCTCACGGGGTAGTGGACGAAGGTAGCGGGCAAGGCTACAGGCATAGGCCTCCTCATCCTCATCCACAGCTGCCCTTGACAGATAATTGAGGACCCCAGTGTCCACAGGCCTCTGGGTATCAGAAGCTGTGATGTCTCGACGTCTTCTCCCACGGCGGGATATTGCAGCAGCCTGGGGGGAGCCCCCCAGAGGTACAATGGGGCTGCTGCTATTTGCTGCATCCTCAACACTGGGGCCTGCTTGTGCAGCTGGTGGGTCAGGTACAGGTTGCGGTGCAGCTGCTTGGTCAGGTCCTGGTGCTTGGGAAGCTTGGGGGATGCAGCAGGGAGGATCAGACGATGGGCCAGCCACCTCTTCACCTCCCCCAGCGGGTCAATTATGGCCTCTGAGTCAGAGCCTGTCTCCCTCTCAGTGAGGTTGGACTGAGTTCTATTTGGAAATGAAATGATATTAGAACATGTTGTAGATGTGAGCCTAAACTGCATAGGTGTTATGTGGTGTGATGTAGGTACTTACAGTCTCAGATCCAGAATAGGAGCCAGAAAACCAAGGTGGTCGAAATAAACGTACTTCCTCTTGGTGGGTGCTGCAGACCCGCTCCTTGACCTCTGCTACCGGTCCTTCCGGTATTGGTCGCGGATGCTTCTCCATCTTCTCATGACATCATCCACTGCAATGTGACATATAATGTAATAATTTACCTAGCTGCACAATGCCAAAATCTTCTACATACACTTCACATAGTCATGGGGGCCTAGTCGGATGTGATTAACATAACATTTTGGCGCAACAAAATAAAAAAAACATATTTTTGGAAAACTCATCCCTATTATTACGTTCTGACCGTTAAGAAGTTTGAAATAAATTCAGGTGACTTACTCATTCGCTACTGCTCCTCGCGTGGGCTGTCCCCAAAGTGGGGAAACATCTGCCCACAGATGCGCCTCCATGCCGCCTCTTTTCTTGCGCGGTCTGCATAATGTGCATCTCGCTGGTCCCAAATTTTGGGCCTCTCCTGCACCAACACTATCAACATCTCCACATTGATGAGCGTAGACATCATGGCCGACTCCGTGGAGGCTTTTTTCCGTGATTTCTGGCGCTCATTTTGAGCTAATTTGCATGTGTCAGCTTCCTGATGCATGTGTTTCACCATTTGTGTGAGCTGCAGAAGTCTTGCGTATTTATCGCAAGTCACAAGTCTAGTCCGTGTGTAATCCGTTGTTTTTTCGCTCCCATAAACTTTCATTGGCGTACAACGGGCGTAATACGATGACAATTGCAGCATGCTGCGAGTGTCTCGCACCGTAACATACGCCCGAGAAAAATACGCATGATCAGAGCTGCCCCATAGAGAAATATTGGTCCGAGTGTAATGCGTGGTTTTCACGCCTCTCACTCGTCCGTATTCCTCCTTAGTGTGACGCCGGCCTTACAATGTAAACCTATGGAGTGTCACATACAGTAAGGCAGGTAGTCTGAATACCAGGGATGTCACTGAGAAGAGGAGCAGAACGGTGCTGGATCACAGAGAAGACAAATAGATGAGTACATTGACACGCACACTTCACTACAAGCACATACACAGAGATTTTGTAAAAAAAACAATCTTCATGGGAGGGTTTTTTAATCTAAGTCAGTTTCTTGTCCAGCACTGTTAAATTGTAGCATAATACTGTTACATTTATGATTGCACACATACAATGAGGCAAATTATGTGACTGCTATTGGCCCTTAAGAGAGTGGGACTTGGTGCAATAAAACTAACTTTAAGTTATTTCTAAATGCTATAGTGGCTTGGTCTATGAATATAAAAATCTTCATAGTTAAAGTAAAAGTATTCTAGGTATTTTGCTGTAATAACAATTACAAAGCTCATTGACTAAAAAATCATACTTACACCTAATGTCATAACTAGTACTTCCACTGTAAGCCGATATCAAATATGAAACTAGGACCTGCACAGGTTAATAGATCTTCATTGGGTGGTGACAAACCCTAGAAACCCCACTGATTGGTGCAATGTATAATCACGGCTAGAAGTTCAAATTATACAGTGATTGATGAGTTTGCATAGTGCCATGCAATTTTATTTATAATCCTGATGGAAGCAACCGAGCACAGTGTGTTTGGAGTAATGGTGGTTTGGGGTCCCCTGTTTAAGTAACTGAAGTCAGTCCTAGGAGTTGAGCATCCAAATCAGGGCCGGCGTCAGCACCCGGCATACCCGGGCAAGTGCCGGGGCACTGAGCAGGCGGGGGGGGCCCACTCGCCGTCGGGCACCCCGGCGCCCGTTAGCGGTACCAGCGTCGCCACTGGGCCCCCCGCTTGCTCACGGCCCCGGCAGCAGCCGGCGCAATAATTACCTCTCCCCGTGCCTCTGCTGCCACAGCTTCGGGCTCCAGGGGGCGCCTGCGCTGGCTCTTCCTCTCTCACAGCAACGCCGCTGAATGACGTCATCTGTTATGTTACGGTAGCTGAGGAGTGCAGGTAAAAAAGGAAATACACCAGAGCAGTTGGAATCTATGAGATTGCAGTACCCTGACTAACCACCGCAACTAGAGGCAGCCGTGGAGCGTTCCTACGTTGGTCCTAGACGCCTCGTCACAGCCTGAGAAACTAACTACACCTAAAGATAGAAATAGGAAAGCTATCTGCCCCGGAGCAGAACCCCAAAGATAATAGAAAGCCCCCAAACATGTAATGGCGGTTAGACAAGAGGAAATACTGACACAGAAAGAAAATAGTATGAGCAAACGTTGGGGCCCAAACTATCTAAATAGAAAAGGACAGGAAGGGTACTTACTGCAATCTCAGAAAACCCTGAAAAAACACCAACTCTACTAATTTCAAAATCACCTGAGATCACACGACCTCTACCACCCAAACTAGTTCTCTGGTGTAAAAAAAATCAAAACAGCAGCCACTGAAAAAACTGGAAAAAGCAAAAGAACAAAACACAGTGGCTGGACTAAACTGAGAGGGCAAAAGCCCCCGGAGGGGACCCTGAAGGCCCCACAGAAGTGCAGGACAAAATGCAAAAATATAGCAAAAACACAAAATAATAAATTGTCTTATCTGATAGCAGGAGATGCAGACACGACACAGCAGGCTACAAGGGAAACTGGAAGAAGGATTCAGACCAGAACAATTGATCACCGGCAACCCTGATGGGAAAATGACTCCCTTATATAAGGCCAATCAGTAACACCTGATTCCCAGTCCTCACAATCCTCACTAGTACCGCTTGTAACCACCAGAGGGAGCCTCTGCTCAGAACTCATCTCAAACCCATTCACAACAGTCATCATTCAGTGGCCGGCTGTGGCAGAGGGGGCGCGGACGCCGGACAGGTGAGGTGTGTGTGTGTGTATGTGGAGAGTGCTGCGGTGCTGTCTGTGTGTGGTGCTGTATGTGTGATGGTGGTGGGGGAGGCAGTGATGGGGGTGAGGAGGCAATGATGATGATGATGATGGGGAGGCAATGATAATGGGAAGGCAATGATGATGATGATATTAATGGGGAGGCAATGATGATGATGATGATGGGGAGGCAATGATGATGATGATGATGATGGGGAGGCAATGATGATGATGATGGGGAGGCTATAATGATGGGGAGGCAATGATGATGATGATGATGGGAGGCAATGATGAAGATGATGGGCAGGCAATGATGATGATGGGGAGGCAATAATGATGATGGGGAGACAATGATGATGATAATGGGGAGTCTTTCCACAGCGCCCTTTCCTGAGCTGTATCAGTGCAGAACGCAGCACAGTGCAGAGGAGAGCTCCATATTTTGTATGGAGCATTATATGTGGTCCAGTATTCTGTATGGAGCATTATATGGAGGTGGGGGGGTGACATCCTGCATGGGGTATATATGGGTGATGAGGGGGAGACTATGTGGTGCCCATAATATTGTATGGACGACTGTACTGTCCGGTCTGTACTGTGCGCTGTGAGGATTTGGCGGTTTTTGAGCTATTGTACAATTTACAATAGGTATCAGTCATGTAATGGAAGAAGTGAAGTGTTTGGCACTGTATTATACCCATATTTCTCTGCGGTATCTGTGCATCATGAATCGTGGTCTGTGTTAAGGGGGCCCACTGAGACTCTTTCGCCCTGGGCCCATAAAAACCTGGAGCCGGCCCTGATCCAAATGACCTAACAATCACCACATATTGAGTAGATAGGTGATGATTTATGTTGGACTAGCACTATAAGGACAAGAGATAACCTTATGTATTCATTAAACCAATAAAATAAAAAAAATACAAATTTCCACAAAAATATTTCCAAACCCCAAGTTGCCTGAGGAAAGCAAACATAAGTGTGATTACTGACCCCTTTGAGATCTCAGTTCTGGACAGGCAATGTGAAGGAGGGGCAGTGCAGAAGACATGACAGTGCTATTAGAAGAGGAAAATAGAGATGGGAGGACCCCTGGATGTTCGGGTCCGGCAGGTTCGTCTGAACAGTTAAATAAGTTTGGGTTCTGGTACCAGAACAGTATCCGGACCCAAACCCAAACTCGGACCCATTCACTTGAATGGGGGGCCTGAACATCCAATGTTTGTTATGCTGTCATTTGCATGACAGCACTGCAAACACTGCTTCTGATCGCCGGTAAAATCATTACTGCCGGTCAGACATCCACAGTTCCCATGGTGTCAAACGACAGGGTGAACCCACAGCTGTGATCTGAGGTAAATAGTTTACCTCCAGTCACTGACGTCGGTGGTGGGACTACTGCTCCCATCAGCCTTTGC
>JARQOD010000001.1:185188622-185240452 GCA_033576555.1 Oophaga sylvatica | reverse complement strand
AAGCCGATATCAAATTGAAACAGGACCTGCAAGGTTTTAACTTCATTGGGTGGTGAAAAAACCCTAGAAAAACCCCCCTGATTGGTGCAATGTAAATCACGGCAGAAGTTAAAATTATACAGTGATTGATGATTTGCTATTGCAGAAATTTTTATTTTTTAACCCGATGGAAGCAACCGGCACAGTTTTTTGGAGTAATGGTGGTTTTGGGGTCCCCTGTTTAAGTAATGAAGTACCCTGGGGAGTTGAGCATCCAAATAGGGCGGCGGCACCCGGCTACCCGGGCAATGGGGGGGCACGAGCGGGGGGGGGGGGCCCACTCGCCGGGGGCACCCCGGCCCCTTTACGGTACCCAGCGTCCCATGGGCCCCCCCCCGCTTGCCAGGGCCCCCGGGGCAAGCACCCGGGCAAAAATTACCTTCCCCGTGCCTCTGCTGCCCAGTTTCGGCTCCGGGGGGGGCGCCTGCGCTGGCGCTTCCTCTCTCACAGCAACCCCCCGGCTGAATGACGTCATCTGTTATGTTCGGTAGCTGGGGGGTGCGGGGTAAAAAAGGAAATACACCAGAGCAGTTGGAATCTAGGGAATTGCAGTACCCTGCTAACCCCCAACTAGAGGCAGCCGTGGGGGCGTTCCTACGTTGGTCCTAGACGCCCCGCACAGCCTGAAAACTAATAACCTAAAGTAGAAATGGAAAGTTCTGCCCCGAGCAGAAAAAACCCCAAAAATATAGAAGCCCCCAAAAATGAATGGGGGTTAGACAAGAGGAAAAACTGACACAAAAGAAAATGTTGGCAAACGTTGGGGCCCAAAATATCTAATAAAAAAAGGGCAGGGAAAGGGGCTTACTGCATCTCAGAAAAAACCCGAAAAAAACCAACTCTATAATTTCAAATCACCTGAGATCACACGACCTCACCACCCCAAAATAGTTTCTTGGTGTAAAAAAAAAACAAAAAAAGCACCACTGAAAAAACTGGAAAAAACAAAAAAAAAACACATGGCTGGACTAAATGAGAGGGCAAAAAACCCCCGGAGGGGGACCCCAAAGGCCCCACAGAAGTGCAGGACAAAAAAGCAAAAAAAAAGCAAAAAACCAAAAAAAGAAAATTTTCTTATCTGATAGCAGGAGAGCAGACACACACGCAGGGGTCAAAGGGAACGGAAAAAAAGGATTCAGACCGAACAATTGATCAACCCCGGGCCCCTGATGGGAAAATGACTCCCTTATTAAGGGAAATCATAAACCGTTCCCAGTCCCACAAACCTCACTAGTACGCTTGTAACCACCCGAGGGGGGCCCCTGCTCAGAATCATCTCAAACCCTTCCAACAGTACCCCCCCCCTTGAGGGGGGGTCACCGAACCCTCATTTGAGCAACCAGGTCGGTTCAGGATGAGTTCTATGATACGCCACGGATAAGTCTCCTAGCATGGATGTCCGAAGCAAAACCCAAGAATTGTCTTCCTGACCTAACCTCTCCATTTAACCAAATACTGGAGTCTTCGTCTTGAAAAACGAGAATCCAATATTTTCTCAACCACATACTCCAGATTGCCCTCAACCAAAACAGGGTCAGGAGGCACAGCAGCAGGAACCACTGGCTCAACAAACCTCTTCAACAAGGACTTGTGGAACACGTTATGGATCTTAAATGTCCCTGGAAGAAGCAAACGAAAAGAAACAGGATTAATAATCTCCATGATCTTATAAGGTCCAATGAACCTAGGCTTAAATTTAGAGATGCTACTCTCATAGGGAATATTCTTTGAGGACAACCAGACCAAGTCCCCCACTTTAAAACCGAGGACCATCAGTCCTATGCCGGTTAGCAAACCGCTGGGCCTTTCTCTGAGAGAGGGACAACCTCTCCACTACCTGGTCCCAAATCTGCTGCATACGCTCAACAACAGAGTCAACACCTGGACAACAGAAGCCTCCGTCTGTCCTGAAGAAACGAGGGTGAAACCCAGAATTACAGAAAAACGGAGACATAAAAGTGGCAGAGCTAGCCCTATTATTAGAGCAAACTCAGCCAAGGCAAAAAAGAGACCCAGTCATCCTGATCAGCAGACACAAAGCATCTTAGATAAGTCTCCAATGTCTGGTTTGTTCTCTCAGTTTGACCATTGGTCTGAGGATGAAATGCCGAGGAGAAAGACATTGAACACCCATGTTTAGAACAAAAAGTCCTCCAAAATCTGGAAACAAACTGGACTCCTCTGTCAGACACAATGTTTCAGGAACGCCGTGTAAACGAACCACGTGTGAAGGAACAACGGCACCAATTCAGAGGAGGAAGGCAACTTAGGTAATGGCACAAGATGTATCATTTGGAAAACCTATCACAAATTACCCAGATGGTGGTCATTCTCTGAGAAACAGGAAGATCGGAAATGAAATCCATAGAGATATGGGTCCATGGTCTCTTGGGCACAGGCAAATGGCATCAACAAACCACTAGAGCGAGAGCAAGGCTTGGAGCGAGAGCAAGTCCCGCAGGACTGCACAAATTGCCTGACATCGCGAGACAAGGTAGACCACCAAAAGGACCGACTAACCAAGTCTCTGGTACCAAAAATTCCGGGATGCCCAGCCAATGCGGAACAATGAATCTCAGACATCACACTCTTTTTCCATTGGTCCGGGACAAACAATTTTCCAACAGGGCAGCGCTCGGGCCTATCCTCCTGACACCCCTCCAGAGCAAGTCTCAAATTGGGCGAGATGGCGGAAAGAACTACACCCCTTCAAAATAACAGAGGGATCAGATAGCTCAGGAGAGTCCGCAAGGAAACTCCTCGAGAGGGCATCCGCCTTAACATTCTTAGTGCCAGGAAGAAAGGAAACCACAAAATTAAAACGTGTGAAAAACAAGGCCCACCTGGCCTGTCTAGGATTGAGTCGCTTGGCAGATTCCAGATAGACCAGATTCTTATGGTCCGTAAGGACCACCACCTGAGTTTGGCTCCCTCCAGCCATGTCTCCACTCTTCAAAAGCCCACTTCATGGCCAATAACTCCCGATTACCCACGTCATAATTACGTTCAGTAGGAAAAATTTTTCGAGAGAAAAAGGCACAAGGGTTTACTTTTAGAGGTTCTGGATCTTTTTGGAACAAAACGGCACCTGCCCCAATTTCAGAGGCATCAACCTCACTGAAAATGGCAGAGAAACATCAGGCTGCCGTAGAACAGGAGCAGAAGTGAATCTCTGCTTAAGTTCCTGAAACGCAGAGACTGCCTCAGGAGGCCAATTCACCACATCAGAACCCTTTCTGGTCAAATCAGTTAATGGTTTAACAATAACGAGAAATTTTACCAATAAATTTACGATAAAAATTGGCAAACCCAAAAATCTCTGAAGAGCCTTTAATGAAGTAGGTTGGACCCAATCACAGATGCCTGAACCTTGACCGGGTCCATTTCAATAACAGATGGGGACAAAATGAATCCCAGAAATGAGATCTTCTGTACGCCAAAAAGACACTTTGATCCTTCACATACAGAGCATTCTCTTCAAAATCTGGAATACAGTTCGAACATGTTTCACTGAGAGTCCCAGTCATTAGAAAAAATCAAGATATCATCCAAATAAACAATCAGAAACTTGTCCACAAAATCCCTGAAAAGTCATTCATGAAGGACTGGAAGACGGAAGGAGCATTAGTGAGCCCAAAGGGCATCACAAGGTACTCAAAATGCCTTCAGGGTGTTAAATGCCGTCTTCCATTCATCCCCGTGCTTAATGCGAATAAGGTTATACGCCCCCCTGAGGTCAAGCTTGGTAAACCAAGTAGCGTTTTTCACCCTGGAAAACAGGTCAGAAATCAAGGGTAACGGGTATTGATATTTCACAGTAATATTGTTCAAGAGACGATAATCAATACACGCCTTAATGAACCATCTTTTTGGCCACAAAGAAAAAACCGGCACCTAAGGGTGAAGAGGATGGTCTGATATGACCCTTCTCCAATGATTCCTTGATATAAGACCGCATAGCGTCATGTTCGGGTACAGACAAGTTAAAAAGGCGACCTTTAGGGAATTTACTACCTGGCACTAATTCAATAGCGCAGTCATAGCTCCTATGGGGAGGCAAGGATGCAGATTTTACTTTCGCTAAACACATCAGAAAAAATCAAACAAAAAGTCAGGAACATCCTGAGCCTGGGGGGAGGCAGAAAAAACAGGAGTGTTGGTATTAACACATTGGCAGCCCCAACTGGTTACAGACACAGATTTCCAGTCCAAAACAGGATTATGAGACTGTAACCAAGGGAAACCCAGTACGATAATATCATGCAGATTATATAGAACCAAAAATTTGCAGCACTCCTGGTGATCAGGTTCAAACCCTCATTATCACCTGAGTAGAAAATGGGGTTTATTCTCAGCCAAAGGGGTAGAATCGATCCCCAGTAGGGGAATAGACTTCTGTAGGGGTATCAAGGGAAACCCACACGTTTAGCAAAAATCATAATCCATCAGGTTAATAGCTGCTCCAGAATCAACGAAAGCTGAGCAGAAAATGAGGACAGAGAGCATATCAGAGTGACAGTTAATAAAAACTTAGTTGAACACTACCCAAGACAACTGAGCGTGCAAAATGTCTTCCCCGCTTAGGGCAGACTGAAATAGCATGAGAGGCATCACCACAGTAGAAACATAACCCATTGCGCTTTCGAAACTCATGACGCTGTGCCCCAGACACCACTCCATCACACTGCATGGGCTCAGCAGCTGGCTCACAAGGCAACACCACTCCACGCATACTTCTCCGCTCACGCAAACGTCTGTCAATTTGAATCGCTAATGACATAGAATCATTGAGACCAGAGGGGACAGGGAATCCCACCATAACATCCTTTACATTATCCGACAGACCCTTCCGGAAAAGGGCCGCCAAAGCGTCGTCATTCCATTTGGTCAGGACTGCCCACCTACGGAATCTCTGACAGTATAACTCAGCGTCATCAAGCCCTGATTTAATGCCAACAAGGCTTTTTCAGCTTGATCAGTGACATTAGGCTCATCGTACAATAACCCAAAGCCTGAAAAAATGCATCAACATCACTCAAAACAGGATCCCCAGGTGTCAGGGAAAAAGCCCAATCCTGAGGATCGCCGCGCAGGAGAGAGATGATAATTTGAACCTGCTGCGCTGCGTTTCCTGAGGACTTAGATTTAAGGCAAGAAACAATTTACAATTATTTTTGAAATTCTGAAACTTAGCTCGATCCCCTAAAAACAAATCTGGCATGGGGATCCTAGGTTCCACAACAGGCAACTAGCAAGATATGCAGCAATACTCTGAACCTCAGTGGCAAGCTGATCCACACGGCCAGACAACTGTGCAAACTCCATTGGGAGAAAAAATCTCCCCAGCACCCAGAGATACAGAGGGGAAAAAAAAAAAAAAAATGCAACAAACAGAAAAATATCTCTGACAACTTTTCTTCCTTCAAAATATTTTTTCCCTTCTGTGAGTACCATACAATTTTTATGGCCGGTGATACTGTTATGTTACGGTAGCTGAGGAGTGCAGGTAAAAAAGGAAATACACCAGAGCAGTTGGAATCTATGAGATTGCAGTACCCTGACTAACCACCGCAACTAGAGGCAGCCGTGGAGCGTTCCCACGTTGGTCCTAGACGCCTCGTCACAGCCTGAGAAACTAACTACACCTAAAGATAGAAATAGGAAAGCTATCTGCCCGGAGCAGAACCCCAAAGATAATAGAAAGCCCCCAAACATGTAATGGCGGTTAGACAAGAGGAAATACTGACACAGAAAGAAAATAGTATGAGCAAACGTTGGGGCCCAAACTATCTAAATAGAAAAGGACAGGAAGGGTACTTACTGCAATCTCAGAAAACCCTGAAAAACACCAACTCTACTAATTTCAAAATCACCTGAGATCACACGACCTCTACCACCCAAACTAGTTCTCTGGTGTAAAAAAAATCAAAACAGCAGCCACTGAAAAAACTGGAAAAAGCAAAAGAACAAAACACAGTGGCTGGACTAAACTGAGAGGGCAAAAGCCCCCGGAGGGGACCCTGAAGGCCCCCACAGAAGTGCAGGACAAAATGCAAAAATATAGCAAAAACACAAAATAAGAAATTGTCTTATCTGATAGCAGGAGATGCAGACACGACACAGCAGGCTACAAGGGAAACTGGAAAGAAGGATTCAGACCAGAACAATTGATCACCGGCAACCCTGATGGGAAAATGACTCCCTTATATAAGGCCAATCAGTAACACCTGATTCCCAGTCCTCACAATCCTCACTAGTACCGCTTGTAACCACAGAGGGAGCCTTGCTCAGAACTCATCTCAAACCCATTCACAACAGTCATCATTCAGTGGCCGGCTGTGGCAGAGAGGGCGCGGACGCCGGACAGGTGAGGTGTGTGTGTGTGTATGTGAGAGAGTGCTGCGGTGCTGTCTGTGTGTGGTGCTGTATGTGTGATGGTGGTGGGGGAGGCAGTGATGGGGGTGAGGAGGCAATGATGATGATGATGATGGGGAGGCAATGATAATGGGAAGGCAATGATGATGATGATATTAATGGGGAGGCAATGATGATGATGATGATGGGGAGGCAATGATGATGATGATGATGATGGGGAGGCAATGATGATGATGATGGGGAGGCTATAATGATGGGGAGGCAATGATGATGATGATGATGGGAGGCAATGATGAAGATGATGGGCAGGCAATGATGATGATGGGGAGGCAATGATGATGATGGGGAGACAATGATGATGATAATGGGGAGTCTTTCCACAGCGCCCTTTCCTGAGCTGTATCAGTGCAGAACGCAGCACAGTGCAGAGGAGAGCTCCATATTTTGTATGGAGCATTATATGTGGTCCAGTATTCTGTATGGAGCATTATATGGGAGGTGGGGGGGTGACATCCTGCATGGGGTACTATATGGGTGATGAGGGGGAGACTATGTGGTGCCCATAATATTGTATGGACGACTGTACTGTCGGTCTGTACTGTGCGCTGTGAGGATTTGGCGGTTTTTGAGCTATTGTACAATTTACAATAGGTATCAGTCATGTAATGGAAGAAGTGAAGTGTTTGGCACTGTATTATACCCATATTTCTCTGCGGTATCTGTGCATCATGAATCGTGGTCTGTGTTAAGGGGGCCCACTGAGACTCTTTCGCCGGGGCCCATAAAAACCTGGAGCCGGCCCTGATCCAAATGACCTAACAATCACCACATATTGAGTAGATAGGTGATGATTTATGTTGGACTAGCACTATAAGGACAAGAGATAACCTTATGTATTCATTAAACCAATAAATAAAAAAAAATACAAATTTCCACAAAAATATTTCCAAACCCCAAGTTGCCTGAGGAAAGCAAACATAAGTGTGATTACTGACCCCTTTGAGATCTCAGTTCTGGACAGGCAATGTGAAGGAGGGGCAGTGCAGAAGACATGACAGTGCTATTAGAAGAGGAAAATAGAGATGGGAGGACCCCTGGATGTTCGGGTCCGGCAGGTTCGTCTGAACAGTTAAATAAAGTTTGGGTTCTGGTACCAGAACAGTATCCGGACCCAAACCCAAACTCGGACCCCATTCACTTGAATGGGGGGCCTGAACATCCAATGTTTGTTATGCTGTCATTTGCATGACAGCACTGCAAACACTGCTTCTGATCGCCGGTAAAATCATTACTGCCGGTCAGACATCCACAGTTCCCATGGTGTCAAACGACAGGGTGAACCCACAGCTGTGATCTGAGGTAAATAGTTTACCTCCAGTCACTGACGTCGGCTGGTGGGACTACTGCTCCCATCAGCCTTTGCCTGCTGCCGCTTATAACAGTGAGAGCAGGCGCCGGCTGTTGGGCGTATTCATCAGCCGGTGCCCACACTCTAAATAAATAATTGAAAAAAAACCCGGTGTGGGTTTCCTGCATTTTTGAGAACCAGCCAGGCAAAACTTACAACTGGAGGCTGCAACCCCCAGCTGTCAGCTTTACCAAGGCTGGTTATCGAGAATAGAGGGGACTCCACACTGTATTTTTAAATTACTTAAATAAATAAGTAAAAAAAACCAGCATGGGGTCCCCCCATTTTTGACAACCAGCCAAGCTAAAGCAGACAGCTGGTGGCTGGTATTTTCAGGCTGTTAACAGGCCATGGACATTGGCCCCCCAGCCTAATAATAGCAGCCTGCAGTCACCCAGAAAAGGCACATCTATTAGATGCGCCAATTCTGGCGCTTTCCCCAGCTCTTCTCACTTGCCCTGTAGTGGTGGCAAGTGGGGTTCATATTTGTGGGGTTCATGTTACCTTTGTATTGTCTGGTGACATCAAGCCCATGGAATAGTAATGGAGAGGTATATATGAGACTCCAATCCATCATTAATCCTTTAGTTGTATTGTAAGTAAATACACAGCAAGAATATAGTCCTTTATTTGAAATAAAAAAAAACACACTTTTACTTTCACACCGGCCATCTTCTATCTCTGTACTGGGAAAGTCTGCATTCACTGAAGACATATTTTACCCTTGAATTCACAGTGAAAGATCAGTACAAGTGGAGAAAGAATCAGATTTCTCTGATACAATGAATTACAGAGTTTCTTATATTCTTATGTGCTATTTATTTCTTAAATAAAATTAAAACGACAGCTAGTACTCTGCTAACTAATTTGCCTGCAATAATTCACTGTTATAATTAGAAATCACACTTCTGGTTGGCTGACAATTTTATTTATTGCAGGAAACACAAGGACTACATATCATTAGGCGAAACATTATTTCAAGCATCATTAACTTTATTACATTGACCAATACATGAGAAAGTAATGCAGGATTTAAATGTGATTAGAGAAGGAAAAAGTGAAAAAATAAACTTGGCACTCAACTTGTATACATCTGACCAGCGGTGGACGCCGCGTCGGTGTAAGCAGCTTCCCCGTCTCTACATACCCTTGCAGATACAGTGTTAGGTTTTTACACACACCTACATGTCCATTTTTACAGGCATGTAATGAAAGAGTTAACACATATATCATCCTCAATTTTTCTCCCCTCTAA
Organism: Oophaga sylvatica; assembly: GCA_033576555.1. Lineage (NCBI taxonomy): Eukaryota > Metazoa > Chordata > Amphibia > Anura > Dendrobatidae > Oophaga > Oophaga sylvatica. Next base: position 185,231,375 of record JARQOD010000001.1, on the reverse strand, counting down.
GCAGTCAACTGACGAAGGTCCATGTGGGACCGAAACGTCTCTGTCATATTGATTGGACTGCATTAAAAATTCTTCTGGATCTTGTATACAAGTTGAGTGCCAAGTTCATTTTTTCACTATATACTGGCCTGGGAACCTACTTGTGCACCACTACACGGTTGTGCTACGCTCTCTATAGAGAAGGAAATAGGCCAAAATAAATTATTTTAATTCTGCATTTGAATTTAGTTTTCAGTTACATTAAAATCATAACATTTATTGCCATTCTCAAGAGGGAATCATGTAAAACGTCACTTGATACATTGGGTGTTGGAGGTGCCTGGCTGCTCTTAATCTGCCTATATATAATCCATATAAAAGCTTTAGTTCACATAAAAACGTGATATGGGCATCAATGAGTAATATACTGCCACTAGACAGGCATAGCATTGGTCATTCTGTGCATGCTGAATGTAATGACTAATCATGCGTCAAGCTGCAGTGAAGACAAAAAGTTTAGCATTTTTAAAAAGTATGATTACTTCTGTCTGGTTGTTGTGATGCCATTTTCCTGGTTATTTTAGCAAACTGGAAGCAAATGGTTGTCAGCTGTAAGGATGAAAATTGTGTTTGACATTGTTTTATCCCTTTATGTGTTAGTTTTCAACATTTACTGGGCCAAATGTTTTGCATATTTTGTCATGGGTAGTCGAATTTTGCCTAAAATCTTTATTTTTTCTTTTGTTTGTGCATTTTTTCGATTAAAACATGGAAAACAAAGCCAAGTTTATCACCAGATGTCAAGAAGCTTATTATTCTGAGAGTTAAGTCAGGCAAAAGCCAAAAAGAGGAAGCTATGGAATTCAACTGCTCTCAGAGTCAAATGTCATGTATAATAAAGAAAGAAAAAGAAGGTTATGGAACAGCTGACAAACCTAGAAGTGGACGACCACGGAAAACTTCCTACAAAGTTAATTCCATTATTAAGAAAAAGTCAGTTTCTCATGTCCATAAAAGTGCTGTACAGATTACGCATGAAATGAACGAAGACTATAGGGTAAAAGTGAGTAACCAAACTGTGGTGTGACAGCTAAGAGCAGTAGGGTTGAATGCATGAGTTCCAGTCACGAAGCCTTTTATCTCTGCAAAGAAGCAGAAGATTCGACATGAACACGGCCAACAGAGTCAGTTTGGCCTAAGGTGTTGTGCTAGGATGAATCCAAGTTCAATCTGTTTGGTAGTGATGGCAAGCACTATATATACAGGCCCAATTGGAAAACGTAATCATGTAAGATACAAACATCTACAGTGAAACTGGCAATGTCATGGTTTGGAGCTGCTTTTCTGCATCTGCCATTGGCCCTCTGGCATAAAATTGATGGAAATATGAATGCTACCATGTACAAGGATATACTGGAGAATGTAACGCTGTCCCATGTTAAAACCAAAGTAGACGGGCTGGAAATTGCAGCAAGACAAAGATCCTAAGCACACATCCAATTTAGGCTAGTTTCACACTAGCGTATGGCCAAGCTGCAGAGGGATGCGGACTTCCTTCGTGTAGCTCCACCCACAGCTGCACCTCCTCCGGTCAGTTCCGCCTACGTCGGCATATGGCATGCATACCCTATCTTTAGCATTAGGTGTGCAGGCCATGCCGATGTATGCGGATGCCTCCACATGCGTCGTTTTGATGGTGCGGCGACCTGCGCCGAACGCAACATGTTGCATTTTGTTGGGTGAAACTACTGTGAGGGGCGAGAGCTAGAAGTCACAACTCAGAGGTGTCTGGATATGGTGTGCGACCCTTTCTCAGATCTCAAGGTCCAAAGGTTGGAGACTAGTGATGAGCAAATGTGCTCGGATAACGTCTTGTCTGAGCAGGCTCAGGTGTTATTCGAGTATCTGGGAGTGCCCGTATATTATGTTCAGCTGCATGATTTGCAGCTGTTAGACAGCCTGAATACGTGGGGATTGCCTGATTGTTAGGGAATCCGCACATGTGAGAAGCTGTCTAACAGCCCCAAATCATGCAACCACAAAGACTCAAACATAATATACAAGTGCTTCTCACAAAATTAGAATATCATCAAAAAGTTTATTTCAGTTCTTCAATGTAAAAAGTGAAACTTGTATATTATATAGAGTTATTACAAACAGAGTGATCTATTTCAAGTGTTTATTTATGTTAATGTTGATGATTATGGCTTACAGCCAATGAAAACCCAAAAGTCATCTTGGGAAATTATAATACTTTATAACCCCAGCTTGAAAAATAAGTTTAAAATCCAAAATGTTGGTCTACTGAAATATATGTTTAGTAAATGCACTCAAAACTTGGTCGGGGCTCATTTTGCATGAATTACTGCATCAATGCGGCGTGGCATGGAGGCGTTCAGCCTGTACACTGCTGAGGTGTTATGGAAGCCCAGGTTCCTTGGATAGCAACCTTCATCTTGTCTGCATTGTTGGATCTGGTGTCTCTCATCATCCTCTTGACCATACCCCATAGATTCTCTATGAGGTTAAGGTCAGGCGAGTTTGCTGGCCAATCAAGCACAATGATACTGTTGTTTTTTAACCAGGTATTGGTACTATTGGTACTTTTGACAGTGTGAGCAGGTGCCAAGTCCTGCTTGAGAATTAAATTTCCATCTCCAAAAGGCTTGTCTGCAGAGGGAACCATGAAGTGCTCTAAAATTTCCTGGTAGACGGATGTGCAGACTTTGGTCTTGATAAACTACAGTGGACCTACACCAGTAGATAACATGGATCACCAAACCTCAAGCAGCTTGGATTGTGGCCTCTCCACTCTTCCTCCAGACTCTGGGATCTTGATTTCCAAATGAAATGAAAAATTTACTTTCATCTGAAAACAACACCTTGGACCACTGAGCAACAGTCTAGTTTTTTTCTCCTTGGCCCAGGTAAGATTCTTCTGGTGTTGTCTATGGGTCATGAGTAGTTTGACTCAAGGAATGCGACACTTATAGCCCATGTCCTGGATACGTCTGTGTATGGTGGCTCTTGTAGCAATGACTCCAGCAGCAGTCCACCCTTGTGAATCTCCCCCAAATTTTTTAATGGCCTTTTCTTAACAATCCTTTCAAGGCTGCTGTTATCCCCATTGTTTGTGCACTTTTTCTACCACACTTTTTCCTTCCACTCAGTTTTCCATTGATATGCTTGGATACAGCACTTTGTGGACAGCCAGCTTCTTTAGCAATGACCTTTTGTGGCTTACCCTCCTTGTGTCAATTACTGCCTTCTGGACACCTGTCAAATCAGCAGTCTTCCCCATAACTGTGGAGCCTACTGAAACAGACTAAGGGACCTTTTTAAACGCTTAGGAAGACTTTGCAGGTGTTTTTTTGTTAATTATTCTATTTTACTGAGATAATGACTTTTGGGTTTTCATTGGCTGTAAGCCATAATTATCAAGATTTACAGAAATAAACACTTGAAATAGATCACTCTGTTTGTAATAACTCTATATATTAAATGAGTTTTACTTTTTGCATTGAAGAACTGAAATAAATAAACTTTTGATGATATTCTAATTTTGTGAGAAGCTCCTGTACAAGCACTCCCAGATGCTCGCATAATAACCGAGCGCGCTTGGATAAGATGTTATCCGAGCACTTTCACTCATCACTATTGCGAACCACTTACTTAAACTATATACTACGTATTTCATACGGAGTAAGGACAAGGTAGATATTAATACAGTGGAAGTAGCAATTACATTAGGGAACTCTGATCATGTGAGTAAAAGTTGGAAGGTGTGCACTTATCAAACTTATGCCATTCTTGCTAATCTTTGCACTTAACATATTTTTTTGAATAGATATAAACTTCTGAAAATTAGACCAAGATGAAAATCATTGTTTTCAAAACAATAAATTCCAGGATTACAGCATAATAACAGCAGGATGTTTGCAAGTTAATGGAATGATGAGAAGGATGAGAAGCTAGTCGGCACATGACAGGAACAGTCACTTGACATCCACTTAAGCTGTCAGGATTTGGCAATCATCAAATGCATATAATGGCTGCAAAAATGTAAACTTATCCCTTATACCTTTAAGATAAATTTAGGCCAAGGAGTAGCCATGAATGTAATAGACCAACAAATTGTCTTTACTATTAACATTGTCTTTTCAAATAATTTACAGGCAGTGGCTCAATTTATTTATAGCACATTTGTATTGATCTTCTGACTGATGCACAGAATCAATAGCTTCTGGCTCCTCAACTTATGGTATGTGTATCCCAGAGGGGGGCATGCCATGTCTCTTGTTGGTACTTACTATCAGCTCATATTATGATACCTTGTTGATCATTGGGGCTGTGCCTGCTAGGACCCCCATCAATCCCAATATTGTGGCTCTGCAGAGCCCCTTCTATATGGTACAGTCGCCAAACATGCACACAACCACTCACTGAACTCGATTATTAAGGATGAAAATAACCCTTTAAATTGTCAGCACACTGTGTGATCATGGCCTTGGGGGTGCTTTGAATACACTCAGTGTCAGAAAATTCCAGGCTCCAGTAAAGTTATAAAATGTATCCAGAGATCCAGATAAAGAACAGTTGTCACTTATAAAGACAGGTGTTTTCTAAAAGTGATATTTACCCATGTGAAGATGGAATCAGCTGTTTTACAGGGGTTCATAACTTTGCGTAATCTGATATACTTCCAGAGACTTTTTATATCATGTCATGAAAAGTAGAAGTGAATATTTTGCATTTCAGCCTTCAGCACATTTGCTTTTTCCTCTCCAGCTACAGTAGGAATTACTTTCTATGCATTCATTGTGCGTTAGCGCTGATCTCATGTTACTGCAGTGATCCACTCAGGACTGCAGGTGTCCGCAATAGTTATCGCATAACTTTCAACAGACCCTGAATAACATAAAAAAGACATGGTAATGAAATAAGACAAAGTACAATAATGTAGATTTAGGTTGTATTTTCTATTCAAAATGTAACTATTATTCAGTTTTTATCAAAGGTTTTTTTAGTTTTTAGTTTTTTGAGTTCACACACTTGCTCAATGGAAAAATAAGAACATCAATCTTACTTTCCCCTGCAGGTCTCTTCTGCTGCTCCCTGTCTTTGTTATCATTGCAGCAGCTGTGATGTCAGGATTACAAAATGTGATGACTGCATCCAATCACTGGGCTTAGAAATGCTGCCAAAGAAAACAGCACAAGACCTCAGAGTCTAAAAATTGGTTACAGCGTCCCATACTGGAGTCAAAACATCGCTACTGCGGCAATGCTAAAGAACAGGAACGGCAGCGGAGAGTCAGTGCTGAAGCTGCAGACAGTACATAAGGCTGCTGTCAAATTGTGAATGTATGGTAGCAAGGACCGCGGGTTCTAGTTTAGTCCCTCAAGCTAAAGGGACCCTATGTTATCCCTGTTTCTAAGATTACCCCTGAGGGTGGGGATGCCTGGGTCTTGTACCCCGCTATTATCCTGCACTGAACTAATCTGATCCCATCCTCAACCCAGGAAAAAGAGGCAAAAGTGAAAGAGTTAACACAGAAAAGTCAGACAGGGAAAAGCATAAGCTCAGGCACACAGAATTCACAGGGAATAAACACTAGGGAGAAAGCGTAAGAAGCCAATGAGGCAAATAAACTACATGAAACACCAAAGGGTAAGGAAAATGTTTTCACCAAAAATTGCACATAACTATCACACAGCAACCACCAGAAACACCTGGATATCTCCACCTCTCCAGACCAGGTTTACACAAGCTATAGCTGGCACTACCTGAATAGTCCAGCACACATACATAGGGGGAGAGAAGATATTACTGGTTCTCCCACAGAATGTGACCAAGGAGTTTTAACAGCCTAGCCCAGCAGAGATTTAACTCTTAGAAATCTGTCTAGGAGCTACAAGTCTTTGTGTCGACCCCCGAGTCTCCTTGTGCCGATTACAGCCATTAGTGAATCTTTATTGCAATTAACATTAAAAGCCAATACAAATAAAAGTAACAGTAGGAGAATAAGGGCAGAGTAAAGCCTGGTAAATGCAAATATTAGATGTAGATAATACAAAAAAGACATGCAGACTGATTCACAAAAAAGATCACTGAAATGCAATGGAGCCATCTAGTGGGCAAATCAATAAATATTCAAAATAGTGATCAGAAGAACCATCTAAATTAGAAAGTGCATGTGCATGAAAATAAGAAAGGAGCAGCAAATTGGTATAAAAAGCTATTGCATGGATATGAAAACATGAGAAAAAATGAAATGGGGATGGGCTAACTCAAAAATAAGTAGACCATGTTAAAGAAAATAAAGTGCCTAAGCGCATAATTAGTTGCAAAATCCAGTAAATGTATAAGAAACACAGACATCTAATAGCTAGCAGCTTGTATATGTGCAAAGTAAGGCATGTGCCAACAGAAGCATACGAGGAAGACAAAGTATTAAAGATATGCACTGTGGTTAAAGTGCAAATGCAAATAAAGATAGTGCAAAAGACCCAAAAAGATATAGATAGAGCAAAGTATAACAAAATTGCCAGCAATTACAGCTGAGCGAGCACTAAAATGCTCGGATACTTGTTTCTTAATGGCCAAATGCTTGTTTCGAGTATCGAGTACAATGGGAGTCAATAGAAAATCTGAGCATTTTTCCTGAAGACCCTACAAAGAGGACTGGAGTGCTGAATGGAAGGAGAACAGCATGGGGACAACCCCTGGAAGTATCTCCGACTCCCAGATCGCTGCTGAGAATAAAGGTGTCACAGTTTTACTCTACTTTAAGGACTGACAATAAAGCATTCAAAATCATCGAGAAATTGGAGTTTACGGGAGAAAAAATGTTAAGAAACCTTTTTGTCCTGTATAATGACTTGAATATAAAAATAAATGTAAAAATTATTTTAATAAAAAATAATTTAACTAAACCAAAACTGAATTTTTTGTTTAAAAAATGAAAATGTTAGTGTAATTAATGAAGGAAGAAATAAGTGCCGAAAATTAGGGACTAAGATACAACCCGTATTAAACATAAAGGAAGGCCTCATACACATTCTGTTTAAATTGTCATGTAGTGGTACTCCTAGACTCATAAAGGCTATTCACTAAGTGCAAATCCTGCCCAAAATTAGAAGCAGAGTCATCCATACATCCTTGAATATACCAATTGTAGTGCCTCATTCAAATATTGTGAGCAAAATATAGTTCTGGTAGTCCTCCACTCATAAAAGTTATGCACAGTGCAAAGTCTGCCAAAAATTACAAGCAGGGTCATCCACATAACTTTGAAGGCACCAACTGTAGTACCTCATTCAAATATTGTGACCAAAGTATGAGTTCCTCCACTCATAAAAGTTCTGCACAGAGCAAAGCCTGCCAAAAATTACAAGCAGGATCATCTATACACCCTTGGAGGCAACATCTGGACAAACTCATTAAATATTTAGAAAAAGTACACCTGTAGCAAGCCGATTTTGGCTTTTATTTCAAACCAACAAAATTTCACACAAACAAGGTTCTACAGAATATATGACAATAATCAATTTTTTTTACTAAAAATATTTTGTGAATTGCTCCATGCCAAGCGATTTTTAAAAAATTTTGAACCTCTGTAATTTTACACAAAGCATGTTACACTTTATGGATGAATAATTGTATAGAAAAAAAGTTTTGGAAGCTTTTTTTTGGAGTTTAATATACTAACGAAATGTAACAAGAACTACATTACAGTGTATGGATGTATCACTAAATCCATAAAAAGTTTTGGAACTTATTTTATTTATTTATATATCAGCGAAATGTAAAAAGAACTCTATCACAGTGTATGGATGAATCATTGAATCTATGAAAAGTTTTTGAATTTTTTTTAGAGTTTATTATAGCTGCAAAATGGAACAAGAACTGCGTTACAGTGTTTAGATGAATCATTGAATCCTTAAAAAATTTTTAAGTTTTTTAGAGTTTAATATACTAACAAAATGTAACAGAAAGCATGTAATACTCTGTGGATGACTTATTTAATAAATAAAAAGCTTTGGAAGTCTTTTTTAAAGTTTAATATACCAGCAAAATCTAGCAATAACCGTGTTAGAGTGTGTGGATGAATCATTAAATCCATTTACATTTATTATTTATTTTATAACACCAAAAGGTAACTGAAAGCCCATAGTACGATATTGATCAGTATTTGAATCAATAAAAATGTTTTCAATTTTTGGGGGGAGTTTTATAATACCAAAATGTAACAGAAAGCTTATAAAACTGTATGGATGAGTAATTGAATCCAGAAAAAATTTTCACTGCTTTTTGGTAGTGTTATATACCACTGAAATGTAAGACAGAACATGTAATACTGTACAGATGAGCTATATAATACCGATATATTTTTTAAAACTTGTTTTGTGGGCTATATACCACCGAAATGTAAGCAAGTTGACGTTATACTCTATGAATAAGCAATATAATATCATAAAATTTTTGAACAATTTTATGGAGGTTTATATATCTCCGAAATGTACCCAAGAAGATGTAATATTGTATGGATAAGCAATAAAATACTGATACATATTTCAACAATTTTCTTGAAGGTTATATACCATCAAAATGTAGACAAGAACACTTAATACTGTGCGAATGGGTAATACAACGCCGATACATTTTTGAACATTTTTTTGAGGGTTATATACCACAGAAATGTATCTAAAAAGACGCAGTACTGTATGGATGAGCAATATACCAAAAAAATTAGACAACTAAGCATGTTACACTGTATGGATGACTAATTGAATACAGCAAAAAATGATAATACCACAGAAATGTACCCCAGACCACAGAATAGTGTATTGGTGAGAAATTTAACCCAGCAACATTTTTTTTGCTTTTTTGGGTGTTGTATATCACAGAAATGCACACCAGATCACGGAATACTGTTGTCAGTATTCCGGGTTTTCTAGGTAACTTTGTCAATGATTTTGCCCTTTGTTAAAATGGAGTTTGCTGTTTTCTGTGCCCTACTTCCTGTTCGTTTGTTTAAAACCCGGCTCAGGTGCTGGCTTCACTGCTGGAATATTCTGCTTCCGTTTCCCTGCAACCCAGCTGCTTTGTTCCTCACAGATCTTTTGTGTATTTACCAGGAAAGTGCATAACCTTATCTTCAGGTGTTTCTCAGCCACAGCAGTTTCTACCATGGCTCTGGACATTCTCTGCATACGTAAGTTGCACATACTGTGTTATCACTAAACTGTTGACTTGGGAATTTAACCCTTGGTTCACTCCATCTGATAAGAACTGTGTTTCTGAACTGTTGCTGTTTAACCCTTCGTGCATTACCTCTGGTGAGAGCTGTTGGAACTGTTACTGGAACCTTACTGACATATGAACTTGTTGTTGGACTTCACTGAATTAAGCCACAACTGAGATTAACTTGTTCCTGGACCTCCCTGTGTTTTCTGCATACCTGGATCTGACTCTTCACACACCAGCAGTGTGTAAATCCAGCCACGTTACCTGTGCATCAGACTTACCTTGTGGTCACATTTGTGTGAGGACTCCGTCGTAAGAACTTTACCACCCTCGCTATAGAGGTTCAAGGACTTATATATCCGGATTCATATAACTGGACTTGTGTATATATATATGGACTCATTGCATGTCACTACGGGTTGTTTGAATATTGTTTTTGGGTGTTTTGCTGTTTCACAAATACATTATTTGCATTCAAAGAAACCCGTCTCTGATTGTTCATTGCCCCACGCTATCAGAATCCTCGAGTTCCTACAATAGTATTACAACTGTATGGGTAAGAAATGTAACCCAGCAAATTTTATTTTACACATTTTTGGAGTGATATATATTATAGTAATGTACTCCAGACCATGGAATACTGCATGGGTGAGTAATTTAACACAGAAAAAAATTTATATGTGTTTTTGGAGTGATAGATATCTCAGACCGCGCAATTCTCTATGCTTGATAAGTTTAACCAAGCTAAAATTTTAACCCTTTTTTTCAGAGTGTGATATCACAAAAATGTACCCCAGACCATGGAATAGTGTATGGGTGAGAAATTTAACCCAGCAAAAAATTTTTAAGCTTTTTTGGAATGTTTTATATCACAGAAATGTACCTTAGCCATGGAATAGTGTATTGGTGAGAAATTTAACCCAGCAACATTTTTTTTGCTTTTTTGGGTGTTGTATATCACAGAAATGCACACCAGATCACGGAATACTGTTGTCAGTATTCCGGGTTTTCTAGGTAACTTTGTCAATGATTTTGCCCTTTGTTAAAATGGAGTTTGCTGTTTTCTGTGCCCTACTTCCTGTTCGTTTGTTTAAAACCCGGCTCAGGTGCTGGCTTCACTGCTGGAATATTCTGCTTCCGTTTCCCTGCAACCCAGCTGCTTTGTTCCTCACAGATCTTTTGTGTATTTACCAGGAAAGTGCATAACCTTATCTTCAGGTGTTTCTCAGCCACAGCAGTTTCTACCCATGGCTCTGGACATTCTCTGCATACGTAAGTTGCACATACTGTGTTATCACTAAACTGTTGACTTGGGAATTTAACCCTTGGTTCACTCCATCTGATAAGAACTGTGTTTCTGAACTGTTGCTGTTTAACCCTTCGTGCATTACCTCTGGTGAGAGCTGTTGGAACTGTTACTGGAACCTTACTGACATATGAACTTGTTGTTGGACTTCACTGAATTAAGCCACAACTGAGATTAACTTGTTCCTGGACCTCCCTGTGTTTTCTGCATACCTGGATCTGACTCTTCACACACCAGCAGTGTGTAAATCCAGCCACGTTACCTGTGCATCAGACTTACCTTGTGGTCACATTTGTGTGAGGACTCCGTCGTAAGAACTTTACCACCCTCGCTATAGAGGTTCAAGGACTTATATATCCGGATTCATATAACTGGACTTGTGTATATATATATGGACTCATTGCATGTCACTACGGGTTGTTTGAATATTGTTTTTGGGTGTTTTGCTGTTTCACAAATACATTATTTGCATTCAAAGAAACCCGTCTCTGATTGTTCATTGCCCCACGCTATCAGAATCCTCGAGTTCCTACAATAGTATTACAACTGTATGGGTAAGAAATGTAACCCAGCAAATTTTATTTTACACATTTTTGGAGTGATATATATTATAGTAATGTACTCCAGACCATGGAATACTGCATGGGTGAGTAATTTAACACAGAAAAAAATTTATATGTGTTTTTGGAGTGATAGATATCTCAGACCGCGCAATTCTCTATGCTTGATAAGTTTAACCAAGCTAAAATTTTAACCCTTTTTTTCAGAGTGTGATATCACAAAAATGTACCCCAGACCATGGAATAGTGTATGGGTGAGAAATTTAACCCAGCAAAAAATTTTTAAGCTTTTTTGGAATGTTTTATATCACAGAAATGTACCTTAGCCATGGAATAGTGTATATGTGACAAATTTAACCCAGCAACAATTTTAAATTTTTTTTGAGTGATAGATATAACAGTAATGTACTCCAGACCATAGAATACTGTATGGGGGAGTAATTTAGGTCAGAAAATGTTTTTAACTTTTTTTGGGAGTGATTAATATCACAGTAATGTACTACAGATGACTGAATACTGTATGAGTGAGAAATTTAACCCAGCAACAATTTTTAACGCTTTTTTAGAGTGATAGATATCATAGTAATGTACCCCAGACCATGGAACACTATATGGTTGAGAAATTTAACCAAGCAAAATTTTTTGCACTTTTTTGTTAGATATTACAGAAATGGACTTTAGACCACGGAATAGTGTAAGGGTGAGAAATTTAACCCTGCAACATTTTTAATGCTTTTGGAGTGATTGATATCACAGTAAAGTACCACACACCACAGAATACGGTATGGGTGAGAAATTTAACCCAGCAAAAATTTTTAACACTGGAGTGTTTCATATCACAAAAATGTACCCCAGGTCACAGAATTCTCTATGGGTAAGTTATTTAATACATAAAAAGTAACACTTCTTTGAGTGTTATATAATACTAAAATGTACCACAAACCACGTAGAATCAATAAATTACACAATATATTAAATTTTTTCATACACAAAATAAAAAATGCTGCAGCGATATATTTTGCAGGGGACTGCACAGCTCTAATCCTGTCTCCAGACGGTTTTCTGCCACTGTCCCTACTCCTGCAACTCTCTCTACCTACCTAGACTAAATGCAGAATGTATGTGATACAAACAGTAAATAAAACGATTAGCTCTTATAAGGGCTATTTGTATGATGGTTCAGCTCTGTCACAGAGTTGTGCAATGGCGTCAGTGTGCAGAGCCTGATGGTGCCTGTCCTTTTATAACACCTGATGATGTTACACGGCTAGCCGAACTCAGTAATGCCACTACCAAGATGTCTACAGTATTACAGTGATGCACAAACAATCCTTATGGCTATGTAACAGGTGCCAAACATGCAGGACAGAGATTTGAGTTTTAAATCAAGCACCACCCAATGCTTGCCAAGCAACGAGCACATCTGAGCATCCAGACACTCGAGTGATATCTGATTATCACCGAGTACATTTGCTCATCCATATTGGTAATCCTAAAACAAACACATGTATACGAACTCTGTAAAAAAAGTTCTCTAACTTTTTTAAAGTCCTTATACATGTGCTTGTTTACCAGAAATGTTGTTATACTTTGCTCTATCTACATCTTTTTGGGTCTTTCTACACCATCTTTATTTGCATTTTAAGTTTAACTACAGTGCATATTTTCAATGATTTTTCTTCTTCGTATGTTTCTGTTTGCTTATGCCTTACATTGCACATATACAAGCTGCTAGCTATTAAGTGTCTACTCTGGATCTGACTTCTGAGTTGGGGCTCCCCCTGGTGGCTGCTGATAGTAATGAAGCTGCTTTGGCTAACAGAAGTTTATCACCTGGGGGCGATGACTGACAATCAGGTGTTTCTGACTGGGCAGATATAAATGAGCCACCTTCCCATGATCCTTGCTGGTGATTTGTTGCTGCCTGGTCCCTTTTGGATGTCAGCTTGCTTCCTGCTCTGTCCTGCAACTTTCAGATAAGTTTTGTTGTTTATTTCTGTGACATTTGTTTTTGTCTATCTTAGTTTTCTGCCCTTCTGGAGTTAGCACAGCCAGGTTCCCCTGCGAGGGCCTGCACTGGACTCTGTTTCTCATTTGCCACTGTTTATGTATTTTCAGTTCCCTGTTATTTCAGTATCTGCTGATTTGCTACCAGTTTACACCAGAGACAGTTTTTGTATTTTCAGTTCCCTGTTATTTCGGTATCTGCTGATTTGCTACCAGTTCACACCAGAGTGCTGATCTAGCGGGGGAGAGATCGTGTGGTCTCAGTAATTTTGTTTATCAGACGTGTTGGAGTTTTTCTTAGAGTTTTTGCTGGATTGCAGACAGTATTCTTTCCTGTTCTGTTCTATCTAGACAGTTTGGGCCCAAGCATTTGCTTGCTCTATTTTCTGCCTGTGTTTGTATTTCATCTTGTCTCACCACCAATATATGTTTGGGGGATACCTATTCCTTTGGGGGCTCTACTCCGGGGCAGTTAGCTTTTCTTTTCTCTCTTTAGGCTTAGTTGACTTCTCCGGCTGTGTCGAGGCATCTTGGGCACCGTAGGCACATCCCATGGCTGCTTCTAGTTGTGCTGTCAGTTTAGGGGTCTGCAATCCACTAGTTACCAACCTCTCTGGGTGTCTGGTTGCCTAGGTTATTTTGGCTACTGTCCTCCTCGGCCACCAAATCATAACAGAATCACCAGCCTGACTGTAATTCTAGGGTACTCAAAAGAAGGAAAGAATAGTAAAAAAAAAAAAAAAGGGGTTTCAGAATTTTTAATATATTTTTTCCTCTTTTTCTCTGGGGGCCGTAGGAGGATTTTTTCTTCAATGGAGACTAAGCAGTTGTCTGATCGTGTTGAGCAGCTCGCTGCTGAAATTCGGGGAATTTCTGTCTATCTCACTCAGTTCTCTGCTGTGGAACCTAGGATCCCTCTTCCTGATTTATTTTCTGGGGATCAGTCCAAATTTTTGAACTTTAAGAATAATTATAAGTTGTTTTTTGCCTTGAAACCTAAGTCCTCGGGGAACGCTGCGCAGCTGGTTAAAATTGTCATCTCCCTGTTGCGCGGCGACCCTCAAGACTGGGCCTTTTCCCTGACACCTGGGGATACTGTTTTGGCTGATGTTGATGTGTTTTTTCAAGCTCTGGGGTTGCTGTATGATGAACCTAATGTTATTGATCAAGCTGAGAAAATCTTGTTGGCATTGAACGAGGGTCAGGAAGCGGCAGAGTTAAATTGTCAGAAATTCCGAAATTGGGCAGTCCTTACTAAATGGAACGATGATGCCCTAGCGGCTCTTTTTCGGAAGGGTCTGGAAGAAACCATAAAAGATGTTATGGTGGATTTCCTGTCCCCTCTGGTCTCAACGACTCTATGTCATTAGCCATTCAAATTAACAGACGTTTATGTGAACGTAGAAATATGCGAGAGGTGGTGATGCCTTTCGAACGAACCTCTGACCCCATGCAGTGTGATGGGTTGTTTCTGGGGCTCAGTGTCGAGAATTTTGAAAGTGTAATAAGTTGTGCTTCTATTGTGGGGACGCTTCTCATACTATTTCCGTCTGCGCTAAGCGGGGAAGACGTTTTGCGCTCTCATTTGTTTTGGGTAAAGTACAGCCTAAATTTATCTTGACTGTTACCTTGATCTGCTCCTTGTCCTCATTTTCTGCTCAGGCTTTTGTCGATTCAGTAGCAGCCCTGAACCTGATGGATTTCAACTTTGCCAAACGTTGTGGTTTTCCCATGGTACCCCTGCGGACTTCTATTCCTTCGCTGGGCATTGATTCTACCCCTTTGGCGGAGAATAAACCCCAGTTTTGGACCCAGGTGGTAATGCGGGTAGCCCCGGACCACCAAGAGAATTGTAAATTTTTGGTGTTGCATAATTTACATGACATTATTGTACTGGGTTTTCCTTGGTTGCCGACCCATAGTCATGTTTTGGATTGGAAGTCTGTGGTCAGTTGGGGTTGTCAATGTGTTCGTGGTGACACTCCTGTTTTTTCTACCTCTCCCCAGTCTCAGGATATCCCTGACTATTTGGATGATTTTTCTGATGTGTTTAGTGAGAGTAAATCTGCGTCCTTGCCTCCTCACAGGAGTTATGATTGAGCGATTGAGTTAGTGCCCGGTTGTAAATTTCCCAAGGGTGGCTCTTCAATTTGTCAGTACTTGAGCATGATGCTATGAGGTCTTATATCAAAGAGTCATTGGAGAAAGGTCATATTAGACCGTCCTCTTCACCTTTAGGTGCCGTCTTTTTCTTTGTGGCCAAAAAGGATGGTTCATTGAGGCCATGTATTGACTATCATCTCCTTAATAAGATCACTGTTAAATATCAGTATCCTTTACCCCTGATTTCCGATTTATTCTCCAGAGTGAAAGGTGCTAGTTGGTTTACCAAGCTTGACCTTAGGGGGGCATATAAACTTATTCGCATTAAGCACGGTGATGAATGGAAGACGGCGTTTAATACCCCTGAGGGGCATTTTGAGTAACTAGTGATGCCTTTTGGGCTCACTAATGCCCCTTCCGTCTTTCAATCAATCATGAACGATATTTTACGAGATATTGTGAATAGGTTTCTGATCGTTTATTTGGATGATATTTTGATTTTTTTCCAATGACTGGGATTCTCATGTGGAACATGTTCGGATGGTATTCCGGATTTTGAGAGAAAATGCTATGTATGTCAAGGGATCAAAATGTCTTTTTGGCGCACAGAAAGTTTCGTTTTTGGGATTCATTTTGTCTCCTTCCGCTGTTGAAATGGACACGATCAAGGTTCAAGCCATTTGTGATTGGGTTCAGCCTATTTCATTGAAGGCTCTTCAGAGATTTTTGGGTTTTGCTAATTTTTACCATAAATTTATAAGTAATTTCTCTGGTATTGTGAAACCACTGACTGATTTAACCAAAAAGGGTTCTGATGTAGTGAATTGGTCTCCAGAGGCAGTTTTGGCGTTTCAGGAGCTTAAGCGGAGATTCAATTCTGCTCCTGTTCTACGGCAACCTGATGTTTCTCTACCATTTCAGGTGGAGATAGATGCTTCTGAGATTGGTGCAGGAGCTGTTTTGTCCCAAAGGGATCCTGTAACCTCTAATAGTAACCCTTGTGCCTTCTCTCGAAAATTTTCCCCAGCTGAACATAATTATGAAGTGGGGAAGAGGGAATTATTGGCTATGAAGTGGGCTTTTAAAGAGTGGAGACATTGGTTGGAGGGAGCCAAACATCAAGTTGTGGTCCTCACTGATCACAAGAACCTGATCTATCTCGAATCAGCCAAGCAATTAAATCCTAGACAGGCCAGGTGGGCCTTGTTTTTCACGCGTTTTAATTTTGTGGTCTCCTTTCTTCCGGGCACTAAGAATGTTAAGGCAGATGCCCTCTCTTGGAGTTTCTTTGCAATTATCTTGATGTGACTGAGCCTACTGCCATTCTGAAGGAGGGTGTGGTTCTTTCCACTATCTCACCCGATTTGAGACTGGCCCTGGAGGAATTTCAGGGGGATAAACCTGAACGTTGCCCTGTGGGGAAGTTGTATGTCCCCGACCAATGGAGGAAGAAAGTAATGTCAGAAATTCATTGCTCCGCGTTGGCTGGTCATCCCAGTATTTTTGGTACCAGAGATTTGATGAGTCGGTCCTTTTGGTGGCCTACTTTATCTCGTGATGTCAGGAATTTTGTGCAGTCCTGTGGGACTTGTTCTCGGTCAAAACCCTGCTCTCGCTCTAGTGGATTGTTAATGCCACTGCCTGTGCCCAGGAGGCCATGGACCCATATCTCTACGTATTTTATTTCCGACCTCCCTGTCTCTCAGAGAATGACTGTTATCTGGGTGATCTGTGATATATTTTTCAAGATAGTCCATCTTGTGCCACTGCCGAAGTTGCCATCCTCTTCTGAGTTGGTGCCCTTGTTTTTCCAGCAGGTGGTTCATTTGCACGGCATTCAGGAGAACATTGTGTCTGACAGAGGAGTCCAATTTGTTTCCAGATTTTGGAGAGTCTTTTGTTCTAAACTGGGAATTCAGTTGTCTTTCTCCTCTGCGTTTCACCCTCAGACCAATGGGCAGACTGAGAGAACAAACCAGACTTTGGAAACTTATTTGAGATGTTTTGTGTCTGCTGTTCAAGATGACTGGGTCTCTTTTTTGCCCTTGGCTGAATTCTCTCTAAATAATAGGGCTAGTTCTGCTACTTTGATGTCCCCTTTTTTCTGCTATTTCGGGTTTCATCCTCGTTTTCTTCGGGGCAGGGGGAGGCTTCTGTCTGTTGTAGAGTGGCAAAGGGTTGTGTTATAGACGGGAGGTATCTGGCTCAGAGATGCCTTGTATCTGTTATGTAGCCCAGTACACATTAGCCCTGGGTAGTGGCATCACTATAGCAGTGTATGTGGTTAAAGGACCTGTGATGATGTCACTACCACATGACCAGTCATGTGTTCTATGTTAGCTGGATGTCTGGGATATAAATAAGCCGACTGCTGACTACAGGTGTGAGTGGCTGGAGGTGTGGAAACCTCCAGTGTGGGAGTTCTGAGGAGACCTCCAGTGTGTGTGCTGAAGAGAGTACTCGGTTAGAGTACGAGGACTTTTATCTTTTTTCTGTTACTTTGTGCCAGAGAAGGCTGTTTTTGTTTTCTGTTTTACAGCAAGTTTATGACGTCTTAATAAACTTGCTTAACCCCTTACTGCCATCCGACGTACTATCCCATCCATGGTACCTGGGCCCGTATGACCATGGACGGGATAGTACGTCCCAGCGATCGGACGCGCTCCCGGGGGGGAACGCAGCCGATCGCGGCCGGGTGTCAGCTGATTATCACAGCTGACACCCAGCACTATGTGTCAGGAGCGGTCACGGACCGCTCCCGGCACATTAACCCGTGGCACACTTCGATCAAACATGATCGCGGTGTACCGGGGGCACAGGGGAGGATCGCGCAGGGAGGGGGCTCCCTGCGCGCCCCCTGAGACCCTCAGAGCAGCGCGATGTGTCGCGCTGTTCCGAGGGTCCGTCCTCCCTCCAGGTCCCCGGATCCAAGATGGCGCCGGGGTCCTGCAGGGAGGCGGCTTCCTCAGTGCCTGCTGTGAGCAGGCACTAAGAAGCCTGCAGCGATGCCAGAGCGATCGCTGGTGTGACAGAGTGCTGTGCACACTGTCACACCAGCGATCTGCTAAAATACTATGATGTCCCACCCTGGGACAAAGTAAAAAAGTTAAAAAAATAAAAATAAAAATTGTTTAAAAAAATCATAAAAAAAAAAAAAATATTCCCCAATAAATTCATTTTTTCCTGTAAATAAAAAAACAAAAACAATAAAAGTACACATATTTGGTATCGCCACGTCCGTAACAACCCCCCCTATAAAACTGTCCCACTAGTTAACCCCTTTAGTGAACCTCTTAAAAATTTTTTAAAAAAACAAAGCAAAAAATCAATTCTTTATCATCATATCGCCGAACAAAAAGTGGAATAACACATGATCAAAAAGACCGATATAAATAAACATGGTACCGCTGAAAACGTCATCTTCTCCCGCAAAAAACGAGCCATGATACAGCATCATCAGCGAAAAAATAAAAAAGTTATAGCTCGCAGAATAAAGCGATGCAAAAATAATAATTTTTTATATAAAATTGGTTTTATTCTATAAAAGCGCCAAAACATAAAAAAATGATATAAATGAGGTATCGCCGTAATCGTACTGACCCGAAGAATAAAACCGCTTTATCAATTTTACCACACGCGGAATGGTATAAACGACTCCCCCAAAAGAAATTCATGGATTGCTGATTTTTGTTCATTCTAACATCCCAAAAATCGAAATAAAAAGCGATCAAAAGACGTCACATGCTCAAAAATGATGCCAATAAAAACGTCACCTCGTCCCGCAAAAAATAAGACCTCACATGACTCTGTGGGCCAAAATATGCAAAAATTATAGCTCTCAAAATGTGATGATGCAAAAACTTTTTTGCAATAAAATGCGTCTTTTAGCGTGACAGCTGCCAATCATAAAAACCCGCTATAAATAGTAAATCAAACCCCCCTTTATCAACCCCTTAGTTAGGGAAAAATACTAAAATTAAAAAAAAGTATTTATTTCCATTTTCCCATTAGGGTTAGGGTTGCGGCTAAAGTTAGGGTTAGTGTCATGTATAGTGTACAGTTCCTATAGCGTCTTGTGCTTGGGTGCGAGGAAAACACAGGAGACATAGGTTGAAATGAAATGACTTGTATTACTTCATACAAGCATGCTGAAAAGTTCACACAGTTTGCAGGAACAGCGACAGGAGACACAGCAGGCCAGAGTAACTTCAAGCACTACAATAAATCTCCAAAGCAGGTTCAGGATCTCTTCTCTGTACCGTAATTCCTCTGCAAACATGGATTCACCAAACAGCAGGTTTCCAGAGTCCAAAAGTGTTCCAAGGTTCCTCAGAAGGGAATAGCTGGAGTACAAGTCCAAGGTTTCCAGGAGTAAGGTCACAGACTGACTGAGGCTTGATTCAGGAGCACTGATTGTTCAGCTGAGGCTGCTTAAGAAGCAAGAGGGAAGAATCAGGGCGGGAACATGAAAACTGGAAACTCCATATTAACTGAGGGCAAGAGCTGCAGAAAGACAGAAAGCAAAATGGCCGACGGAAAACTGAGTTTCAAGGAACATGTCAACAGAGACAAAGAACCTTACATTACTCCCCCCTTAGGGACAACCTCCGGATGACCTCAGACCAGGCTTGTCAGGGTACCTCTGATGAAACTGGCGGAGCAGGCGAGGAGCATTTACATTATTGACTGGTTCCCATGAGTTGTCCTCCACTGGGTAGCCCTGCCATTTAATCAAATATTGCAATTGATTTCTGTACAACCTGGAATCTAGAATCCTTTCCACCATAAATTCTTCCTGACCATCGACCAGCACTGGGTCAGGGCAAGGAGAAGAACATCCAGGAAACGTATTGGGTGTTGCAGCCTTTAATAGGGATACATGAAAGACAGGGTGGATTCTCATAGTTCTGGGCAGTTGAAGACGACAAGCAACAGCACTTATAATCTTATTGATCTTATAAGGTCCAATGTACTTATGTCCCAATTTAGACGATGGAATCTTTAATTTAAGATTTCTGGTTGACAGCCAGACCAAATCTCCTACCTTGAAAGCTGGTGCAGGTTTACGAAATTTATCTGCTGCTTTCTTGTACCTTTCCTGAGCCAATTCTAGATTTTCCTTTAGAAGATCCATATTCTTTTGTAAAGAAGTGATTCTTTCAGCCACTGCCGGCAAGGGCGTATCTATGGGAAATCGAGGAAGAATGTTAGGATGATAACCTAGATTGGAGTAAAAAGGAGACTGCTTAGTGGAGGCGCTCTGAGAGTTGTTATAAGAGAACTCAGCCAGTGGAAGTAGATCCACCCAATCATCCTGTAGGTGGCAGATAAAACAGCGGAGATACTGCTCCAGGGTCTGATTGGTTCGTTCTGTCTGTCCATTAGTCTGGGGATGAAAAGCAGAAGAAAGGTTTACTTTAATGTCCAATGCTGCACAGAAATTTTGCCAAAACCTTGAAGTGAATTGCACCCCTCGATCCGAAATGACCTCATCCGGTACTCCATGTAAGCGAAACACATTCTTAATCATCAAGTCTGATGTCTGTTTTGCAGTGGGTAAGCCGACACAAGGGATAAAATGAGCTGCCTTTGTTAGACGGTCAACCACCACTAGAATGGTGTTCTTCCCTTGAGAGGTTGGTAACTCCACAATGAAGTCCATAGAAATGGATCCCCACGGGCGGGACGGGGTGGGAAGAGGTTGCAACAGACCAGTTGGTGAGGAGCGAGGTGTTTTGCATCTTGCACAGACTTCACATGAAGTGACATAGTTTAAGATATCTTTCCTGTAAGTGGGCCACCAAAAGAAACGAGAAAGAAATTCTTGTGTCTTTAGAATTCCCCTATGCCCGGCTATCTTGGAATCGTGGATGAGTTGCAATACTCTCAATCTGACTGTTTCAGGTATATACAGACGTTGTCCCTGAATCCACACACCATTCTTAAAGACAAGACTTACGTCCCTTGGGGGTTGAGCCAACAAAGAATCTGCATGGTATGCTTCCTTGATGTCCTTAAGTAGGTCTTGATTATGAATCACTCCCAGGAATCTAGAGTCAGGAAGAATAGTCTTAGGAGGAGTAAGTGGACGTGTCTCTGCTGAATGAATCCTAGAGAGTGCATCAGCCTTTCCATTGCGCGATCCTGGTCTATAAGAAATTACAAAATTAAATTGGTTTAGGAAAAGATTCCAGCGAGCCTGGCGAGGAGTCAGGCACTTAGCCGACCTGATAAATTCAAGGTTACGATGGTCTGTCAGGACGACTATTTGCTGTGCAGCTCCCTGAAGAAGGTGTCTCCATTCCTTGAAGGCGGCAATAATGGCCAACAATTCTCTATTGCCCACATCGTAGTTCCTCTCAGCCGAAGACAACTGCTGGGAAAAGAAGGCACAGGGATGCAAGACATTCTTCTCACCTGTTCTCTGAGAGAGTATAGCTCCAACGGCACAGTCTGAAGCATCCACCTCTATTATGAAGGCAAGCTCGGGGTTGGGATGTACTAAGATAGGTGCGGTGGTAAATTTATCCTTTAAACAGGAAAATGCTTCCTGAGCTTGCGGGGTCCAGGAGAACCTAGACTGTTTCCGGGTAAGTTGGGTGATAGGTGACACTACCTCAGAAAAATTCTTAATGAAACGTCTATAGAAGTTGGCAAACCCGATGAAACGCTGCACCTCCTTCACATTTCTAGGAATTGGCCAATCCTTGATGGCTTGGGTCTTGCTTCCATCCATACTAATCCCTTGCGTAGATAGTACATGCCCCAGAAATTGAATTTCGGTCCTATGGAATTCACATTTTTCAAGTTTGATGTAGAGATGGTTTTGTCTTAGGCGTTCTAAGACCATTCTCACATGTCCATGATGTTCCTCTGTGGAGTTAGAAAAAATTAGAATATCATCCAGATAAATCACCACAAATGTATCTAGGAGATCCCTGAAGATATCATTCACGAAGTGTTGGAAAGTGGCTGGGGCGGTACTCAGACCAAAAGGCATAACTAGATATTCAAAGTGTCCATAGCGTGACCTGAAAGCAGTCTTCCATTCATCCCCAGGTCTAATACGGACCAAGTTATAGGCCCCACGGAGATCCAGTTTAGAGAAAATTTTGGCATGCTGCACTCTCTCCAACAACTCAGGGATTAAAGGCAATGGATAACGGTTTCTAATAGTAACCTTATTGAGTTCCCTATAGTCTATGCAGGGTCTCAGAGATCCATCTTTCTTCTTCACAAAGAAGATGGGTGCACCTGCGGGAGATGAAGAGGGGCGTATGAAGCCCTTGGCTAAATTTTCGTCTATATAATCCTTCAAAGCTTTAGCTCGGGCCCCGCTAGGGGGTGATCTTACCAAAAGGTATCTCGGCTCCAGGCAATAATTCAATTGGACAATCATATGGACGATGAGGAGGAAGCTGATCAGCGTTCTTCTTGTCACATAAATCCACATAGTCCTGGTATACAGCTGGTAGTTCAGGGACTGACATGGTTCCTTTAGGAACAGAGCAAGCTGAAACTCCTTGACTCATCTGTTTCTCTGGAAAGTGTAATTCCTTGGTCTCCCAGTTAATCGTAGGATTCTGCGCCTGCAGCCATGGTAGCCCTAGAATAATGGGAAAGTGGGGAGAAGAGATAAGCAAAAAAGACATTTTCTTCTGATGATCTTTACCCATAAGGACCCTCAAAGGCTCTGTTTCTTGATCCACTGGTCCAGAGGTCAGTAGAGAGCCATCCACAGTCTCCATCTGTACTGGAGTAGCCTTCTTCACTGAACGTATCCCCTGTTTCAGAGCAAAGGAGATATCCATAAAATTTCCACTTGCTCCTGAGTCGATCATAGCAGAGCTAGACACCCAGACTGAGTCAACCCAGAGTTTGATGGAAAGAAAGCAATGAGAATTGTTTCTTTTACAACTCAGCTGGGACACCGCTGAGGAAACTTGAAAAATTGCAGCGTTTATACCGTCATCGTCCCCAGAACTAACAGAGTTTAAGTCCGAGAAATCAAGATCTCTTGCAGCAGATCTCTCTGGAGCCTGAGGCTCGGACATGACAGAGCTCCTCTCGCAACACTCACAGTGAATGACTGCTGCAGTAGTCTTACGAGAACGGCTGGGGCAGTTTATAATGAAGTGCCCTGACTTACCACAGTAGAAACATAGATTTTCCTTTATACGATGTTCTTTGCGTGCATCACTAACCCGTCTTTGTAAAGAGTCCACCTGCATGGGTTCAGGTTCTGGTTCCCTTGTGATCCTACTCAAAGGTTCCTTAGCTGAGGAGGGAGGTAGTAAAAGGTTAGTGCGATTATTTTCGAACCATCTCTCTTGTCTGCGTTCAGTCAGACGAGCATCAATACGGATACAATAGTTAATAAAGTCACCTAACGCAGTGGGAGGGTCGGCACGAGCAAGTTCATCCTTAATCAGTGGAGACAACCCTTTCCGAAAAATAGATTTTTTAGCGGAAGTGTCCCAAGTGGTATCAAGAGCCCATCTCCTGAAATCCAGGGCATATTCGGCTACTGAACGCTTACCTTGGCTCAAAGTTAACATGGCTGCTTCAGCTGTTGCACCTCGATTGGGGTCATCAAACACCTGCCCCATGGCTGAAATAAAAGCATCAAGGTGATTCAAACAATCATCCTCAGTCTCAATCAGAGGGTTTGCCCACATCAAAGCCTTATTGGTAAGCAACATGATTATAGTAAGCACTTTGGATCGTTCAGTGGGAAATTGTGAAGCATGTGCAGAGAAAAATAAATTGCATTGATTAATAAATCCCCTGAATTTCTCACGTTCACCGCCAAAACGAAAAGGAGGTAATTTGGGGATCCCAGAACTCGGGGTTATGGCAGGAGCCTGGGCTCGTTCCTCTAGAGCCTCAATCCTGGCTCGCAATTCCTGGGTAGTCTGTCCAAACACTTGCAAATTATGATTAGTGAGGTCCTGTAGGCTTGCAAAACGGTTTTTAAAGTCTGTACATCTGAAAGGATTGTATCAGTCACTCCGCAAAGTTCCTTTATGCGGGCCTCCATCTTCCAGATCTTTTAAGGCAGAAGTGCTGGAAGAGAAAAAAAAAAAAAAAAAACAATAGTGTTTACCTGTGGTAACACTCCAGAGTAAAATTTTAAGGGAATGCGCTCACCTGGAATGGTTGTGAGAAGTCACAACCACTGTCATCACATAAGGTATTAAACGGACATCTGATATCCACAGTCACAGCAGACACGGCTTTCCCAGACCCAGCAG
Source organism: Oophaga sylvatica (assembly GCA_033576555.1). Taxonomy (NCBI): domain Eukaryota; kingdom Metazoa; phylum Chordata; class Amphibia; order Anura; family Dendrobatidae; genus Oophaga; species Oophaga sylvatica. Next base: position 185,206,917 of record JARQOD010000001.1, on the reverse strand, counting down.
ACACTAAACATTGGCTCCTGAATCTTGTCATGTATAGTGTACAGTTCCTATAGCGTCTTGTGCTTGGGTGCGAGGAAAACACAGGAGACATAGGTTGAAATGAAATGACTTGTATTACTTCATACAAGCATGCTGAAAAGTTCACACAGTTTGCAGGAACAGCGACAGGAGACACAGCAGGCCAGAGTAACTTCAAGCACTACAATAAATCTCCAAAGCAGGTTCAGGATCTCTTCTCTGTACCGTAATTCCTCTGCAAACATGGATTCACCAAACAGCAGGTTTCCAGAGTCCAAAAGTGTTCCAAGGTTCCTCAGTAGGGAATAGCTGGAGTACAAGTCCAAGGTTTCCAGGAGTAAGGTCACAGACTGACTGAGGCTTGATTCAGGAGCACTGATTGTTCAGCTGAGGCTGCTTAAGAAGCAAGAGGGAAGAATCAGGGCGGGAACATGAAAACTGGAAACTCCATATTAACTGAGGGCAAGAGCTGCAGAAAGACAGAAAGCAAAATGGCAAAACTGAGTTTCAAGGAACATGTCAACAGAGACAAAGAACCTTACAGTTAGGGTGGCACTAAAGTTAGGATTAGGGTTAGGGTTGGGATTAGGGTTATGGGTGTGTTAGGGTTAGGTTTGTGGTTAGGGTTGGGACTAGGGTTAGGGTGTGTTGGGGTTAGGGTTGGAGTTAGAATTGGGGGTTTCGCTGTTTAGGCACATCAGGGGCTCTCCAAATGTGACATGGCCTCTGATCTCAATTCCAGCCAATTCTGCATTGAAAAAGTCAAACGGTGCTCCTTCACTTCTGAGCTCTGCCATGCGCCAAAACAGTAGTTTACCCTCACATATGGGGTATCAGTGTACTCTGGACCCCAAGAGTTATTGTGCAATTTGTCCTATTTCTTCTGTTACCCTTGGGAAAATAAAAAACTGGGGTAAAAATATCATTTTTTTAAAAAAAAAAATGATTTTTTTGTTTTTACGACTGTACGTTATAAACTTCTGTGAAGCACTTGGGGCTTCATAGCGCTCACCACACATCTAGATAAGTTCCTTGTGGGGTCTATTTTCCAAAATGGGGTCACTTGTGGGGGGTTTCCACTGTTTAGGCCATCAGGGGCTCTCCAAATGCGACATGACGCCCCCAGACCATTCCTTCAAAGTCTGCAATCCAAAACGTCACTACTTCCCTTCCGAGCCCTAACGTGTACCCATACAGTAGTTTTCTCCCACATATTGGGTATCAGCTACTCATGACAAATTGGACAACAACTTTTGGGGTCCAATTTCTCCTGTTACCCTTGTGAAAATAAAATATTGGGGGCGAAAAAATCATTTTTGTAAAAAATAAAAGATTTTTTATTTTTACGGCTGTACGTTATAAACTTCTGTGAAGCACTTCGGGTTCAAAGTGCTCACCACACATCTAGATAAGTTCCTTGTGGGGTCTATTTTCCAAAATGGGGTCACTTGTGGGGGTTTCCACTGTTTAGGTGCACCAGGGGCTCTCCAAATGCGACATGACGCCCTCAGACCATTCCATCAAAGTCTGCAATCCAAAATGTCACTACTTCCCTTCCGAGCCCCGACGTGTGCCCATACAGTAGTTTTCTCCCACATATTGGGTATCAGCGTACTCAGGACAAACTGGACAACAACTTTTGGGGTCCAATTTCTCCTGTTACCCTTGTGAAAATAAAATATTGGGGACGAAAAAATCATTTTTGTAAAAAAAAAAAAAAGATTTTTATTTTACAGCTGTACGTTATAAACTTCTGTGAAGCACTTCGGGGTTCAAAGTGCTCACCACACATCTAGATAAGTTCCTTGAGGGTCTAGTTTCCAAAATGGTGTCATTTGTTGGGGGTTTCCACTGTTTAGGCAGATCAGGAGCTCTCCAAACACGACATGGCATCCAGCCAATTCTGTTTGAAAAAGTTGAACGGCGCTCCTTCCCTTCCAAACTCTGCCATGCACCTAAATAGTGGTTTACCCCCACATATGGGGTATCAGCGTACTCAGGACAAATTGCACAATAACTTTTGGAGTCTTGTTACCCTTGGGAAAATAAAAATTGGGGTGAAAAGATCATTTTTGTGGAAAAAATATGATTTTTTAATTTTACGGCTCTACGTTATAAACTTGTGTGAAGCACTTTGGGGTTCAAATTGCTCACCAAAGATCTAGATAAGTTCCTTAGGGGTCTAGTTTCCCAAATGGGGTCACTTGTGGGGGTTTCCACTGTTTAGGCACATCAGGGGCTCTCCAAATGCAACATGGCGTCCAATCTCAATTCCAGTCAATTTTGTTTGGAAAAAGTCAAATGGTGCTCCTTCCATTCCGAGCTCTGCTGTGCGCCCAAACAGTGGTTCCCCCCCACATATGGGGTATCAGCGTACTCAGGACAAATTGCACATCAGATTTTGTGGTCCAATTTCTCCTGTTACTCTTGGGAAAATAAAAATTAGTGACTAAAAGATAATTTTTGTGGGAAAAAAATAGGATTTTTTATTTTCATACTCGGGCATTATAAACTTGTGTGAAGCACTTGGGGGTTCAAAGTGCTCACCAAAGATCTAGATAAGCTCCTTAGGGGTCTAGTTTCCAAAATGGGGTCACTTGTGGGGGGTTTCCACTATTAGGCACATCTGGGGCACTGCAAACGGAACATGACCCCCATCAACGTCTGCATTCCAAAACGTTACTACTTCCTTTCCAAGCCCTGTCGTGCGCCCAAACAGTTTCCCCCCCCACATATGGGGTATCAGCGTACTCAGGACAAATTGGACAACAACTTTTGGGTCCAATTTCCTTGGGAAAAATCAAAAATTTGGGACTAAAAAATCATTTTTGTGGAAAATTGTTTTTTTTTTTTTTCAGACCCAGGCATTATAAACTTTTGTGAAACACTTGGGGGTTCAATGTGCTCACAACAGATCTAGATAAGTCCCTTAGGGGTCTAGTTTCCAAAATGGTGTCACTTGTGGGGGTTTCCACTGTTTAGGCACATCAGGGCTCTCCAAAACGACATGGCGTCCAATCTCAATTCCAGCCAATTTTAGTTTGAAAAAGTCAAACAGCGCTCCTTCCCTTACGAGCTCTGCCGTGTGCCCAAACAGTGGTTTTCCTCCACATATTGGCTATTGGCGTACTCAGGAGAAATTGCACAACAACTTTATCTGTCCATTTTCTTCTTTTACCCTTGTGAAAATAAAAAAAAAATTTGTAATAGATCATTTTTGTGGCTAAAAAGTTAAATATTTATTTTTTCCTTCCACGTTGCTTCAGCTCCTGTGAAGCACCTGAAGGTTAATAAACTTCTTGAATGTGGTTTTGAGTACCTTGAGGGGCAGTTTTTAGAATGGTGTCACTTTTGGGTATTTTCTGCTAATAGACCCCTCAAAGTGACTTCAAATATGAGGTGGTCCCTAAAAAAAATGGCTTTGTAAATTTTGTTGTAAAAATGAGAAATCGCTGGTCAACTTTTAACCCTTATAATTTCCTAACAAAAAAAAATTTGGTTCCAAAATTGTGCTGGTGTAAAGTAGACATGTGGGAAATGTTATTTCTTAACTATTTTGTGTGAGATATTTCTCTGTTTTAAGGGAATAAAAAATCAAAGTTTGAAAATTGCAAAATTTTCAAAATTTTCGCCATATTTGCGTTTTTTTCAAAAATAAACGCAAGTTATATGGAAGAAATTTTACCACTAACGTGAAGTACAATATGTCACGAGAAAACAGTCTCAGAATCGCGAAGATCCGTTGAAGCGTTCCAGAGTTATAACCTCATAAAGAGACAGTGGTCAGAATTGTAAAAATTGGCCCGGTCATTAACGTGCAAACCACCCTGGGGGTTAAGGGGTTAAAGAACCAGGAAGAGTCGCCCTCCTGTTTACCTCCGTCGCACACCAGCGAGACCACATCCCTACAATTGGTGGAGACGTGCGAGCAGCGGTCCCAGCAGAGAAGTGGGTGCTGCATGTCGTGGGTAAAGGTCATAGCAACCCAGCCAGCATTGCAGGAGAAAATGGAGGACCTGCTGAAGCACATGGTCCATGCGCAGGCACAGCAGCAAGAGACCAACAGGTTGTTGATGCAGCAAATACAACAAAGCCAGCAGGAACAACGGCAGCAGTTGCAGCTTCTGACAACCGCCATCCAGGGCAGGACGAGCGCCCCAACCCCAGGTCGGGACGATGACAACCACATCAGGAAGGCGGTAAGACGCACCATACAGAAAATGACCCCTGGGGATGATGTGGAGGCGTTCCTGTCTGTTTTTGAGAGGGTTGCTGAAAGGGAAAGACTTCCCCCAGATCAGTGGGCAGAGGTACTGGCCCCATACCTGACAGGGGAACCCCAAAAGGCATACTTTGATTTAACTGTGCAGGACGCTCAGGAGTATCCTAAATTAAAGGTGGAGATCCTTGCACGGTTGGGGGTGACAATGACTGTCAGGGCACAGAGAGTGCACCGCTGGGAGTATCACCGGGACAAACCACCGCGTTCCCAAATGTTTGACCTGCTGCACCTCGTCCAGAAATGGCTACAGCCAGAGTCCGCCACGCCGGCACAGATGTGGAAAGAGTCCTAATGGATCGGTTTGTGCACTCCCTGTCCAGGCCCCTGCAGACTTGGGTTGCCCAGGGTGATCCCCGGAGTGTCGATGAACTGGTCGGACTGGTCGAGAGGTACCAGGGGATGGAAGGTACCTTGGAGAAGCAGCCCATTCCGTACTGGGGGTCCCAGCAGGGGCGGAGTTCCAAAAAGGGGTGGCGCGTCCAAGGTCAAAAGGGGCGGGGGAGGTGGTGCCCAAGGTCCCTACGGGTGATGTTATCTGTTGGAGGTGTCACAGGCCAGGACATATAGCTGCACGGTAAAAGAAAACTGACTGGCACATCCAAACCAGTGTGAATTAGGTGCAAACCAGGAGCAGCTACCTCCATAGACAATATACAAAAAAAGGTTGCACTCTATCGTGCCAAAGCAAGTCAATGTGAAATATGAAACATGAATAGCAATATGGCTTTGAATATTAGAAAAAAATGAATGAGACGCTTTGCACAAAATTTGGCCAAATAATGCCTGCCCATACACCAACGTCAAGGTGGTCTCAGAACGTATGGGTCCCTGCCTATGTGAACATACCTCTATTAGGCTGATATCTGAATTCCTGGGTGAATGTGGACACCTCTGTCAGTAAAGCTTGCCTTTTCTGGGTGAGCAGGATCCTGCTATAATTAAAATCACCACATGGTGATGGGCGGAGTGCTCGGTCAGTAAGCTAACATAGAAGTAAAAGAAAACTGACTGGCACATCCAAACCAGTGTGAATTAGGTGCAAACCAGGAGCAGCTACCTCCATAGACAATATACAAAAAAAGGTTGCACTCTATCGTGCCAAAGCAAGTCAATGTGAAATATGAAACATGAATAGCAATATGGCTTTTGAATATTAGAAAAAAATGAATGAGACGCTTTGCACAAAATTTGGCCAAATAATGCCTGCCCATACACCAACGTCAAGGTGGTCTCAGAACGTATGGGTCCCTGACTATGTGAACATACCTCTATTAGGCTGATATCTGAATTCCTGGGTGAATGTGGACACCTCTGTCAGTAAAGCTTGCCTTTTCTGGGTGAGCAGGAACCTGCTATAATTAAAATCACCACATGGTGATGGGCGGAGTGCTCGGTCAGTAAGCTAACATAGAAGTAAAAAAAACTGACTGGCACATCCAAACCAGTGTGAATTAGGTGCAAACCAGGAGCAGCTACCTCCATAGACAATATACAAAAAAAGGTTGCACTCTATCGTGCCAAAGCAAGTCAATGTGAAATATGAAACATGAATAGCAATATGGCTTTTGAATATTAGAAAAAAATGAATGAGACGCTTTGCACAAAATTTGGCCAAATAATGCCTGCCCATACACCAACGTCAAGGTGGTCTCAGAACGTATGGGTCCCTGCCTATGTGAACATACCTCTATTAGGCTGATATCTGAATTCCTGGGTGAATGTGGACACCTCTGTCAGTAAAGCTTGCCTTTTCTGGGTGAGCAGGAACCTGCTATAATTAAAATCACCTCATGGTGATGGGCGGAGTGCTCGGTCAGTAAGCTAACATAGAAGTAAAAGAAAACTGACTGGCACATCCAAACCAGTGTGAATTAGGTGCAAACCAGGAGCAGCTACCTCCATAGACAATATACAAAAAAAGGTTGCACTCTATCGTGCCAAAGCAAGTCAATGTGAAATATGAAACATGAATAGCAATATGGCTTTTGAATATTAGAAAAAAATGAATGAGACGCTTTGCACAAAATTTGGCCAAATAATGCCTGCCCATACACCAACGTCAAGGTGGTCTCAGAACGTATGGGTCCCTGCCTATGTGAACATACCTCTATTAGGCTGATATCTGAATTCCTGGGTGAATGTGGACACCTCTGTCAGTAAAGCTTGCCTTTTCTGGGTGAGCAGGAACCTGCTATAATTAAAATCACCACATGGTGATGGGCGGAGTGCTCGGTCAGTAAGCTAACATAGAAGTAAAAGAAAACTGACTGGCACATCCAAACCAGTGTGAATTAGGTGCAAACCAGGAGCAGCTACCTCCATAGACAATATACAAAAAAAGGTTGCACTCTATCGTGCCAAAGCAAGTCAATGTGAAATATGAAACATGAATAGCAATATGGCTTTTGAATATTAGAAAAAAATGAATGAGACGCTTTGCACAAAATTTGGCCAAATAATGCCTGCCCATACACCAACGTCAAGGTGGTCTAGAACGTATGGGTCCCTGCCTATGTGAACATACCTCTATTAGGCTGATATCTGAATTCCTGGGTGAATGTGGACACCTCTGTCAGTAAAGCTTGCCTTTTCTGGGTGAGCAGGAACCTGCTATAATTAAAATCACCACATGGTGATGGGCGGAGTGCTCGGTCAGTAAGCTAACATTGAAGTAAAAGAAAACTGACTGGCACATCCAAACCAGTGTGAATTAGGTGCAAACCAGGAGCAGCTACCTCCATAGACAATATACAAAAAAAGGTTGCACTCTATCGTGCCAAAGCAAGTCAATGTGAAATATGAAACATGAATAGCAATATGGCTTTTGAATATTAGAAAAAAATGAATGAGATGCTTTGCACAAAATTTGGCCAAATAATGCCTGCCCATACACCAACGTCAAGGTGGTCTCAGAACGTATGGGTCCCTGCCTATGTGAACATACCTCTATTAGGCTGATATCTGAATTCCTGGGTGAATGTGGACACCTCTGTCAGTAAAGCTTGCCTTTTCTGGGTGAGCAGGAACCTGCTATAATTAAAATCACCACATGGTGATGGGCGGAGTGCTCGGTCAGTAAGCTAACATAGAAGTAAAAGAAAACTGACTGGCACATCCAAACCAGTGTGAATTAGGTGCAAACCAGGAGCAGCTACCTCCATAGACAATATACAAAAAAAGGTTGCACTCTATCGTGCCAAAGCAAGTCAATGTGAAATATGAAACATGAATAGCAATATGGCTTTTGAATATTAGAAAAAAATGAATGAGACGCTTTGCACAAAATTTGGCCAAATAATGCCTGCCCATACACCAACGTCAAGGTGGTCTCAGAACGTATGGGTCCCTGCCTATGTGAACATACCTCTATTAGGCTGATATCTGAATTCCTGGGTGAATGTGGACACCCAGAAAAGGCAAGCTTTACTGACAGAGGTGTCCACATTCACCCAGGAATTCAGATATCAGCCTAATAGAGGTATGTTCACATAGGTAGGGACCCATACGTTCTGAGACCACCTTGACGTTGGTGTATGGGCAGGCATTATTTGGCCAAATTTTGTGCAAAGCGTCTCATTCATTTTTTTCTAGTATTCAAAAGCCATATTGCTATTCATGTTTCATATTTCACATTGACTTGCTTTGGCACAATAGAGTGCAACCTTTTTTTGTATATTGTCTATGGAGGTAGCTGCTCCTGGTTTGCACCTAATTCACACTGGTTTGGATGTGCCAGTCAGTTTTCTTTTACTTCTATGTTAGCTTACTGACTGAGCACTCCGCCCATCACCATGTGGTGATTTTAATTATAGCAGGTTCCTGCTCACCCAGAAAAGGCAAGCTTTACTGACAGAGGTGTCCACATTCACCCAGGAATTCAGATATCAGCCTAATAGAGGTATGTTCACATAGGCAGGGACCCATACGTTCTGAGACCACCTTGACGTTGGTGTATGGGCAGTAGTGTTGAGCGATATTGCTCGATATCTAAAAATATCGTATCGAAATTGTATCGCCGATAGAACTAAATATCGTCAATATCCGATTACGATACCGGAAGTCCCATGTAAGTCTATGGAACAAAATATCGCAACAAAAAAAACCCTTTCTTTCGTTGTAAACACAAAATATACACACATAGAATACATATATATATATATATATATACATGTCATTGTGACATATATATATATATACATATATTTATAGTTTATAACACTTCTACATAGTAAAATAGACTCTGATTCAATTGCCGGGTAAAGCCGTGACATACCCCATAGAAGTCGACGGGCTCGGTGCCGAGTACCCCCAAAACCTCTGGCTCTGTGTGACTCAACTTGGGCGTCACGAACAGGATTCTGTAGCTCGCTATAAGCTAGTCCTGTGTGCCTGAATTGAACTGGTTTTGTGCTTGAGAATTGCTAAAATCATCAGAGAATGTATTTGCCATTTTTTCCGCCATATCTGCGTCACGACGAGGCACTGGTGAAGAAGAAGGGCGTGCTCTTCATGGGTGTACACTCACTCAGTGACGCGAAAACGATGGCTCTAAATGGTACTGCAATGTAAGATCGTGCCCCACAGCTCTTCAGTTCCGCCTCCTCATCCTCCTCAGTGTGCGGAAACTAACACGAAGGTCCCGCCTCCCTACAAAAGAGGGCCCTCTCCAGATGCTAATGACACATGTGACTTGGCAGAGATGGCTAATGGACACGAGCAGAAGTGTGAAGGGATGGAGCAGTCAGAGCTCTCCCCCCACGGAAGCGACCCGATCGCCACGGAGCCACCGTTGGGCACCCAGCCTGGAAACCCTCCTACTCTGGAAGAAGCGGAGGATACCCTGATAGACCTGGCCCGGCACCGGAGGAGGTCGCCAGGATGGAAGCCAGCTGGCGTGCCCTAAAACTAAACTTGGAGCGGCGCCAATCCCTCTTACCTGAAGTGTCTGTACCGGAAGGTGAGGCACCCGTTCTAGTAGAGGAGTCCTTGCAATGTGATCCGGTTGACGTTGTCGCAGTGGAGGCACCCGTTCGTGCAAAAAACGCTGCACCGGCAGCACCCCAGATCCCGCTGTCTGCCCCCGTCGCTGAGACAGAAGAAGCGACACCCGTCCTCATGGAGGAGGCCGCGGAGGCACCAGAGGTCTACCTGCCTGTACCGGAGCCCCGACTGTCATCTGTTCCAGAGCCGGCTGCTTCCTCCGCATGTGAGCGCCGCCAGGACTGGGGGGCGCCAGGAGAGCTGCTGCAAACCGGACACTGTAAGCTGCAGTTTGATGGTGGAGACATGGAGCAGCTGGTGGAGGAGAATTACAACCGGCGTCAGGAGGAAGAGTGGAGACGATGGGAGCGGGAAGCAGAGCGACAAAGGGAGCAGCGAGAATCCCAAAAACTTCGGCAACGTAACCTGGAGAAGGACCGGGCAGATAAGGACCGGATGAGAAAGGATAAAGGAACCCTGTGTGAGCCGCGGCGTAAGGGTGCAGTACGGAGCTTTAAATTGAAAGGTGGTTGGGGCTTCATCAAGGAGCCTGGACTTTATTTAGAAGTTTTTGTGAACCGGCGGGACGTGGAGGCTCACCTCCCAGAAGGACACCCGGGAGGGACCTGTTGCCAGGAGACTTGGTGACTTACACCCGACACTGGGGTTACAATGGATGGTACGCCCTAAATGTTACCAGGTGCGACCCCTACTCCCCAGAGTGTCAGGAACCTGTGAGACCCTCGAGCCTTCAGCCTCCCACATCCAGGCCTCTGCAAAAGTGCCCACCCCACGCCGTAAATCTCCCAAGCCTCCCTCAGTGGTCTCCTCAGCAGCCCCAGCTATGGACATGATAAGTATAGCTGGCCCGTACCCGGCGCCTGTTAGGCCCCCTGGGGTTTCGTTCAGTCCGGGACATAGGGTTCCAGACCCGGAGGGAGATGAAAGAGGTGGCCACACAGACCCAGATAGCGGGTCACGACTTGACTGTACAGGCCACACGACGTCATCAGGTCCTGGTGGTCCTTGGTGCCTCGGATGTTTGGCAAGCATCAGAAGAGTACCAGGTGGTACCTGGAACACCCCTGCCAAAGAATTATAAATAACCCGGACAGGGTCCCTGTATGTAAATAGTTAAATTGTTTATGTACCCGGACGGTGGAATGTTCATAAAAAAGTTTTTTAATTTAATAAAAAAAAAAAACACAGTTTTCATTACTTTTATTCCAGTCTCATCCTGCGACGCCATCGATCTCCTGTAAAAAAAATGAAAAAAAAAAAAAAGTATACCACCTGACCGATTCAGTCCATAGTAACGAGTGTCCCACGATGATCCAGCTCTGCTACATCAGAATGACAGGCAGAGCCTGTCATCCCGGCGCAGCACAGCTGATTACCTGCTTCCCCGGCGGTGACGTCATCGGACTGCTTTACGGCCGGGATTACCCTGCAGTCACTGCAGTTATCGCGAAAAACTGCATGTGACCGCCAGGGAGAAGATAATGGCGGCCATCAAGCAGTCCAGGACGTGCCCGCCAGAGATCTTCTGCCAGGTAAGTGCCGCTGACTCCTGACACACCCGACCGACGGACACTCACAGTGACAGTGACAAATCCGATTCCGGTATTCGATAAGACGAAAATATCGAAACGAATTATCGAAAGGCGATAGAGCTAATATCGGCCGATAGCCGATATTTGCATTATCGTATCGCTCAACACTAATGGGCAGGCATTATTTGGCCAAATTTTGTGCAAAGCGTCTCATTCATTTTTTTCTAATATTCAAAAGCCATATTGCTATTCATGTTTCATATTCACATTGACTTGCTTTGGCACGATAGAGTGCAACCTTTTTTTGTATATTGTCTATGGAGGTAGCTGCTCCTGGTTTGCACCTAATTCACACTGGTTTGGATGTGCCAGTCAGTTTTCTTTTACTTCTATGTTAGCTTACTGACCGAGCACTCCGCCCATCACCATGTGGTGATTTTAATTATAGCAGGTTCCTGCTCACCCAGAAAAGGCAAGCTTTACTGACAGAGGTGTCCACATTCACCCAGGAATTCAGATATCAGCCTAATAGAGGTATGTTCACATAGGCAGGGACCCATACGTTCTGAGACCACCTTGACGTTGGTGTATGGGCAGGCATTATTTGGCCAAATTTTGTGCAAAGCGTCTCATTCATTTTTTCTAATATTCAAAAGCCATATTGCTATTCATGTTTCATATTTCACATTGACTTGCTTTGGCACGATAGAGTGCAACCTTTTTTTGTATATTGTCTATGGAGGTAGCTGCTCCTGGTTTGCACCTAATTCACACTGGTTTGGATGTGCCAGTCAGTTTTCTTTTACTTCTATGTTAGCTTACTGACCGAGCACTCCGCCCATCACCATGTGGTATTTTAATTATAGCAGGTTCCTGCTCACCCAGAAAAGGCAAGCTTTACTGACAGAGGTGTCCACATTCACCCAGGAATTCAGATATCAGCCTAATAGAGGTATGTTCACATAGGCAGGGGACCCATACGTTCTGAGACCACCTTGACGTTGGTGTATGGGCAGGCATTATTTGGCCAAATTTTGTGCAAAGCGTCTCATTCATTTTTTTCTAATATTCAAAAGCCATATTGCTATTCATGTTTCATATTTCACATTGACTTGCTTTGGCACGATAGAGTGCAACCTTTTTTTGTATATTGTCTATGGAGGTAGCTGCTCCTGGTTTGCACCTAATTCACACTGGTTTGGATGTGCCAGTCAGTTTTATTTTACTTCTATGTTAGTTTACTGACCGGCACTCCGCCCATCACCATATGGTGATTTTAATTATAGCAGGTTCCTGCTCACCCAGAAAAGTCAAGCTTTACTGACAAAGGTGTCCACATTCACCCAGGAATTCAGATATCAGCCTAATAGAGGTATGTTCACATAGGCAGGTACCCATACGTTCTGAGACCACCTTGACGTTGGTGTATGGGCAGGCATTATTTGGCCAAATTTTGTGCAAAGCGTCTCATTCATTTTTTTCTAATATTCAAAAGCCATATTGCTATTCATGTTTCATATTTCACATTGACTTGCTTTGGCACGATAGAGTGCAACCTTTTTTTGTATATTGTCTATGGAGTAGCTGCTCCTGGTTTTGCACCTAATTCACACTGGTTTGGATGTGCCAGTCAGTTTTCTTTTACTTCTATGTTAGCTTACTGACCGAGCACTCCGCCCATTACCATGTGGTGATTTTAATTATAGCAGGTTCCTGCTCACCCAGAAAAGGCAAGCTTTACTGACAGAGGTGTCCACATTCACCCAGGAATTCAGATATCAGCCTAATAGAGGTATGTTCACATAGGCCAGGGACCCATACGTTCTGAGACCACCTTGACGTTGGTGTATGGGCAGGCATTATTTGGCCAAATTTTGTGCAAAGCGTCTCATTCATTTTTTTCTAATATTCAAAAGCCATATTGCTATTCATGTTTCATATTTCACATTGACTTGCTTTGGCACGATAGAGTGCAACCTTTTTTGTATATTGTTATGGAGGTAGCTGCTCCTGGTTTGCACCTAATTCACACTGGTTTGGATGTGCCAGTCAGTTTTCTTTTACTTCTATGTTAGCTTACTGACCGAGCACTCCGCCCATCACCATGTGGTGATTTTAATTATAGCAGGTTCCTGCTCACCCAGAAAAGGCAAGCTTTACTGACAGAGGTGTCCACATTCACCCAGGAATCAGATATCAGCCTAATAGAGGTATGTTCACATAGGCAGGGACCCATACGTTCTGAGACCACCTTGACGTTGGTGTATGGGCAGGCATTATTTGGCCAAATTTTGTGCAAAGCGTCTCATTCATTTTTTTCTAATATTCAAAAGCCATATTGCTATTCATGTTTCATATTTCACATTGACTTGCTTTGGCACGATAGAGTGCAACCTTTTTTGTGTATTGTCTATGGAGGTAGCTGCTCCTGGTTTGCACCTAATTCACACTGGTTTGGATGTGCCAGTCAGTTTCTTTTACTTCTATGTTAGCTTACTGACCGAGCACTCCGCCCATCACCATGTGGTGATTTTAATTATAGCAGGTTCCTGCTCACCCGAAAAGGCAAGCTTTACTGACAGAGGTGTCCACATTCACCCAGGAATTCAGATATCAGCCTAATAGAGGTATGTTCACATAGGCAGGGACCCATACGTTCTGAGACCACCTTGACGTTGGTGTATGGGCAGGCATTATTTGGCCAAATTTTGTGCAAAGCGTCTCATTCATTTTTTTCTAATATTCAAAAGCCATATTGCTATTCATGTTTCATATTTCACATTGACTTGCTTTGGCACGATAGAGTGCAACCTTTTTTTGTATATTGTCTATGGAGGTAGCTGCTCCTGGTTTGCACCTAATTCACACTGGTTTGGATGTGCCAGTCAGTTTTCTTTTACTTCTATGTTAGCTTACTGACCGAGCACTCCGCCCATCACCATGTGGTGATTTAATTATAGCAGGTTCCTGCTCACCCAGAAAAGGCAAGCTTTACTGACAGAGGTGTCCACATTCACCCGGGTAATTCAGATATCAGCCTAATAGAGGTATGTTCACATAGGCAGGGACCCATACGTTCTGAGACCACCTTGACGTTGGTGTATGGGCAGGCATTATTTGGCCAAATTTTGTGCATAGCGTCTCATTCATTTTTTTCTAATATTCAAAAGCCATATTGCTATTCATGTTTCATATTTACATTGACTTGCTTTGGCACGATAGAGTGCAACCTTTTTTTGTATATAGCTGCACGGTGTCCCCAGACTACCGAGCAGATGGACTGCAGCATGGGACGTCGTATCTCATTCTATGCCGATCCAGTCTGCAGTGTGGATTCTATCCTGAACGAGGGGCCCCAAGCATGTCCCGTGAGAGTGAATGGTCGAGTAGTAACGGCGCTGCTGGACTCCGGGAGTCTTGTGACCCTGGTGAGGGCGAATCTGCCTCTCAAACTACTCCCGGGGAAAAAGGTTGGCGTACGATGCATACACGGCGATGCAAAGGACTACCCTATGGCCAGAATGGACATTGAGACTGCGCTGGGCACTGAGTCCCATGAAGTCGGGGTGGTTCGGGACTTGTTGCACCCTATAATTATAGGCCGAGATTTTTGTTTATTCTGGGATCTGTGGGGAAAGTCTGCTGAGGTCACTAGCCAGAATAGGGAACCAGTAAGCCCTAATCAGGTAGCCCCATACCCAGAGGAAGACAGGTTTCCTTTTTGTGTCCTGGTAGGAGATGAGGAAGAAGTGTCTCCTGTGTCTGACATTCCAGAGTTAGGGGTGGCCAGTGAGAATTTTGGGACTGCCCAACACAGGGACCCAACTCTGAAGGAAGCCTTCAACAATGTCACTGTCATTGATGGGGTTGCACAGGAAACCGGGGGCCGACACCAGATTTCCATACTTTATGCTGAGTGGGGAGCTGTTGTATCGGGTCACGAAAATAAGGGAGGAGTTGGTGGAGCAGTTGCTAGTACCCCGGGTCCTATAGACGGAAGGTGTTGGATATGGCCCATTCACACATCTTGGGGGACACCTAGGGGTAGACAAAACACAGGAACGGATTATTCAAAGATTCTATTGGCCTGGATGTCACCGGGAGATAGTAAACTATTGAAGGTCCTGCCCTATATGTCAGTTAACTGCCCCTACCTCTCATTTCCGGAACCCCCTGGTGCCCAACTGCCCATTATTGAAGTGCCATTTGAGAGAATTGCCATGGACTTGGTCGGTCCCCTAGTTAAATCAGCCCGGGGCCATCAGTAAAATATTAGTCATCCTGGACTATGCCACACGCTATCCGGAGGCAATTCCCCTGAGAAATTCTTCAGCGAAGAGCATAGCCCCGAGTTGGTACATGTGTTTTCCCGGACAGGCTTGCCGAAGGAGATCCTGACCGACCAAGGGACAACCGTTCATGAGTAAAGTAATGAAGGAGTTGTGCATGGGTCCTGCAAATCTCTCAGTTGAGGACCTCGGTGTACCATCCTCAGTCAGATGGCCTTGTGGAGAGATTCAACAAGACCCTAAAGAGCATGCTAAGAAAAGCCATAGAAAAGGATGGTAGAGACTGGGACTGTCTCTTACCCTACCTGATGTTTTCCACCGTGAAGTTCCTCAGGCCTCCACGGGGTTCTCCCCGTTTGAGCTTCTGTATGGCCGACATCCGCGAGGTCTCCTGGATATCGCCAAGGAAACCTGGGAAGCCGAAGTGACGCCCCACCGAAGCGTTATTGAGCATGTGGCCCTGATGCAACAGAGGATTGCGAAGGTGATGCCAATCGTGAAGGAACACCTCCTCCAGGCACAAGAAGCCCAGGCCAGGGTTTACAAACCGATCAGCCAGAGTGAGACAGTTCAATCCGGGAGACCGAGTGCTCGTGCTAGTTCCGACGGTGGAAAGCAAGTTCTTGGCCAAATGGCAAGGGCCGTACGAGGTGGTGGAGAAGCTTGGTGAAGTAAACTATAGGATTCACCAACCCGGAAGACGGAAACCAAACCAGGTGTACCATGTCAACCTCCTCAAGCCATGGCATGATAGAGAGTCAGCTGTAACTCCGTGCTTGCTGGGCCACTCAGAAGGTGACGTTGAAGGGTTACGATAGCAGAGACCCTATCAAAGGACCAGAAACAGCAATGCCGGGAGTTGCTCCAGAGGAACAGGGACCTGTTTTCAGAGTTGCCAGGGCGCACGAAGGTCATAGAGCATTGAAGTTCTGACAGAGCCACATGTGCGGGTGAATGTGAAGCCCTATCGAATCCGTGAGGCCCGTCGAGAAGTAATCTCCAAGGAGGTGGAGCGTATGTTGAAGCTCGGAGTCATTGAGGAATCCAAGAGCGGTTGGGCGAGTCCTATCGTCTTGGTACCGAAACCTGATGGAGAATGGAGATTCTGCAATGATTATAGGAAGCTGAATGAGGTCTCCAAGTGTGACGCATATCCCATGCCACGCGTTGATGAGCTCATCGAAAGACTTGGACCCGCCAGGTACATAACCACCTTGGATTTGACGAAAGGATACTGGCAGATTCCCATGGCCCAGGAAGCCAAGGAGAAAACGGCGTTTTCAACACCAGACGGATGCTTCCAGTATGTCCGGATGCCGTTTGGCCTGCAGGGAGCGCCAGCGACTTTTCAGAGAGCCATGGATAGGATTCTGGCACCTCATAAGCAATACGCCGCTGCGTACCTGGATGATATCGTTATTTTCAGCCCGACTGGGAGAGTCATCTGGGAAAGGTCCAAGCAGTGTTTGATGCTCTAAGAGAAGCAGGGGTTTACAATAAACCCGAAGAAGTGTGCCTTGGGGAAGGAAGAGGCCGAGTACCTTGGATATGTAGTAGGTCGTGGTGGAATAAAACCCCAAATCAATAAAATCGAGGCGATTCAAACATGGCCAAGACCGTTGTCCAAGAAACAAGTGAAAGCCTTCCTGGGGATTGTCGGGTACTACAGGAGATTCATCCCAAACTTCGCCAACGAGGGCTGCCCCTCTGACTGATCTGCTGAAAGGGACCAAATCAGTGATGGTAAAATGGTCTGAAGAAGCAGAGTTGGCCTTCCAAGAAATGAAAGGGGCCCTGTGTAAACAACCGGTCCTGATAGCCCCAGACTTTAAGAAGAGTTTGTTCTTCAAACAGATGCCTCAGATGTCGATTGGGAGCAGTTTCTGTCATAGGGGATACATGGGGAGGAGCATCCAGTCCTTTACCTGAGCAGGAAGCTATCTTCGTGTGAGAAGAATTACTCTGTCGTGGAGAAGGAGTGCTTGGCATAAAATGGGCAGTGGACACCTTACGGTACTATCTAGTGGGACGAAAGTTTAGATTGATATCTAACCATGCCCCACTCAGATGGATGAGGGAAACCAGGGGTAGAAATGCAAGGGTCACCCGCTGGTTCTTAGCCCTGCAGGACTTTAGTTTCCAGGTAGAACACAGGCCCGGGAAGCTACAAGGTAATGCTGATGCCCTCTCAAGAATCCCGTGTCTAGTGGGAGAAAGTGCCAAGCCCCACGGCTTTAGGCAGAGGGGGGAGGTATGTAGAGTGGCAAAGGGTTTGTGTTATAGACGGGAGGTATCTGGCTCAGAGATGCCTTGTATCTGTTATGTAGCCCAGTACACATTAGCCCTGGGTAGTGGCATCACTATAGCAGTGTATGTGGTTAAAGGACCTGTGATGATGTCACTACCACATGACCAGTCATGTGTTCTATGTTAGCTGGATGTCTGGGATATAAATAAGCCGACTGCTGACCACAGGTGTGAGTGGCTGGAGGTGTGGAAACCTCCAGTGTGGGAGTTCTGAGGAGACCTCCAGTGTGTGTGCTGAAGAGAGTACTCGGTTAGAGTACGAGGACTTTTATCTTTTTTCTGTTACTTTGTGCCAGAGAAGGCTGTTTTTGTTTTCTGTTTTACAGCAAGTTATGACGTCTTAATAAACTTGCTTAACCCCTTACTGCCATCCGACGTACTATCCCATCCATGGTACCTGGGCCCGTATGACCATGGACGGGATAGTACGTCCCAGCGATCGGACGCGCTCCCGGGGGGGAACGCAGCCGATCGCGGCCGGGTGTCAGCTGATTATCACAGCTGACACCCAGCACTATGTGTCAGGAGCGTCACGGACCGCTCCCGGCACATTAACCCGTGGCACACCGCGATCAAACATGATCGCGGTGTACCGGGGGCACAGGGGGGATCGCGCAGGGAGGGGGCTCCTGCGCGCCCCCCTGAGACCCTCACAGCAGCGCGATGTGTCGCGCTGTTCCGAGGGTCCATCCTCCCTCCAGGTCCCCGGATCCAAGATGGCGCCGGGGTCCTGCAGGGAGGCGGCTTCCTCAGTGCCTGCTGTGAGCAGGCACTAAGAAGCCTGCAGCGATGCCAGAGCGATCGCTGGTGTGACAGTGTGCACAGCGATCTGCTAAAATACTGTGATTTCCCACCCTGGGACAAAG